>NC_061160.1:18971093-18978593 GCF_022113875.1 Hydra vulgaris | reverse complement strand
TTAAATAAATTTATTAGTTTTCTTAAATAAGAGAGAGAGAGAGGAAAAATAAAAAAAGTAATCTTTTTTGAGTTTTAATTTTTTATATTAATATTTTGTAATTTGTTTTTGAGGAATTAATATATTACACTTTATAAGAACAGATTGTAAATTAAATTTTACGTTTACTTTTTTCATGTTTTTTAGTTTTTTGATATTTTTGTTTTTCTGAATGAACTTTTAAATTTTTCTTTCAAAAAATAAAATCGAAAAAATATCTTTCAAAACTTTGAACTATTAAACTATTTGGCATTTTATATAAACTTCTTTGTAATATTTTGCTTTTATCTTAATTTTTTAATTTTCATTTTAGTTACCATGTATTTATATAAATGTCTAGACAAACAAGGGACTTGGTGATAAGACAACCCCGTCTTCTTCTCGTCCTTGCCATTTTTAAATATTTTAAATTACGGAACTTGTAAATATTTGTACGGCTAAATTATATAAATAAAAAAAAAAAAAAAAAAATGCATCTATGACAAAATTCTTATTTTTTTGCCCCAAAATTGATCTAAAAAAGAGGTTTTAGTAGATGTAAATGTTTGATCGACGTTTGATCAAGGTTCAAATTGTTGTCATACTCATTTTAAACTTTAAAACTTTTGAGAAAATTACTCATTTTAAACTTTAAAACTTTTGAGAAAATTTCATTTTGTCAAAAAAATCTACAAAGTTTTGGGAAACGGTGAGCACAAAAGTAAATTATTCAATTTTTCAAAAAATCCAAATAAAGATGAAAATAAAAAAAATCTAATTATTAATAAAAACAATTATTCTATAATTGGTTATACTACTCATTATGCTAAAAATATTTGTTTTATTAAATTCGTTCAAATTACAAAAAGTACTATTAGAAAATTGCCCCTAAGCAACCGTTGCTATACAAGTTATCTCAAATTAAACAACCATAGTAACCCAAAATACTTCAAAAGTTTACGTTTTTGAACTTGGATATGTATTTTTTTGGATTCCTCGTAAAATCTCTGTTAATATTTCACTAAAATCAAAAATTCGAAAATGTTTAACTTTTTCACTTATTTAATGGTAGAGAAGTACTTTAAAATTTGCCGATTGACAGAAATGAATGTGCTTAATATTTATCAAATTAACATTTATCAAAATATATTGTTTATGCTAAAATTTAAATTAGGTCAAGTACCAAATCGTTTTTGAACTAACTTTTTTATATATAACGTTAACAAATATAACACAAAAGAAACAGGAAACTTTATTACACCTTTCAAAAAAACAAAACTTTCCCAATTCTCAATTTCATATCGGGGTCCTTATTTATACAACAAATTGGTAACTGAAAATAAATTAGTTTACAATCCAGATAATCATAATTCTTTGAAAACAAAGTTCAATCTTTACATTATCAATCAAGAAATCAGTACATTATTCATTATCAACAGTTAGCATATGATAATAATAAAAACGTTATCAAGAAATTAAAAAAATGTATTCTTAAGTGGCATAAATCTTAAATACTTGCTATATATTTAAAATCGCCAGTAACCTAGTAATATTTCTAGTAAGAATTCTTTACAATTTCTTGACACTTTCGAGCGTTGTGTTTTACCGTGGGATTATTAAGCTGATATTCAAAAAAATATATATTTTTGAATCTCAGCTTAACAATCCCACGGTAAAACAATCTTTTGTAGATGATGTCCAGCATGTTTGCGATATTAGTGGACTAAGATTTGAAAAGTTAAGGAATGAAAAAAATAGAATAAGTTTTGTGGTGGTAGGGAATAAAATCCCGAAAGATATCGAGAAAATATTGATTTTGGAACGTAAAAGAACAGAAAAATATTTTTAAGCAAAGTCTAGAAGAAAACATTCCAAAATTTTATATATATATATATATATATATATATATATATATATATATATATATATATATATATATATATATATATATATATATATATATATATATATATATATATATATATATATATATATATATATATATATATATATATATATATATATATATATATATTTGCTATTTATATAATAAAAAAATATAATTACAAAGAAATGTTTACATACAAAAAAAGTGGATTTATAAAAAACAGGCAGGGGCTCAAAGAAGATACGGATGATTAAAGTCACCACAATCTTTTCATAGAGCCCCTAGGTGGGCTTTACAAGTTAAAAAAAAAAAAGATCTCCAATATGATAAAAAGGTTAAAACTTGCATAAATATTTCTATTAAATCAAGAAAGTAAATAATGTCATATAGTTTTAGCAATTTTTTTAACAATATTTCGAAAAATCAAGAAAACTATTTATCTAATTTAAAAATTTCATTTTTTATTATAAACTTAAAGGAATTTAATGATTTTACCGTATTTAAATTTTTTGTTTTTTGAAAAGTGTTTCAAAGTTTTGGTCTCCGGTATGGTATTCCATATTCAGAATACTTACTATTAATTTTTGGCAATTTATAAGTATTCCATTGGTTTATTCTAAGAGAATACTTTTTGTTTACATTTTTTGTAAATTTATCATTAAGGTTTTTTGAAACCAAGCTGTTGTTACATTTAAACATAAAAATTAGGTATTGATATATGTTGATTTCATATATATTCATCATTTGCATGTCTTTCATTAATGGTTTTGCATGTTCATATATATTTTTTATATATATATATAAGCTGCATGTATGTTTTTATAGAGAAAATATTTTTTTAAGTTTTGTTGGTTGAGTATTAGCCCATGTATTATTGGCCTAGTATATGAGACAATGTATTAGGCCAAAATATACTAGTTTTATTTTTTGATTGAATATAATTTATATGGGGAAGCCATGATAAATTTTCATCAACAAGAATTCCTAAGAACTTTATTGAATCGTTTTTACTAATTAGTGTAACATTTAAAATCAAGCCAGGTAATTTTAAAGGAAGTTTTTCATCTTGTGATTTTTTATGAAATAAAGTATATTTTGTTTTATCTACATTGAGTGAAAGTTTATTAGCTTTAAACCATTCATCGACGTTCATTAGTTCAGAGTTTATTTCAGAATACAGTTGATTAATGTCACAGTTTGAAAGGAAGAGATTTGTGTCGTCAGCAAAAATTATTGAGCTAAGCTTTGCTGATGCATTATTTAAATTATTTACATAAATCAAGAAAAGCAATGGACCAAGAATTGACCCTTGTGGAACTCCACAAAAAATTTTAAGTTTTTCTGATTCTTACTAATAACATATTGTTTTCTTTCAGTGAGGTAGCTTTTTAACCAATCATGGGTTTTATTTACCACTCCGTAGTGTTTTATTTATCAAATGCTTTTGATAGATCGATAAATAATCCTAGAGTGAAGCTATTATTTTCAAATCCTTTAGTAATTTTGTCTACTATTTCAATTATTGCGTGTTCTGTTGAATGGTTTTTCCAAAAACCAAACTGTTTTGTGTAAAACAAATTATTTTTATTAAAATGGTCACAGATTCTATTATAAATTACAGGTTTTAATATTTTTGAAAATACAGAAAGTACTGATACAGGTCTATAATTAGAGATTTCAGATTGATCATTATTTTTGTAAATCGGACATACTTTTGCCAACTTTAATGCTTCAGGAAAAATTCCTTCTTATATTGAAAGTTTTATAATATTTAACAAAGGTTTGGAGCTGTATTTTTTGTTTGAAATGACTATATTACTAGAAACGTTATCGAAACCAGGTGATTTATTATTTTTTTAAAAAGAAAAAGTAATTTCATACTCTTCATGAAAAAAGTTGCAATCATGTAGTATTTCGCCATTTAAAGATTTAAGATATTTTTGAAAAGAATTTAGTTATGATTTTTTTAGCAAGTTTAGGGCCAATTTTTGTAAAGTATTTATTTAACTCATTCGAGATTTGTAATGGACAATAAATATCATTTTTATTGATATTTATTCTTTGAGGTAGTATAGCCGTGTTTATTTTCTTTTATACCATTATATTGTTAATTAAATCCCATGTTTTTTTCACATCGAATTTGTTTTTTGTATTTTCTTTACTATAATATTTTTTTTAGCTTTCTTTAGAAGATTTTCGTAAAAGCGTTTATATTGTTTGTAACTTTTTTCATTAACTTCAATTCTGTTTTTTAAAAATTTATTGTAAATTTTTTGTTTATTTTTTGAACATTTGTTAAGAGTTTTATCCATCCAAGGATTCAATATTGTTTTTTTTTTTAGTTATTTTGAATTCATACGGGCACGTTTTGTTATAAATATCAAGAAAATATTAAATGCTTTATTTGTATTATCACAATATAAATTTTATAAATTTGTATAAATTTAAGAAAATATTAAATGCTTTATTTGTATTATCACAATTAAATCCCTTCCGCGTCTCTTGCTTTAGTTTATCGGAAATATTATTCTTATTAACTTCTAATAGGTTGCGTTTTTTTAAAGTTGTAACTTTGGGATCCCCGTTGAATGGGGCTTTGAAAGGATTTATCTTAACGTATATTGGGAAGTGATCACTAATATCAAATTTAAAAATATCAGTTTTAAAAATTTTTATTCTTCCTTTCAAACTTTATATAATTTTACTTTTACCTTGTAAAAATATTTACAATAGGTGGCTAAGAAAAAATGATGATTGTAATAGTACTGAAAATAATTTTTAGAATTTTTTATTTTTCGAGATAACTTGATTTAAAAAAATATGGTCATTTTATAACCTAGATATTTTTTAACCTAGATATTTTATAACTTAAGTATTTGGTGTTTTTTTTTTTTTTTTTTGATTTAATAACAAAATCAGCAATAGCATTATATTATCCTTAGTGCAGTGACGGATCCAGGGGTTGGGGAGGGGAGATGATAATGATGGATAATGATAAATCTGAAAGTTTTAAAATATCTTAGAAATTGAGGACCTTTTTATATTTATTTTTAGGAGACGCAAAAGTGGTACAAAATACGAAAAAATATCCCCCCCCCCCCCCCCATCACCACCACCACCAAAAAATCCTGGATCCGTCGTTGTAATAGTGTGAATACTTTTGAATGGTGAGTATTGATCACACAAAAAATATGTTTTCCACCATAAAGGTTGTCCTTTGACAAAAAATTTTTTTTTTCATTTAGCACTCGCCAATTTTCAAAACGGAAATTTAGTTTTTAAAATTAGTTTATTTTTTTGTAAAATCTTTTTTGCATTACCATTTTCCTAGTCATTGAAATTCCAATTACTAAAGTTTTTGTTATTATTATATTCTTAGTTTTGAATAATAATGGTCTTGTTTATTGTTACTTTTGTAAAAGAAAAGTCTTTGATGCAGATCTTAAAAAAAAAAAAAATGCTAAAAAAGTCAAAAAGTATACAGAAAAAAAAATCATAAGTTTTGTGGTTTAAAAGTTGTATAACTTTTTTTTTAACTTATAATAATACAAAGTTTGGTAAGTTTGATACTTTTTAAACGTTAATACTTATCTATAACATATAGTGTTTGCTTTATTTTCATTTTTTATATTTTTTTAAAAATGTGTCTAATACTGCACAACAAGCTCTTCGTGATTCAAAATTGTTAACAGAAAATTTGAATGTAGCTAGAAATCTTATTCTCCATTTAGGAACAATATCAATATCTTTATCCTGTCAAATTCAAATTAATTCAATCAATTTTAAAAATTATTTATTTTTTTATGAATAAAATTGTTATTGCTTTATGAGCCGATTTCTCGCGCCGCATAGTGACTCAGGACGATCAAAAAACGGTAAAAATTAAATAAAATTTGACATAAATTGTAAATAAATAATGTTACATATCAAAATAATAATTTTTGGGTCAAAGATTTCAAATTTGTCAATAAATTTTTTTTTGGGTTCAGCTTCAACGCGTATACTACGCGCTTACGTACGAATGCGCGCGTTAAAGGTGACTATACGCGTAAAAAAAAATTTTTCTTTAATTTTTAGAATCTTCAAGACAAACTTATTTTGACATATTACTCTACTTGATATTTTTATAAAAAAGGGATGTTGATACATAGAGAAAAAAAAACTGTATTATATTACATTTATTTTATTATTTGCATTACAATTTATTTAATAACTTCATCTGGTAACAGTTTTCTTCGATAGCTCTTATGTTTTCTAAAAGATATGCTTAATAATTGTGGATCTGATCTTACTAAATGGTAGTGCATCTGATTCATTATTGTGTTTAACTTTGATATTTTATAATAGTATAAATCTAATTCATTGATATGAATAGGATATCCTTAAATTATGGTTTCGAGAATATTATATCGCGGAAAAAAATAATTTATATGTTTATATATATATAAAAAAATAAAAGTTCCTCAATTTTGTACGATACAGCAAAATAGATAAAAATGATCTATTTATTCAATTATTTATCACACGCAACGTGATTAATCATCTTTGTAATGTGATTAGTCGTCTTTTACCAGCACACATTCATTTAAAAAATAGTTAGTATGCGATAGTATATTAAACAGTTTTATGGATATACTCTCCATGGTGATGTTTAATTGTGATTGAGTCATTGCAGACTGGAAAATGATGATTCCGCTGTTGCTACCATAAAATTTTTTTAAAACTGTTTAGAAAATGAGGAGGGGGGGCGGGGGCAAGGCGGACACTAAATGCAGTGTCCGCCTACCCCCAGCGTTTCAGTTGGGGAGGGGGATTATTGCTCCCTCTGCCCCCTGTTCCTACGCCAGTGTGTGTATATATATATATATATATATATATATATATATATATATATATATATATATATATATATATATATATATATATATATATATATTTATATATATATATATATATATATATATATATATGTATATATATATATATATATATATATCTGCTATAGTATATATATATATATATATATATATATATATATATATATATATATATATATATATATATATATATATATATATATACATATATATATATATATATATATATATATATATATATATATATATATATATATATATATATATATATATATATATATATATATATATATATATATATACACTGGCGTAGGAAAATGGAAAATCTATACTTATTTAGATAAAATGTTCAGTGAAAGTATTTGTGATCGGTATTTGACATTAAAAGATACATCTTATGATGCAATATACATTAGATGTTGCGTGGATTTCAATGTTAAACTGTTTTGCTTCAAGAAAGCTTTAGCCAAAAAGATAATTAGATTAGTTGACACTATCAATTAAATAAATTAAAGAAACAATGAAAAATTATTATTAAAAGTTGTTGGGTGTAGCCTTTTTTCCACCTGTGGCAAATTTTTCTCATAATACAGTGAATACATCTGAAATTCCGAAACAATACTAATAAGCGGGAACGAAATGCTTAAAAAAGAAAATAAAATTTTTCAAAGGAAAATGAAATGGATAGATTTAAAAATGGATCGTTTTACACATCTA
>NC_061160.1:18621093-18966093 GCF_022113875.1 Hydra vulgaris | reverse complement strand
CACAGCTGAACTATACATCATAAGATAGCTTAATCCTTCAGCTACAAAACTATGTACAATTATTTAGATTTTATGAGAATAGTTGGCAGTACCATTATAAATTGTACAGTGTGTCAAAAGCATTGATTCTCGCCCACTTTAACTCAATCTCGCCATGTTGATTTAAAGTCGCCCACTGTGTAAATTAAAAAAGAACTTTTATTTGAGTAGGGCGACGTTATATACAGGTGAGTGAGATTAAATCTCGTTAGTTAATTTCAATGCTCAATTGCACCATTTTAATTAGAAAAGTATAAAACCATGTTGTTTTTTTTGTGAATGCGAACTTTCTCCCTAGATTCTGACTTGAATCTGAATTCTGAGATCAATCTCAATTGTAATTGTAAAATGTAGAAATAAAGTATAGTTTCAACACATTAATGCTTACGAGCCGTAGTGATATGACAAGTATTGTCTTCTTTTTGTCCCAGTCATAAGTTTAATTTTTATATTGAGCAGCCGTGGCGTAGTGATTAGAGCATGGTATTCATTGAATAAGGGTTGCGAGTTCGAATCCTGCTTGAAACACTTATACGTTATTGGTAAAGCTCGAAATGGGGAACCAACTCATAGTGATAAGACCATTAAAGTATTCTTAAATAAAAATAATAAAAAAGTTTATATAGATAAGATGAAATCGTATGCATTTTTAGTTATATAAAAAAATATTGTTAAATGTTTAGTACATATTAGTCAGTATTGTTCTCGGGATCAACTAATGGTTGCAATTCAAATAATAATGAAATAAACTTCTTTTTTTTGTTGCTTTAGACTTGGCATAATTTTCTAATTATTTTTTCTTAGCCAATACCTTTTTTTCTTTTTTTTCTTTGAGTCGTTTAGCAGCATTAAAAAATCGATGTTATTTTCTTTCGCATTTTTCTCTTTCCTGTTGAATTTTGTCTTGGTGATATTTCAGCTTTGCTGAGTATGCTTCTTGAGAAGTTAAAACGAAGTATTTAACTTGACCTTTTCTGTTCGCTATCTTTTTCCGTGCGGTAGCCTTAGGATATGCCAAGACATCATCATCTCCATCACCTGCATTGATAAAAACATATATATTCAATAAAAGAACAAGTATTTAAATAATTTAAAAAAAATTGAACTATTTTAAAACTAAAAATTTATTAAAAGTTGCATTGTTGTTATGCAACTATTGATCACTTGATCAAATGAAATGAAAAAAAAAACCAATAAAATGATTGACTTACCAGGGGGTAGGAAGAGTTTGCAAACGAAAAATATGAAACTGTAGTAGAATTAAAGTTTGATGGTTCTAAAATTTTTTTTTTTTTTTGCTAGGTAAGATTGGTAAAACTATTCACAATGCAGTCAACATTTTTTTTCTTCATTTGGATTGACTAAATATAGAAGCTGATTATTATAAACAACAGGCTCTGCTTCCAAAATAGAAGTGTTACGAACTCTGAGTTGCATTATCTTTTTCAGGGCCATTTTGTAATGGTTCTAGATAATAAGCAACTTTTCCAGCATCTATAGAAGCATCAACGTCTGAAAATTTAATTTCTTGAACAATTGATGGTTGGAATTCCTAAGAAAATAATAAATAATACTATTGAAATGCAAGTTAGTAAACTTTATGCTTCATTCAGAATTTTTATCAATTTGTACCTAAAGTATTAGTAACAGTTGCTAGCTAAAGTTTAAATTATAATTTTTATTGTATAGTAGTATTAGCAAAAACACGATAGTACAATACTAACCAAAAAACAATTGTTTTCAGTTGTATTAACTGATATATCCTCAGCTATGAGTAGATAGTTTGGTAAATATGCATCACTAGGAAAAGCCTGAGGATTAAACGGATAAATTCCACACGACTTGAACCCAGATGTAATGTTGCTAGAAGTCATTGCTTTTTCCCAAGCTGAAGCATATATCCCTGTAAAATTTGAACGACAAGTAATAATTCCTGGAAACTGATCCATCAGATCTAGTGCTGTAGAGCGATAATAATCATTCAGTGGCTTCAATAAGGTTCGGTCGCATGGTTGAAGCCAGTTTGATATGTGTAAAGGCATTTCAAATATATGTATATGGTTCTGAATAGCAATATAATTAAGCTCAATAAAGTTGTGAGAATCGTGCCCATTTAGAAACAATAACTGAGGACGTTGTGGAACTATGTTTTCTAAAAATGTCTTGGTAAACCATAGTTTTGCTAGGCCCTGTTTAGTCCAACCACTATCGGACCAGCTCCAATATGTTCCCGGAGGCGCGAACTCAGTATTAAAACCCTATAAAGACCTGGATATCTTTCCCTTCACTATAAACTGGGGTGGAATGAACTTGCCCTGTGCATTCATACATGCAATAACAGTAATTGACCGGTATCCCATGCCGGTATTTAACCTTAGTCAACCACTGGTTGCTTGGAAGTCTTTTCTTGAAGTTAAATTTATGTTTTGCGGCAAGTTTCCCAGCATAATTCAGGAACTGTGACTTTTCAAAACCTACCCCCAACTTTGCTCTATTGCTGGCATAAGCGATAAGTTTTTCTTCCAGAGCAAAAGATAGGGTTGGTTTACTTCCTAGGTTTGCTCCAATAATAACTTTTCTAGAAATTCTGTTTCTCATTGTTGTACGTGGCACATTGTACAATATTGCTGCCTTACGCACTGAAAATAATGACTCTGATCTGACATGCTTAGTTGCACTCATCATGTTTTCTTCACTCCATTTCAGGAATTTGCCCCGTTTCTTAAGAGTGACTGATTGATCAATGGAATGATTGGAACCATTGACACGAGTTAAAAAAACATCAATTGTTGATAGCTGTTTCAATTGGCAAATGTCAAGAGTACTACTACCAGATATTGAAGGAGTTATACCATCATGAAGATGAGTTGTATTATAACATATTGTAGCCTCTGTTACAGAAGCAATCTTTCCAACTGACATTCGGTGAAATCTTAGTAATGATCTACATCCCCCACCTTTTGTTTTAACCATGTTTTTTTTCAAGCCAATACCTAGATAAATTAAATTGCAGTAAGAATGTCATATTAATTTAATAAAGTGCTCTAAATTTGCAGGAGATACAAATATTAACACGTGGTGAAAACCATATTTGTAACATAATTCCAACCCTAGAACTTTGCAGTACTTAATTTACAATGCAGTAAATAGGCATTTAGCTAAGTAATTACAAAAGTCTATTAAAGAAGAATAAAAACATTCTTATTATGCATAAAATGAGTTTTGGATCTTTTGAACTTAACGTTTTGGGCCTAATGTTTTAGTTATTTTAATAACTAAAACATTAGTTCTTAAATTGAAAATAAATAAAGCAGTCGTAAACAAAATATGCATTCTTTCTTAACACTAAAAAATTATTTCTAAAAAAAAAAACATAGCATAAAAATATAAAATTCCAGATTCTTTCTTACCAATAATTATCAGGAAAAGAAAATGCAATAGTAGACAAAGTTTATCTATTTGCGATACTTAGTTCTTTATCTAGCTAATTTATTTGGTTTTGATGACCATCAGTTTTTTATACAATTACACAACGCAAAGCTATAGAAAATTATTTTTTAATTAATTTAATTAATAACAATACACAGAGGAGGAGTATTGAGTGATGGGCGAAGTTATGTAAAGTTACCCTATTTATAAAAGTATGAGCGTAAAATAGATTTGTTGAAAACTTACAGAATATTTATGAAGTATAATGAATGTTTATGAAGTGTAATGAAACTGTTAGTAATGAAACTGTTAGTAATAAAACTGTTTGTAATGAAACTGTTAGTAATGAAACTGTTAGTAATAAAACTGTTAGTAATGAATCTGTTAGTATGATGAAACTGTTAGTAATGAAACTGTTAGTAATAAAACTGTTTGTAATGAAACTGTTAGTAATGAAACTGTTAGTAATAAAACTGTTAGTAATGAATTTGTTAGTATGATGAAACTGTTAGTAATGAAACTGTTAGTAATGAATCTATTAGTATAATGAAACTGTTAGTAATGAAACTGTTAGTAATGAAATTGTTAGTAATGAAACTGTTAGTAATAAAACTGTTAGTTATGAAACTATTAGTAATAAAACTGTTTGTAATGAAACTGTTAGTAATGAAACTGTTAGTAATAAAGCTGTTAGTAATGAATCTGTTAGTATGATGAAACTGTTAGTAATGAAATTGTTAGTAATGAAACTGTTAGTAATGAAACTGTTAGTAACAAAACTGTTAGTAAAAAAACTGTTAGTAATAAATATGTTAATATAATGAAACTGTTAGTAATGAAACTGTTAGTAATAAAACTGTTAGTAATGAAACTGTTAGTAATGAAACTGTTAGTAATGAAACTGTTAGTAATAAAGCTGTTAGTAATGAATCTGTTAGTATGATGAAACTGTTAGTAATGAAACTGTTAGTAACAAAACTGTTAGTAATGAAACTGTTAGTAACAAAACTGTTAGTAAAAAAACTGTTAGTAATAAATATGTTAATATAATGAAACTGTTAGTAATGAAACTGTTAGTAATAAAACTGTTAGTAATGAAACTGTTAGTAATGAAACTGTTAGTAATGAAACTGTTAGTAATAAAACTGTTAGTAAAGAAACTGTTAGTAATAAATATGTTAATATAATGAAACTGTTAGTAATGAAACTATTACTAATAAAACTGTTAGTAATTATTTTTTTCTTAACTCTTTAACTTTTTTAAGACTTTTCACGAATCACTAAAATAAAGAAAAACTTAGTGTATGCAACATAAATTTCTAACCATTTTGAAATGAATATTTATATCAGTGTTAGTAAATTTGCAGGTTTGCAATTTCACTAACACTGCTATAAATATGCATTTGCAAACCATATATAGACAAAATTAATCGTTTTGACAGCTTCGATTATCATGTTCATCAAAGTGAATCAAACCATGAATGCTGTTTTAATCTCAAGTAACACATAATTAGGTCTAACCCTAATTATGTGTTACTTGAGATAAAAACATTTTAATGGAGAATAGATTTTCAAGAAGTAAATCTATTTTCCATTAAAGAGGACAGTCATCCAATTGATCTTGGATAATAAGGTGTAAATTTTTTGTGCTGTAAAGAGATAAAACAAATTAATTTAGTTAAACAAACACTAGCGAGGGATTTAATAATTGGAAGACAATTTTTCAATTTCATCAATATGAAAAGGTATCTCTTCACAAAGAATGCATTTTAACTTACGTTCGAAGAAAACAAAACTCTGTTACATGAGACAACCTGAAACCTCAATTCCAGACAGAGCAAAATTACTGGAAAGTCTGTTAAACGTCTTATACCAGTCATAAAAACGTTATCGGAGCGAGGTTTACTTTTTTGAAAAACAAACGAACATTTTGGTATTTCAAATGATCTGAGTTATTTGGTTTGCTCAACCTATTTATGAAAAATTACATGCGCATAAAGGTCATCTTATCAAAAACAATATACAAGGAGTTGATCAATATAATTTGAGAAAAAGTGCAATCTCACATTATACAAGAGATTTTATTCGCTCGCAATTTTAGTGTTTTAGTTGACTAAAACACTAAAATTCTAGATAATGCTCACATTGATCAACTGTAGTTGAACAGCTACAGTTACTACAGCTACAGTTACTTGATTAATGTAAGCAATATCTAGAGAAAAACTTAATGCTTAACTGGTCCTAAGTCAATAATCGTCAAACTAGTTGTTTGTAAATTTTTACCTTAGGACCAGTTAAGCAATTTTTAACATTTTTAATTATAAAAAGTCACGTCAATAATTGCAGAACAGATTTTAAAACTTTTTTAAGCAAGACTTATGATTTAAATTTATAAAATTGTCGGTATCACTCTTACAACACACTATACATCGCTCTATTACGAAATGTAGGTACCACTCTTACAACACACGTCGCTCTATTACAAAATGTTGGTATCACTCTTACAACACACTATACGTCGCTCTATTACGAAATGTAGGTATTACTCTTACAACACACTATACGTCGCTCTATTACGAAATGTAGGTATCACTCTTACAACACACTATACGTCGCTCTATTACAAAATGAGGTAATAGGCTAATAAATAAGGAAGCATTTAACATATTGAGCTGATTTTTTCACAAGACACATTGAATTTTTGATTATATTTCTATATTTGAAAGAAAAATTTCCGGTTTTTATATGAAAACAGTTTACTGTATTTTGTTGGGTTTATCCGGACTAATTTCTGACTATTCCGGAAAATTACATATGTCCGGATATTTTTATTCAAAAAACAGTAGGCGCTGATATTTAATAGAATTTTACAAGCTTTTTTTAGAAATTTTTTAACAATGTCATTAAATTTAAACTTATTAAAATTATAAACAAACCTTCTATCATCTGATTCTTTGTTCTTTAGTTTCTTACAAAGTTTCCAAACGTTCTAATAGATAACTTATCGCTATGAAAATAGCCGTAATTTTAAAAATTCAATGCAGAACAGCTTATCAGTATAATTTTTAGTTCATGATCTTTCTAGATTAGTTTATTACTCGTTAAAATATATTAAATTATTTCTTAAATATTTTAAAAACAAAAAACAACAAAACTTTGAATTGTTATTATAAACTATATTGAGATTTCTTTACCAAAATAAAAATTAACAAAAGCATAACATTCAAAAAAACACTTAATAGAGGTACATATCAAATGTCCAAAACAAATAATTAACTGCATCCTTAATATTTTCTGCAAAAAATTTTAGACGTGCATGACTAACACATGCAGCTTTGCTTTCTTTGTTTCTGGCTTCAATAGCACTCTCAGATAAAGAACTTATTGGATAAAACTTAAAATACCTACTAAAAGAATAACCATGAATTATATGTGAAGTTTGTGACATAAGTATGGTTTTTTTTAAATATAATTAGTAATTATTGCAAATAGATATTCAGATTTCTGATTGAAAATCTATATCCGCTCTTGTAGTCGTGCTGTTTATGAGTAAGTCTCGAAACAACTTATTTATTCTGATTTAGGTTATCTTTGTGGTACGCTATAAATAATAAAAAAATACATTAAAGCATATGCAACACTAACAAAAATGTCAAACTTAAAAGTGTTTTTGTGAAACATAAAAAAAAGAATGTCTCTCTCTCTCTCTTTATATATATATATATATATATATATATATATATATATATATATATATATATATATATATATATATATATATAATATATATATATATATATGTATATACATATATATATATATATATATATATATATATATATATATATATATATATATATATATATATATCATATATATATATATATATATATATATATATATATATATATATATATATATATATATATATATATATATATATATATATATATATATATATATATATATATATATATATATATATATATATATATATATATATATTATATTATAATTTAATATTCGTAGCTTATTTAACAATAATAATAACAACTTAGTATATAAAACATATTATACTTACAAAAGATATTTACTTTGTTGATTTTTGATGTTTTATATTTTAGTTTTAGCAAATTTTTAATAATAAAAAGACAGACTCTCAAAAATGTTAAAACTCACTGTGTAACCAGCATAAAGTGATAAAAACGAGAACTGCGAAAATAAAGCACATGCAAATACATTTTTACTTGTGAAAATATGCCTTAGAAGAAAACCATTTAATAAAAGTTTGCTGTGATAAAAAAAAGTAACCATTTTAAAACATTAAACCACGCTCAACATATAAGTTATAACTTAATGACTTGGAACAAATGTAGCGCTCCGCATCTTGTGTTGTTTTTTATACTTACTAACTAACCAGTTTTTAAAAAAACCCAATTAATAAAACCATTTTTTTACAGAGGTAGCCATAACATTATTTCACTTCTAAAAAGTCTATTTATCGTAGAAAATTTATAATAAATAAAACTGGGTACCTCTGTAGTAACATGGTCTAATCAATTTTTTTTTTTTTTCTTTCCTTGGTTTTTAATTTGCAAAATGTATCATTTATTTGATAATATGCAAAAAAATTAAGGAAATTCGGAAATTATTGTATGTAATATAAAGATTTGGTAAAAACCCCTGAAAATTCCGCACTTAAAAAGGCAATTTAAAAAAAATTGAAATAAATATTTTTTTATTATCTAATGCTAACTTGTTTTGGTTAAAAAATATTTAAAATATTAAATTTGAATTTTTTTTTTTTAGAAAAGTAAGTAACTAATAATGCTTCGCGACGCATAGTGCAACAATGCGACAAACATGTCTGGAGTATAACGAGGGATGTTAAACATGTCCGGAGTATACCGAGGGATGTTAAATCTCAATTAGCATGCACCGTGTGTGGTGCATTCGTTATACCTAGTTGGGAAGATTGCTGTATAATGCTGCTTATTTTTTTATATTTCTACCATGCATCTATTTTATAGGTTTTTTCAAGTTCGACGGATCGCCGAGATGTCTTAAAGCAACACATAGAAAACGAATAAATACTCAAACCATTATCAGAAACTCGTTAAAAGGCTCACGCGAATGCCACCAAAGCAGTTCCTAGTGGGAAAAAGACATCTTTAGACGAATAAAAGGCGTCTTTTTTATGACTTGTTATGTCTTTTTATAATCAGCCAAAAAAAGACGTGGAAGGACGTCTTTTAAAAAGACGTCTTCAAAAAAGAGGTCGATAAGACGTCAATTGGTTGTTAATAAGGAAATCATTATTTGCTTAAAAAAATTAAAAATAATCATTGCCAATAGAACCAAACAAAAATGGGTTTTAACCCACAGTATCGTAATTACGATATCTTTGTTACGTTACGATTGGCCCGTTTTTTGTTTACAAAATACTTTTATATAACTTTTATGTGAAACGTTTTTGCATAGGAAATTTAGTTAAAAATTAACTTTTTTTGGTAAGCGGGTTTATTTAATAATTTATAAAATAAAGTAATATATTATGTAAAATATACATAATATAAATGCATATATATATTATAGTATATATATATATATATATATATATATATATATATATATATATATATATATATATATATATATATATATATATATATATATATATATATACTATAATCCCAGCCGGCACATCTAGTTTTAATCTCGGAATTAAAACCCGTATAAACACGTAATTGTTACGATCCAGGCGTAAACCAAAAACACGTGGATTTCACGGGAAGTTGAACTGGAGTTATATACGTGTTTTCTGAGGTTTCAAACACGAGTTTATTTTAAATTTTAAACACGGGTTTTATGAGGTTATAAATACGAGTCTTATGAGGTTTCAATGCGGAAATTAAATCTAAAACATACACGTGTATAACGCGATCAAATTGTAAACCAAAAATACGTAGACTTCACGAAAGATTTATTAAAGCCTGCTACGGAACTTATACTAAGATTTCAATCATGCAAACTACTTTTTTTTTAATTTTTGATCAATGATTGGTGACTTTTTACCAATCAACATATATAAATTCTCTAAACTTCGATTGACTTCAACTAAAATATGATCGTTTTTATTATATTTTACTTGCATTTTTTTAAGAAAATCCTAAATTATATTTCAATTTCTTCCAAGCTTTTTTACCATTAACAATATAAATATACCAACTAAAAAACTAAATATAAAAGATAAATAATATACAGTTTAATCTCTTTTGGCAGCATGAGCTCTTCTCATACCTTGCTTCAACCTTTCACTCAAAAAGGATTTCAAAAGTTTTTCTGGTACCTTCCATAAAACTAACGATGCTAGAATGGAAGAAAAAATCAAAGGCAAATCGTGTGTTAATGACAAATGGTCAGTATAATTTTTGTTTGGCAAGTGATTACCATACATAACATTAACTTTAGATTGCACTTCCTCGGTCATAAGTGAATCTAAAATTGCATAGCAATGCGCTTTTGAATCTTTGCAGACAGGTCCCATTGGTTCAAATTTCCGCGTTAACTTTTCTTTAAATAAATTGTCTTTAAGACGGATCTCGAATTTTATCAGGTCGTCCATTGAGGTAACTTGATCAAACGTAACTACATTTGAACCTTTATCTAAAAGCTGTTGTAAAAGACCAACAGCCATATTGACAGTTTTTTCAATCTTGGTTATTTTCATTTTCAAGTGATGTTGTGACATTATTATTTTACGCTGAAAAAAATACTAACTTTTACCTGAAAAGGCTACTAGAGCCTCAATACAATTATTTTCATCAGCAGCAATTAAATTTTCGCTCATTGGCTTTCTTAAAATTGTAGAGCAATTTACAAGTTGTCTAGAATTTGTTCCAGTAAATGTTTGATTATTAAAATCCACATACCCTGTTGTAAAACATACCAAATATGAATAGGCATATATATATATATATATATATATATATATATATATATATATATATATATATATATATATATATATATATATATATATATATATATATATATATATATATATATATATATATATATATATATATATATATATATATATATATATATATATATATATATATATATGGGTTATAACACATATAACACATAATATTATGTATATTATAATATACATAAATTTTGAATTTACATTTTTTTTTTACATAAATTTAATTTAATTTTGAAAAACTTTACATAAATTTTGATTTTACTTTATATCACATTATTTGTGTCTATTATTGTCAAATATTAGTATTTATAAGTACTAATATTGTTATAAACACCAACATAAAATGCGTTACATATATAACGCATTTTATGTTGATGTTTATAACAATATTAGTATTTATAAATACTAATATTTGACAATAATAGACATAAATAATGTGATATAAAGTAAAATCACAATTTATGTAAAGAGAAAATTTATTTCCGAATAACTTTTACAAACCATGCTTTAGAAGAAAACGCTTTTACAAAATCGTTCTGTTTTCGAATTCTGTACAGTTCTAGTCGATAAGTTTTGTATGGTTTTATTCATGGTTTCGTAACGGAAACCTTAAATAATATAATATTCCATTTTTGTAATTGTGAAGCCATTAGTAAAAACTTAATATTCTAACACGTACTTTGGTAAATGGTAGTAGTTAATTTCACGGAATCAAAACTATTTTTGACACGTGATATTCTTAGTGTTTTCAGGAGTTTTAAACACGCAACAGAAACCACTAGTAATTTTTTAACAAGTTGTGCCGGCTGGGATATATATATATGCATTTATATATATATATATAAAATGAAATAAATATACAATTGCAGCTGCTTAGCTAAAAAATGTTAATCGGCAGAAGCAAAAGTGGATGGCGTGGTGCCAGTAAGATGGTATCGATATGATCTAGTCTCAATTAAGTTAGTCGTAGGTAAGTCTTTTAAAAAAGTTTTACCATTTATTTTTAGACTAATTTTTTTAATTTTATTTTATTTTTAATTTAATTCTTCAAGCACAATACATTAAACTTTAATGTATTGTGCTTGAAGAACGTTGTTTATTACATATTAAATAAAATATTTATTTTCAGACGACAAATAAAACCTGTAAACAATTTCTCTCTATATTTACTTGTTCAAGTGCCAGTGAAACGAACGATAGAAAAAAAGAAGCATTCAGTAGGCTTGCAATTTTTTTTTTTATATATATTTTCAAATGATCTGAATAATTTTGTTGTTTTTATTTAGTTGAATGATGATTTTTATAACTGTTTATACAAAAGATAGGCTCTTCAACTTTTATGTTAAATATGTTATTTCCTTGTTAACTGTTGTCTGTCATTAATAAAGCAATTATAAAAATACACATAATGACAACAGATTTATCTTTACAAATGTTCGCAAAATTTTTGATTTGGATACAAAAAACCAAGTGAAAATGATACTGGAAAGGTACACATTCTTATATTTAAACATCATTGGAGCTTTCTAGTCTACATTTTTGTTTATGTGTATTTCATCTGTGTTGCTAATGATATCGCCAGTTTTTATGATTTTATGTTGTTAAGTAAAGCATCCTTATGTTTCAAGCTAAAATAGAGCTTTGACTAATACTTTTTTCTGGTTTAATTGAATAACAACTCTCAATGTGTATTAGCTGAATTACCTTTTTGTTTTGATAGTCTTTAGTCAATAACGGATTTTTAAATTATTTTGTGTCTACAACATTTAATTTCAGCGAAATTCAATTAAAAAATCATCTTATAGAAGACAGAAAAATATCAATATCTGTTTTCAATAACTTCCCGGTGAGAAATGAGCTAGCGACTAGCTAGCGACTAGCTAGCTCTATAGCAATTTTCTAGCGATTTTTTTTTCTTATTTTATTTTTTGAAAATGTCTTTAACATCTTAAAAAATTCGATTTTTAGTGTTGAGTCTATTATAACTATGAAAATAATTGAACTTTAAACAGTGCGATTTTGTAGCAATGTGTCGCTAGCTACATATCGTAGCTTTGTAGCTAGCTACAAAATATCTACAAATCTATAGCTGGTTGATAGCTACATATCAAAATTTTTTAGACTACGATTTTATTACGATATGACGCTAGGTACAAAAGCCAGTGGATCTTCACCTTGTTAAGCTGTCCTCGTAGCCAAGTCACTGTCTTTATCTTTACAAATATCGATAGCTTTTCGCTAACTTAAAAAAGCTAGCAATCCTTGTGGCCAAATCGCGGTCTTTATCGTAACGATTATAGCTAGCTATTCGCTAGCCAATTTCCCACCGGGTTGGCTTTCATAGCAAGCCTGAGAGGTGCAAATGTTTAGCTTGATTTAAGTACTACATAGTAAAATACATCGTTGTACAGTTATTTTGATGGTTGTAAATTTATTTAGCACACTCATTTTTATATATTTTTAGACTGTTTACCGTTTAACTCCTGTCCCAATCTAACCTAGTGGGTTCAAAAATAAGGGACCGCGCTGGAAACATGAGTGGATTAAAAGGATCAGCCCTTTTTGAATTAATAATCAGTAAGTATAATGTGCTCCACTCAGCTAATCAAGTTTCGTTTGCTTTTTTTGTATTACATTTAAGCAATAGACTGTTTTTTATGTTCACTCGTTTTATAGAAGTAGTAACCAGCTAGAAGTCGTAACCTGCTCTTATGAAAGGATTTCTCGACGTGAAATTGTTAATTTTATTCAACAACGCCAAGAAACAGAGCTCGCTCAAGAAACAGAAAAGAAAGAGAAAGATGAAAAAATATTCTGTTGAACAATACTGTTGTTTTATTTATAAATTATTCTCCTATATTTAAACATATAAAAGATGTAGAAAATGCTTCCTAGTTTATATTGACATCTAAAAGAGGTTTTTTTCTCAGCATCGAAAAAAGCTTTTTGTCTTTTTATGAAGAGCTATTATCATTTTCCTTTGAAAAAAATAGCTTTTCATATAAGAATAGTAGGAATACTATAGTGTATAGGATACTATAGTATACTAATAAGTATGGCAAAAAAGTTGTTCCGACCCCGAGAAAAAACACTTTTTAAGATTTGCATATTCGACTAAAAAAAGGCGTCTTAAAGACTTATTTTTTATGTCTTTTTATGACAAGATTAAGATAAAAAAAGACGTCTTTTGATTTCGAAAAAAGATATCTTTTAGATTTGCATGATCGATTAAAAAAAGACATCTTAAAGACATCGTAAATAAAACTTTTAAAGACGTCTTTTCGACGTCTTTTTTCCCACTGGGTTCTCATGTTCAATGCAATTTTAATAGTATAACATTTTTAAAGAGTTCTTTCAATAAAGTAAAACCAGGCAATTGGTCATAAACCTCGCGCTATTAGTGGAAATGGGAGACAGTTTTGATGGGTTTGAAAACAAAGTTAATCTTGCCAGGTATTTACTATACCAATGTTACAATTCGAGTTTTTATAAAAAAAGAACTCTAATCTGTTTTTCCTAACGTCGTAACTGATTTTTTAATTTGTGATATTATTCTTAAATTGTATTATATTATAAACGTAAATATTACATTATAAATCTATATAAAAATATGTAAATATTAAAAATTAATAAATAACAGATTTATCTCATAATTTTTTATATTTATGAAGAAAAGGCTTATGTACATTGGTAAATATTTACATTTATAAATGTACGTACTTTATGACAGTAAAAGTAACTTTTTAAATGTAAAAATAAGGTCCCTAAAGAGCTTTTGGCCTCAGTAGTCTTTAGTCCATGTTCATGTAAAAAAAATTGACGTGAAACATTTTAAAATCGGAAATAGTTGTTTTTGAGCGGGTCCTAGCGGTCCTGGCAAAACTATCGGGTGATTCATAAATAATGATACCTTTTTGTATTGATTAATTTTGGCCTCTGTTGATCAAAGTATGAACCGCACATGGTCTTAAAAGATAGAGAATTTTGTGCTAAATAACGTACCATTCTCATTTTTTCTCTGCGCGCACGCAAGAGTCAAGACTTGCAAAATGTTGTAATTTCTAAGTATAAAAATGGTGATGGTCCAACTAAAATTTTTCGTGATTTGAGTGGCACTCTTAGCTTACCAACAATCAAAAGATGGTGCAAAATGATTGCCAAAGATACAATCAAACTTTCAAAACCTCCTAGTCGTCCTCGCACAGCTCGAACAAAAGCAACTATCCAAAAAATAAAAAACCGGCAGAAACGGAAGAAAAAGCCAATTTCTACACAAAAATTGGCAAATGAACTCGATATTTCTCAACCAAGTGTTTATCGTGTTCTTAAAGATGATCTTCAGCATCGATCCTACAAAAAAGTTGTCCAACCACTATTATCCGATGACCACAAAGAAAAGTGAGTTAAATTTGCAAGTTGGATTCGTAACAATTATCGAAAAGCTGATACGATGCGAATCCTTTTTTCTGACGAAATTTTTTTTGATATTGATAGTATTTATAACTCTCAAAATGACAGAATATGGGCTTCAAATCGTGTTGAAGCTGATAGCATCGGAGGAATCAAGCAGCGAAGAAAATTTCCTGAACGTGTTATGGTTTGGTTAGGAGTTTGTTCAAAAGGTGTATCACCATTAGTTATTTTTGAAAAGGTTACCGTTAACCATGAAAGGTATATTGAAGTAGTTTTATCAGTAGCCAAAAAATATGGCAATAAAGTATTTGGTGAAAACTGGATATATCAGCAGGATGGTGCACGAGCACATACACACCGATTGACACAACAATGGTGTCAGGACAATTTTCCTGATTTTATTCCTAAAGAAAGTTGGCCTCCAAATAGCCCAGATTTGAACCCATTAGACTTTTCTATTTGGGAGGAATTTAACTATTCTATTGATTGGGTCAAGTAAGCTCAAAAAAAACGTTAATCGGTGAGTTAAAACGTGCAGTAAAGAGAATTAGATTTGAAATTGTCTTAGAAAGTTGTAATTCTTTTTCAGTTCGATTAAATCATGTTTGTGAGAATGGTGGAAACTATTATTCAAAATAAAAAGACATTATCTTATAGAAAAAAATTTTCTCTATCTTTTGAATCTATTTTGAATGTTAGTAAGTTAACATCTTAGTAAAAAAAAACTGAAAAATAAATGGTATCATTATTTATGAATCACCCGATACATTAGAAAGTTTAAGCATACAAGCGTTATCTCCAGTTGGTGTTAGTACAGACGCTAACAAGTTTTCTACCACTGCAAATTTAAAAAACGTTAAGTATGAAAAACTTTCAACACGTTTTAAGTAAAAAATATTTCTAAAAACGATTTCAAAAACAATTTCAAGAACAATTCCAAAAAAAATTTATAAATATACTATATTTATATATAAACAATCAATGCGATCTTAATAGAAAATATGCATCAAGTTTACTAAAAATTTAAAGTTGACAGGGTTGGGAGTAAACAAAAGTTTGAGTTTTAAATCAATAATTATTCATGTACTTACGTTTTTTAAGCAGTGCACGGCTTAAAAAACGTAAGTCACATGAAAAATTAATGAGTTTTAAACCTACAACCTAAAAATTTTACCTGCAGGTAAGAAATAAAATTTCTACTGTATCGTTTAAATTTATAAAATTTAAATGCGTTAGATAGGAAGTTTCCCCTAAGACTTAATTATTATTTACGAAAAATGTTTTTGAAATCCTATTACTGCCTCGACGTAACGCTTATATGCAAAAACTCTCTAATGGTGCATTTTAATACATATGCTTATATGCATGTGTATTAAAATATGCTTATATGCTTAAACTATTTAATGGTGGTGTATCTAAAGAAGGGTAAAAAGAATTAACGTCACTTTTCGATTAATTCCAATCACTGCGCACTAATGAGTTAAAAAGTATTGTTCTTAAAAACTCGAGAAATGCAATTGGCTATTGAATTTGTTTGTCAAAACTATTATTGGTCGGAAATCAATTCTAAATTAATTATAAAATGTTTTCTTGCGTGATTGAGTTGTAATTTTTTGGACGGATTAGCTAACGTTATTTTCTTAGATGGATCTTGAATCTAAAGAATACGAGAAAAGTCAAGTAAAGTTTAGAAAATGATTGTTTTGTAAAAAAGTAATAATGTTTTGAAAATTTATTACATTATATTTTTAAAGGTTCAAGGTAATTTTTTAAACACTTTAAGTATAAGTATAACAACTTATGTAGCCTAGTTGTTAAATAAATAAATTTCGTTTAAAATTTGAAAATCTTGCTTTTATTTTATCGCCTATTGACAAAATCTTGACTTTTATTTTATTACATGTTGAAAACAAATTTTGTTTGTTTGATATTTCTACAGAGAATTAAGAGGTCAGGTAATCTTTTTGACAAAATTTACAAACAAAAACGCAGTCTACCATTTTATTGCGATTTGTACTCTAAATTTATTAAGTATTCGAAATTCGAAATTTTTGAAATGTTTTTTTACCGAATTAAAGTGCTTAGAAAAAAAAAGTTTACTCTTTTAAATGGTGCATTTTTTCATCTTTTTTTAATTTATTGTATGCACATGTTTCAATACATAAAGCTGTGGATATCTTAAAAACAAAATATTATAAAGATATATCTTAAAATTAAGTTTCACTAGATACAACTTTTTACAACATCACCAATGTAATGTAACTTTAAAATCAAATCAAAATCAAAATACACAAAAATCACTATTATTGTTAAAGGGGATACCTTAAACAATAATTGCTTATGATGGTTTTAATGAGAGAAACTTTTGATATTTATCTCTAATTACTTTTTAAAAAAAAAACATTTATTTGACAGTAAAAAAAAACTAAAACTATTGGAATTGACTTTAAAGTTGTAATATTTTAATATCTGTTTAAATTTTTATTTTTAATCTTAACCTTAAAATTAATTTTCTATTATTTAAAAAAAAATTAAAATTTAAAAAATTTTAAGAATAAAAGTAAATGTATTTCTGCCTAATACTGTTATGATATAAGTGAAAATAGTTGTTTTAAAACTAAATCCTGTTACAGAATAAATTAATTGTATAAACTTATTAATTTCATGGTGCATATATATATATATATATATATATATATATATATATATATATATATATATATATATATATATATATATATATATATATATACATACATACATACATACATACATACATACATACATACATACATACAAAAATATATGTATGTATGTATATATACTTACATACCCTTTGTGCTCTTAATGTGGCTTCAAAATTTCTCAATATCAGTTGTGCTGAAAAATTTTATTTTTTCAAGACATATCGGCTGTAAAAATTAGGGAATAAGGAAGACACCTTTTATTAGGTATTATTCCTTTTCAAGTTAAAATTTATGTTTTTGTAAACTGATATAAAACTGAATAAATTATAAAAAAATAAAAAAAATACATACACGCATAAATGTAATTAAAAGTGATTTTGAGCACTAAGTAGGATAATTTAAATAGTTTTAAAATTTAATTTATAGTAATTAAAAAAAAGAAAAATCCAAAGATATTTTATTACATAAGATTTTACATAATCTAATAAGTAATGGATAATTTTAATCCTAACCATAAATTTTTTTGTTTGTTGTTAGTTATAGATGCTACAATTTAACTAGGTTTTTATCAACTTGACTATAAGTACTGCCAAAAATTTTTTTAATAATAACTTTTCATTTAGTCAAACGTACAAACTTTAAAGTAAAACAAAGTAAGAAAATTTCAAATGTGTTCTTATCATGATGCTTCAAACTTTAACAGTGACCAAATGATTGCATTAACTGTTGGAGTTGGGTTAAACAATGAAGCATATGAGGCTCAAATGAGAGGAGACCACAAAATTGCTTTAGAAAAATACAAGCAAGCTTTGGAAATAAAAGTGAAGGCATATGGTGAAAATTCATTGTAAGATTAAATGTATTATGTTTTGGATAAGTCAAATAACTATAAATTAGATAATGTAAAAATAAAAATCTTGTTACTATTATAGAATCTTAATATGTCAACAACAAAATAAAATACAATTTTATTATAGCAAATTGAATGATAAGCTTCATTTTTTTATGGTTCATTCTATTTATTAATTAATTTGTATGCAATACAAAAATATTTAAAAGTATTATAAATAATATTGTTTTAATTTTTTGTTTGTTTTGTTTAAGGCATGTTTGTATTTCATTGAGTGGACTTTGTGATGCTTATTTGGAGTTAAATGACCTTGAAAATGCTACACTACAGGCCAATAGGATGTTGTCAATAGCCCAATATATTACCAACCCAGAACAAATTAGAATCGCCCAAGAGATCTTGGTTGACTGTGAAAAGTTGAGTAAAAAACGTAAAAAGTTGGCGTCTGTTCAAAAGAACAAATAAATATATGAAGTTTCAAAACCAATATAAACTATATGCATTTGTTTTTTGTTAACTGTTTTTATGTTTATTATAAAAAATTAGCCAACTTCTTAAGTTTTAAATTTTCTGATGTTAATGGAGCTATTAAATTTCTGGTCGGCACCCCTTCCAGTCTTCGACGTTTTGTCACTAAAAAATAAGCTGAGCAAACACTAACTAAAGTAAAGTGCCAAAATAGAGTCTGAAATGATCACTTATCTTTCCTTTATATACGAAGGAAGTTTGGCTATCGTAAAAAAAAAAATAAACGCATACGATCTCAATGCAATTAAAGCATGGTACACGCTTTTCCGAACAAAAATATAAGATTTTTTAATTACAATATATGTAGGTTTTTTGATCAAAAAGTTTGACATTTGGTATGTATGAAAGATTATTTTATTCTCTACTATAATCTGGCAAAAGTAATGCGACTATAACAAATCGTCAAGCGTAGATTTAGGAAAGATGTAATTTTCAACGTAAAGTACCTTCGGGCTTGGCTATAGATGAGTCTATTAATTTGATTTTTTCATAAAAGCACGTATTGGTGTTTTCAATGAATGTAACTTGACATTTAAAATCAGATATTTGGTAAAATTATCCATGAAAAACTATTTGTTTATGAAAATTGAAGTTATTATTTTCAATACCTCACCTAAATGAGTATGTATAATATATATTATACATACTAAATGAGTATGTATAATATAATTTTTTGTTTTTTTCAATATTTTCAGGGGGTAGAGCTGTATCAAAACACAAAAAAGACAAAAAATAAATTTTCAAAAATTCTTACATTCATTTTCTTCATCTAGGTATTTTGAATAGCTCCTGGAAATTTGATGTAAATTGCTTGACCCAATATTTAGATATCATGTTGCAAGTCCAACTAAGTATCGTTAAAATGCAATTCTGAGAAAATAAGAAAAATAAAATAAAAATCATAAAAAATTTAAATTTTACCAGATTAATAAGCTTTTTGAAGTTGAAGTTTCTTTTATATTATCAACCCAATCTTTTTTTAATGCTTTAAACTTTTCTTTTCCTTTTTTTACTTGTATTTACATGTATATATATATATATATATATATATATATATATATATATATATATATATATATATATATATATATATATATATATATATATATATATATATATATATATATATATATTATCTTAAGTTGAAATGCAAACAAGGTATGTTGTATGAAATGCTATTTATTGTTAACTTATAAATAATTTAGCATGAGGACTTTAAGTAATCGCTTGCAAACCAAGCTGACAATAAAACATAATATGTTTAAATTTTTATGCAATTAATCATTAAGAAAAGCTAGTTAATAAAGACTTTACAACAACAACGAAAATGTTGTTGCTATGGCCGTGCTAATGACGCTTTTTTATACAAACCATCCAAAATAGATTAATTTTCAAAATGAGTTAGATATAAATAGCCTTACCATAGTTAAAATAGATCATTGAAGCATTATATCACTTAAATATCAAAAAATTTATTTTTTCATAAAAAAAAACTTTTTTTTTGTGGTTATCCACCTTAAATACACCAATAAATAAAAAGTCGTTTGGTTTGCCACTAACAACCAATCGGATTTGTATAAATTTTTTTTTTTTACGAGTTTGTTTGTTCTATGACTTAGTTGGATTGAGATGATTTGGAGCAAAAAAAAAGTTCCGTAAATACCCTTAACTCTCAGGAAAAATTTTCATAACTGTTTCCAGATAACCACACATGACAAATGTAATGTATTTGAATTTTTTTTTTTATGCTGACTCTGAAATAGATGAAATAAATGTACAACTATTTAAAATTAAAAAATTGAAAGGAAAGTGGGGGTTAGAAGGGGTGTCGAAGACTATAAGCAGTTTATTATGTTTTCCAGTATTCGACAAAAAAAAAAAAAAAATTTTTGTTATTATTATTACTTTATCGTATAATAAGGGTTCTGAGGGATAAAACGGTATCTTTTGCCTGTCACAAAAGATACCGTTTCATCCCTTGTTTCTTCGTTTATATCTGATGAAAGGAATTTTCTTGAGATAAATAGAAATCGGCTTTTTAAATTTGGGCAAGCTGGGACTTTAGTGCCTGGGGAAAAATGGTTAGTTATTAAATACTATTGAGTCAAAAGCTACAATTTTAATTGTCATTTTGTTTCTTGGATTTTGTTTCAAGTTCTAGTTTTGAACATTGGTCTGTTATATATAATTATTTATATATGTGCATATATCTATAAGCTATACTGACTTATAATTTTATTTCGTTTTATTAGGCTGATCTACAAACAATCAATCCATTTAACTTTGTACATTTCTTTTACAGATGTTCATTTGAATGCAATGACTCGGCCATTGAGTGTTCTCGCTTAGAATCATTGCGTTTTATCACTAGAGAAAAATGGTTTAATTATTTACAAAGAAAAAATGCAGATATAATATCAACGAACCCTGTAGAGGAAAGAAACCGTATAGAAGATAATACTTATATTTCCTTTAAATTTTATAGAAATAACATAGCCTATATTAAATTGTATGTATTCTGTGAATGTTTACCCTGACACTCCAATTTAATATTGGTTTCTTGATTTTCTTCTTTCTTTAGGCGTGAGGAATCATTCTTACCTCCTCATGCCTTAACTCCATCAACATCGCTTTCTAAATGAACAGCTATAAGCAAAGCCTTACTGCATCACAGTTGGTCAAAGAAGATTGTTCCTAAAGTTAGAACAGTAGCTCAAGAACTCCATGCAGTATCTGTCTTGACAACACCTTAAGTAGTTTCTTTGTTAGGGGATATCCGACAAAAAAAGAAAGATACTATTGCCGCCAAAGAAAGTCGTAAACAAGTACGATTGACAAATGTAGAAAAGAAAAAATACACACCTACGGCTGGTGATGGTGAAAATTAAGCTGTAATGCAAAGAAAACCACAAAATCAAATCAGAAAAATAATGATCCTAATTTAGTTTAAATTGTAATCATTTATCCTACGCTGTAAAATATAAAGTACAGACTTTTAAATCTTTTATTTAAAGTATTTTTTTATATTTTACGTTGTAAACTATAAAAAGAATACTTTTGAACTCGAATTTTCGTTTTTCGTTTTGCTAACTATCATTTAAACACCTGTGTTTGAAGAAGTACTTAAATTTTTAAAAATTTATTAGTGTCGAATACTGGAAAAAAAAAACGTCTAACTTGTATTCGACATTTTGACATTTCGGGGCTCTAACCCCTCTTTTTTTTTTCGGATATCATTCACTCAAAGTGTATTGTAAAGAGCAACTATACCTTTATACAGTAAAACATTGATATCAATATTTTATGAATTAACGATTGAAAAATTATTGTTTATATAAAATATTATATAAAAATATGCAAAAAAAAACTTTGAACAAGGGGTGGTTTGCCCTATATGCTACTTCTTTAAATTAGACTTAACTACAAGTTAATTTAAAGTTTATTATGTTCTTCTACTTTGTCGAGTAAAGTTTAATTGCGTAAAGTTTAAAATATAATTTAAAGAGTATATACTCCATCGTCAAAAAGCTTAAAATATTTTTTTTAAATTATTGTTTAACATATCGTTTTTTTCCAGATGTAACTACATCTGGAAAAAATTAACTAAGAATGCGTTATTTTAACCAGACCCAGGAAAAAAAATTCTATAGAATTTCTATTAACTTTTGAAACATATGGCCTATAGAAATTCTATAAAATTTCTATAGAATTTTTATAGAATGTCTATTAAATTCTATAGAAATTGCTATAGAATTTTTTTTCTATAGAAAAAAAAATTCTATAGCAATAAATATAGCAAAAAATTCTATAGAAAAAAAAAAGAAGAAAAAAAAGCTCTATAGAAATTTTTATAGAAATTAACAGACAAATTATAGAAATTCTATAGAACTCTATAGAAATTGTATAGGCCATATGCTTCAAAAGTTTATAGAAATTCTATAGAGATTTTTTTTCCTGGGGATGTAGTTACATAAAGGATTTTTTAGGATGTAATTACATCTGGAAAAAAAAATTAACTAATAATGCATTATTTTAACCAGACGTAGTTACATATAGAAATTTTTTCAGATGTAACTACATCTGGAGAAAATTCTTCCAGATGTTATTGGACTTGGAGAAAAATTACCAGATGTAGTTATTTATTTATTTACATTTTCACAACTACATGTTTGCTAAATTTTTTTTAACATCTTAGTATACGCAAAATATACTTCCGTTACAAAAGATTATATTTAATCAAATACTGTTAAAATACATTTAACATAAAAAAATAACACTCAGTTAAAAAAGAAGAACAATTGAAAAAAAAGCATTAGTTGAATGCTTCCTAAATTCATTTTTTGATAATTGTGATAAATATATTATGAAAGACTTGTTAAGATTATATTATTATAGGGAACTCGTAGAAGACTGAATAACTTTTATCATCGAGAATCTTGGTGTATTACGCAAGATACACATATACATTGTGATTCTTATGTAAAAATATTTTAAATATTATTGTGATAAAATTTTGTTTTGATTTTTCTTGTTGTATTATGATTTGTGTGTGTGTACTTTATCTTTTTTTTTTTTTTAATTTATTTATTTTATTTTTTTATCTTTTTTAGATATATATATTTATATAAATCCAACTTTTCTCACGTTGTAGATTGTTTTAGTTCAATTTTTGATTTATCATGTGGACTAGAACAGTAAGAATAGTTAATGTGTATATCGGAATTATTTTTTATATTTATTTTAGTTACATCTTTTTAAAGATGTTGTTAGGGGTCGTTGAATTTTCAGATGATATTGGACAGATGTTATTAGAGTAAAAGAAAAATACTGATAACCTTGGACAAAAATGTACAGATGATCTTGGACTACTCCACAGATGTTGTTGGACAGATAATCTTTTAGTAGTAATCTTTTAGTAGTAATCTTTTACCTAATTTATTTGTAGTTTTATAGCCTACTTAAAAGGTTGTCAGTAAATACGAGTTGCAAACCGGAAAAATGCGACCTTTATGCTAACTAAATATTAAAAGAACCACAAATATTTTATAAGTTTAGATAAAAATTCAAAAAACCAAGAAAATAGTCCGAGCTAGCAAATGTTTGTGTTATAAAACGAACTTTTGCAAAAGTTAAAATTCGAGTTGTCTAAAAATTTTGATATTAAAGGTAAAAACAATACATTACAAATTAAAAAATTTTCACATGTCACTCTGCCTTTTTGTTTTGAAGAAACGTCTCTATCAAATATAATTGAGAGTGTATTGAGCTTTTGTGAAAAATCTTCACCACTGAGACTAAAGAGCATATACTTGTTGTACCTCCTGAATATCAGTAATTTTTGGTCAAACTGGATTGATTGCATTATCATCATTATCTTCCTAGTCATCAGCATCATGTTTCTTCGCTGTAATTTTACTTCTTTTATCCACTGTTTTTCTGTAAAGGTAACGGGTGATGCATAATTAGTGACACAAAAATCAAAGCCTTATATTTTTAAAGAAATAAAAGAAAAAAATTTTTTCATTTTTAAAAAATAATAACACAATATTTATTTTTTAAAAATTATTTTTTGTAAATTGATTGAACGCCTTGATCGGCTATTAATCTCAATTTAGTTTTGATACCCTTCATAAGGGATTGTAAAAATGTCAAATCAATTTTTTTCAGACAGGCTTCGATACACCGAATCAGTTGTTGTTCACTTTTGGCCTCCCATCCACCCTCATACACATTCAGAGCCAATACAAACCCAAAAGTCTTCGATTGGTCTGGCTTTGGGGACATTAAGAGGGTTCATATCGACCGGCACGAAGTTAATCATTTCATTCATCCACGATATTGCCTCTTTAGCTCTATGGGCACTTGCTAAATCCGGCCAAAATATGTAATTTAAATCATCGTGATACTTATCTATGAATGGCAACAATCGTTCCTCTAAGCATTCTTTGATATAAATTTCGGATTTTATTGCAGCCGAGGTTGACGACCGGAAGAGTGGTTTCGACATTCCACGCTCAGATAATGCGATCCAAACGAGAATTTTTTTCGGAAATTTCTCTTTTCCCACAAAACGAACATTTTCTGGACATTTTTCTTTGTCGTTCGTGTAATAACCGGCGTTTCCAGGCATTTCATCGCCAGCAAAACAAAAGTATTTTTCGTCGTCCAAATTTAAAACGCTTTGTTCTTTGTAGAGGTGATTGACAATTTTCGACTAATTTTTTGTGCCCTTAGACGTTGTTCATCATTGTATTTCGGTGTTTTTTCGCGTTTCCGATATTTTATGTTCATTTTGGCTAATTATCTACAAATTGTTGCTTGATTTACGTTGAATTTACGTGCGAGCTTTCTTTGACTTATACCTTTTCGATTGTTGGTCAACCAAGAAGTTTCGCTTTTTTTTCTTGAGTCCACGATGACGGGCGACCAGAATTTTTTTTTATTTTTAAACATTATCCATCAAGCTGTCGATTGATATATCTATATGCTGTTTTGCGAGCGATTCCTTCTTTAATAAAATGGTTAGCGGCTTCGGCTTTGGTCGCTTTTGGGTTTTTTACAAAAAAAATTTTAACGCTTTTTTGAAGAGCTGCTCTTTCTTGGCCATTTAACATTTTTTTTGGATAATTTTTTTTTTTAATAAAACTAGAATATTCAATTTACTAAAATAGATTTATATGGTTTAATGAAAAAGATTATATTACGAGCAAAACTAAGTTAACTTTTGTGTCACTAATTACGCATCACCCGTTACTTGTTTGGTACTGTAAAAGTACTGTAAAGGTACTTGTTTGGTACTGTAAAGGTACTTGTTTGGTACTATAAAGGTACTTGTTGTAAGGTAAGTTTTTATCTGCAGAAATGACATCTTCAGCTGTTGTACCCGAATGGTAAAAATTATCAAGTTTTTCTATCTGATTTTGAATGAGTCTTTAAATGAGTCGTGTGAACGACTTTTGTCGTGTGAATGACTTTAAATGAGTCGTGTGAATGACTTTAAATGAGTCGTGTGAATGACTTTAAATGAGTCATTGAATGACTTTTTAAATGAGTCGTGATCTTCATCCAAATGGGCAGATTTCTGCTAATCTTCCAAGATTCTTGATTTTGTAAAACAATTAACGATGGTGGAGGTAAAAAACTAGACAAATAAGAATTTTCGAAGCACTTAGAAAATGTCACAGTAAAAAGAGGTTTTTCAAAGACTCGAAAATTTGCTCCAGGTATGGTAACCATATTCCACAAATGACGAATTTAAGATTTATAGAAATAAAGAATAGAATCCAGAGTATAAAAGTGGCAAACACAATAAAGAGATCCAACTTTTGCAAATTCTAGTTTTGTTATGGCTTTGATGTATGGTATAAAAAGAATGCCACCTTTAATAAAAAAAATTATGGGAAATTGTTAATTTAAAATTAAAAATAAGGTAGGGCCAAGGATCAAACCTTAAGGAACCCCTGAGATTACAGGAAATGAAGAAGAGTGCAGTTCATTAAAGACAATTTTTATACAACGATTGGTAAGGAAGAATTCAATAATCTCAAAGATGTTACTTGATATATTGTAAGAAGAGAGCATATGAAGAAGACCAGTATGCCAAACCTTTTAAAAGATTTCAGAAATGTCAAGAGCTATAGCCTTAGCCTCTCCACATCTATCTAACGCATGATAAAAACTGTCAGTTATTACCGTTAACAAACCAGCAGTAAAACAAGAAGATCGAAATTCACTTTAACGATTAGAAAGTAAGTTTATTTAAGATGAGAGATTAAGTATTTGTCAATTAAAGACTCAAAAATCTTGATAGTAAGAAGACTAATTGGACAGTAGTTAGAAGAGTCAGATTGCTCTACAGAATTTTTGAAAATAGGGATAACAAATGTCGCTTTCCAGCAGGCTGGAAAACAAAACTCTGAGAAGCACTTGTTAAATAGTTTTGAAAGTATAGAACAGCTCCGGAGAAAACTACTGCAAGATTATAACAAGTATATTGTTCAGACAACAAGCTGTAGAAGAGTCTAAGAAATAAATCACTTTATATACAGAGAGATCAAACCGTGATAAGAAACACCTAAGGGTGAATGTGGAGAACCTGAGCGCTGACTAGGATCAGAAACAAGATACAAGTCGAGTAAAGAAAGTAAATGATTCTGATTGTCTGGAAAGCTTTTGAGTTGGAAATTTGACTATTCACATTGTTCCCAGAACATTTTCACGTAAATGCAACTGTGCTGTGGCAAGACGTTAGACCTTTATCAATAAATATACCTTTAGCAATATATTTTCGGTGACACGATTAAGTTTTTCCAAGGCGTATTGTTGAAGGTGTATACTTCAAATTACACGTCCTGAGAAAATACAAATCCATTGCGCAACGCAATGGAAGCTCTTCATCTGATCCCAAGCTTGTGCTACATTTTTTAAAATGCAGAGCAAGGTGTGCAAAAAAAAAGTCCAAAACTGTCTAAATTTGAGTAACCGTACATAAAAATTGATCCATAAAGTAATAGACTATCTTTACGTTGACGTTAAAGTACAAGATTTTTGTACATGGATGTAGTGACGTACATATTTGCCAAATTATAAGTCTTAGCAAATAATAACATGCATCCAGAAGTTCCATTAAAACAAAAAAATTTAATTTCTTTAATTTGCCTATCATTGTAAAGAATATCGCTTGGGGTGCGTTAGTCACATTTTGTATTTTGTGCAAAATAATTAGTTTGTACCATATTAAATACGGCTTGGTACTTATTAGCAAAAGTGTGTAATGACAGACACCCTAATATGTTTTCTTTTTTTCTATCAGATGACTTTTGAAAATAAATCACATTACAGTCCAGTGGGGCATCCTCTATATCAAGTAAAAATTTAAGATTACCATGTACGTCATGGAAAATTTTATTTTTAGCATATTATTTATGAAACCCGATGTAGTGGTTGATGTTCGGACGTGTTGACCAGAGTTTGAATTTTTTGTATTTCCATGCTTTTGTCTAGTTACTTATTCACCAATATATTTTACTACTGCTAAAGTACAACCTGTTTGGTTGCTTTTGTTTAAATATGTCACTCGTCTTTTAAAGTTATCATTATCAGCAATAATGAAATAAGTCCGTACTATAGATATAACGTTCTTTGGTTCAGATTGCGGGTTGAAAAGAATGTTGTGTCATTTTCTGCCAGATGTTACTTCTTTACAATACTTTCCAGCTTGCAAAAACAATCTTCTCCTTACACAGCCATTGAACAAAATTTATGAGCACTTGTTTGTTTTATATTTTTTAGAGTTCCAGATACCACATTTATCATCAACTATGTTGTATGAAATTTACCTACAACCTACCATCATGTTTCTGCAAATTAGAAAATGCACAATTTCTTTTTTTTTTTTCATCTGGTATGCAACCAACTACGGTAACTTTGTATATATGAATTTACATATCATATATATATATATATATATATATATATATATATATATATATATATATATATATATATATATATATATATATTTTTTTTTTTTTTTTTTTTTTTTTTACATATTTATATAGAGTATGTTAAAAAATTAAAAGTTAGATGTATATATTTAGAAACCATAACATAATTAAAGCAAAAAATGAACAAACCGCTCTTTAACAGTATTTAATAACTAGTTGGATAAAAATTGTTTGATTTAAAATCCTCGAGAAGCTCCAGTTCTGAATACTGAGTCCGCATCAAAGTAAAACTAGCTTTTCGAGAGTTGAAAGTGTTAAGGCCGGCAACTAATCGAGTTTAGGGATTTCGAATCTCTATTGGGTATATAAGACTGTATGGTGATGTCGATTGCAGCACTTAGTGCATATATATAAAGCATAGAGGCCGTGGTTCTTATATTCAAGGCGTCATTTACAATGTATGTTTATTTATTCAGTTATGAATAATTACTATTTTTAAATTTAATGAGATTGTTTATAATAAAAAACAGTTCGCCGTAAAAAACTTGTTTATAAAGCATATCCTTATTATTGACGGTGAGGCAGACAATGAACTCTCTTTTCTAACAACATTTGTAATTATAGCTGTGCCAGTCGAATTGTGTGAATAAATTGTACTATCCAAGTCTACATTTAAAACTTTTTAGCAATGATGCGTTTACTGAAGTAGTTGATAAAAAGTTCCAGTTTTTAACTACTCGATTAGTCAAGAAATTACGTTATTAATTGTGTTTCAGTGTTTTTCGGCGGTTAATTCAAAAGTGTGGCTCCTTGATCTTATACTTAGATCCTTAATAAGCTGGTGTGATTTGTGGCGCCAAAAACTGATTGAATCAATTCCATTAACTATTTTGTATTGCTGTATAAGGTCAATACACATGCGATGAGTTTCAAGGGTAGTCAAACAAGGCCGAGTTAAACATTCCTCATTTTTTAGGTGGCTTATTGACCACCATTAGGTGGTATATTGATCAATCCATTTTGTAATTCAATGCCTAATTTTTTCAATTCTGTTTATAATTCCTATTTTATGAGTGGGACGGCAAGTTCTAATAACGATTGTATATAAGGCTATATAAACGCTGGGACGGCAAATTCTAATAACGGTCAAATATAAGTAGTATACAAGAAACACCAATGAGAAAAATACAACTTTTAAATAATTTTGTAAATATCTCTAAAACTTTCCAGCTACAGCTGCATGCTCAGCTTGTAACTTCATATTAAGGTTATTGAATACTATAACCACAATCACATCTTTTTGCTGTGTTTTGAGTTGTTTGCGATGACCATTTTGTGATTCCATTGTATGTAAATGATATGGCTTGTTTTTTTTTTGCTCATGTGCATAACTTTGCATTTTTCAATGTTAAATGACATGAACCATTTTTTAGACCAGTTAACAGCTGTGTCAAGATCTTTTTAAAGACAATGGTTTTGTAGTTTATCAAAGGAATTTTAAGCAACTTTAAAATAATAGAAGATTTTTTATTAAAAAATCCTCTATTATTTTAAAAAAGATCACAGAGAGTAAACGCAAGTATAAATGGCTTTCATGTGTTCCAAATAAAGCTAATGATGCAGTTCGATATAAACAGTTACCCTTTGCAGTCGCCACTCAAAGAGACATACTGTTAAGCATAACAACATGAAATCGATAATATTTACCGATGTAGCGTCTTCAGTACCCAGAACAGATTGTGATTTGTTAAATTTGTATCATAAATACTTTTATAATTATTCTCAAAGAAAATGTAATCGCAATTTTAAATAGAAACAAAATATAAATTAACTTTATTTGGTAAAGTTCAACGACTCCCTAAAAAGTGTTAAAATCTTATCGCAAATCAAATGTCACGCCTACCCTCAAAAAAAGAAACCAAGTCAAGACTTATAACTACAAGCTGGTGTCTCTCACCTATACCGTGCAAGTTGACAAAAAGAATTATTATATATAGGATCATGAATCAAATATCAAAGTCTCGATATGGATTTGTACATCACAAAGACTGCCTTACAAACCTGAATCCCATAATACTTTAATGGAAGCAGTATACCGTAGACACCTGGTTTATCTAACTTTTACTGATTTTACCAACACAAGGTCACACAACAACTTCTTTATAAGATTTATCCCAATCTTATTCAAGGCCAGCTATTAAACAGGATAACTGGTTGGCTAGTTAATAGACAACAATGAGTAATAATTGAAGAGCAAACGTCCGAATGAAAAAGGGTGACAAATGGCGTCCCTCAAGGAGCGTCCCTCAAGTTTAATGAGTTACCAGACAGCGTTTATAACCATTGCAAGTTATACGCCAATGATGGCAATCAGCTTTTTTAGAGTTTTGCATGATAGTTTGGTCGTCTTTTCTCAAATAAAAATTTTTCTTTTCAAACGTGTATAATAACACGCAATATCGTTCAATATCATTCAATTTATTATACAACTACCGTCTTTCTTTCTTTTTTCTTTCTTTTTTTTTGTTTGTTCTTCATTACAATATTAAAGATTTAAATACAAAAATATAAAAAAGATGATTACAAGTGGAGATATTGTTAAAAAATAACGAAAAAAATTAATAAATAAGTAAAGATTGCGGATACTCAATGAAACCGTCAAGTAGAAGGTTGTTAAAAACCAAGTAAAAAAAGTTGGTGCGTTTACGCTTTCTTATCAAACTCAGCATATAAGTTTTAAAAATATAACCTTTTTAAAACAAATATTATCCAGAATTTCAGCACTTTTTTGCAAACTGTTGGAATTAATTAGAGCATGATTAATTGATGCACCAATAATAATCTCTTTTAAAAGTATTTTTAAAAGAGATTTAAGCTAGGTTATGATATGGTGGTCAAAAATACCCAGAAAAATTTAATTCTCTAGAGAAAAAATATTTTTATGATGCTCCTTCGGCTACAGCATTGTCCATTGTCAGCATATGAAAGCCAGGTGTTGCTTTGTTTTATTATTATGTACAAGTTTGATTGGTTGTTGTAATAAATAAATAATAATCAAATATCTTTTCAATTTCAGCTGGAGTCCCGCTAGATAAAAAATCTTGCTTTAGAAGCTTTTGGACACCAGATGGTCAGCTCAGATTGCTTTAATAAAACTAATTGCAAAACAATCACGGAAAACTCTTGCTGCTTTAAAACCGTTGCTTTACCTTCAACCAAAATATAGACCTAGAATGAGCAGATGACTCTTTTTGACGATGAAATAGAATTTTTTGCAAAGCGAATGAAAATTAATATTTTCCATAAAGACAACATTATATAAGATATTTTGCAACATTACATAAGTTATTTTAATGGTTTAAAGTAACCTTCATTTTTTACTTAGAAAAACACTTCAGTGTTTTCCCAAGTAAAAAACTCAAATTGATTAATAAAAACAATTTTTGGACCGCTATAAAACTGGAAAGTCTATTGGACATAGATGTTGAAAATGAATTGAATACAACTCTGACGTAAGATGACAGAATAGTAATGATAATTTTTGCCAGTATAAAAGCAAGAAAAGAGTATTTTCAGCATTAATTTCAAACATTTGTTTATTAATCTTAATCAGTAAATGTGTGGCATAAGTGTTACTTAATTTGGATGTTATTTCATTCAAATTAGATCCAAAATTTTTTGAAAATATGGATGTTAAGCAACTGTAGGTTAAGTGTGGCGAATTTCAGGCAGTTTGCTGAACATTTGCTGTAAACGTTATAGAGTATAACCAAACAGCCACCAAAAATATAATGAGCTCAATTTAGGCAGCCAACTGTTTTATCTACAAAATAGTAGCAATTTGGGCAGTTATTGAGTATCATTTTTTATTTATTTATTTGTTTTCGTTTTGAATATTTTTTTTGATGATTTGCACAATTTCGTGCAAGTTGACGAAGTAAAATTTAATTTTGTGCACCTTTTTTTTGTTAGTTAAATTTAGCAGATTTATTCAAGATGCAATACTTAATTCATATATAGTTTTTTTGCAAATATTTTTCTAGTGATTAAATGTCTGAAAGAGTTGAATTATTTGTTAGAACATAACGTAGGGCCCGCGGCTACTTATTAGGCCTAGGATCGAGCCTGTTTATAGGCTCGATCAATAGGCCTAATAATAAATATTTTTACAGGTCCTAAAAGTTAAAAGGCCCTTTTAACATTTAGGATCTGTAAAAAAAGTTTAGGATATTAAAACACTTTATAGAGAGGTATATAGGCTACACCAAAAACCTTTTGGGTGAGCCCCAAACATTACTTCCCAGTAAGCACAGATCGTTTTTAAAACGTTTAAAAAACGTTAAAAACCGTTTTAATAGATTTTTTAAACGTTTTAAAAACGTTCTGTGCTTACTGGGTTGTCGAATATTATTCTGAAATGGCACTGAAAATATATCTTTCGTTAATGCTTAAAAGAAAACTAAAAAATACTTAGAAATTTTTGTAAACCAATAAAATAAAAAACAATTAATTTATTTAAAAAAAAACGCTGAGTCAGGGTTGAGAGGCTTCTGCAATATGACTTTTTTTGAGAGAAGCCGTTGATACCTTTTTTTTTCATTTTCGATGTATTTTCTCTCGTTTTTTTTTCTTTCCTCTTTTTCTTCATTTTTTTCTTGAACAGTTTGTTGGTGGTTAAGAAAATCGATTCCACTGACTGGATAAAAACTGAGCAATTTTTTAGGGGTGGAGATTTTTTTATTTGAATTAATGTGCAAACACATATACATATTCCACTCCCGACCAGAAGTAGTCGCATCACTCTTAACGTCATAACCTTCTTCTAATTGTCTTCGAAACGTTACCAGGACATTCTCCAGTAATAACGATTCCATTTTTTTCAAGCACCTCAAGGAAGTAAATATTTCTGTCGAGGAATTAGAAGAATTACAAGATCCGTTAATGGATCGCCCAAGAACATAGTCAGATGGATTTACACGGTCTAAGTTGTAACAAGGCTGTGCTCCTGGAAATATAACTTGATGTTTTTGGTAGTTTCCATCTCCGGATACACAGCCAAGAACTGTTATTTGGGTTTTTGTATCAGGGGCTATTCAATAAACATTCTTTATACCATTGAGGCAATAATTTTCAGCCTTCTTAATGTTCTTGCCAATGGAAACCCTGCTTTGTCCAAATTAAACACTCTACTAGAGTTTTCTGGTAATAGAAACTCTGAAGCGTTTATTTGGTGTTCTTCAAACATATCATTCTCCTGATCAGTAAACCATTGCCTGATTTGAACTTGAGAAACGTTTAGCCGCCGGTGGCCCAAATTTTCAGGCATTCTTCCTGCAAGATCAGAATGCCTTTTAAAAAACCTACCAAATATAAAGTAAAAAAAAACAGGTTTATCAAATTAAACACAGATTAAGCAGATACAAAATAATCATAGGTCAATCAAAATCTAAAATTTTGTGTCATTTCTTTATCATATATTCAAAACACTTAATAGAGTAGCAATTATTTACCGGTAGATCCAAAACTTTGCTTAGCAGATTATTCACAAACTTTCTATGAGCTATTAAATCTTTTTTTCTTTATTATTAAATCGATGCTCTGTTATATGTTGCTTTTCTTTAACGTCTAAAAGATTTTTTACTATGCTTGGTACATCGTTTTGGTAAATACCATATCCTATTTTTGCTGCTTTAATCAAAAAGTTTTTTATTCTTTCTTCGTTCTCTTTTTCTAAAGCAGATTTGAGACCTTTAAGTAAAAAAATATGTTAACTTCTGAAAAAATCTTATGCAATTATATTGCTTATATCTAGCATAGTAAGTAAATAAATATTTTGAACAAAACTATCCTATCTTTAGCTTGGCGGCACCGTATCTTCCATTTATTCTATCACCGATTGTCTCAGAAGGTACATTATATTTTAAACTTGCCTTTCTCCATGAAAAATGATTGTCTCGAACATCAGCAACAGAAGCCATAACAGCTTCTTCGTTATATTTTTGGTACTTCTGTCTTTTCTCAGAGTCCATAGTCACGATAACAAACTTGATTAAAAAGTTGTAACTTGTATATTCTACTATGATGATACTATATTGCTTAGTTAAAAGAAATCCAGCCATGCGGATAATTTCGCAGCTGTTGCTTTAATTTTTTTGTTTTGTCTTAAAAACGTCACTAGAACCTTAAAAACGTCACTAGCAACCTTAAAAATGCTTTTAAAGATAGTTAAAACCATAAAAGCATTCAAAATTATTGTTAAGTAAAAATAAAATAATGCAAATTTCGGGCATAATGCAAGAAATGTGATGTTTTATGTGTGCATTATGCACGAAATGTAATGCTTTCGATAGTTCGTGCAAAAATTTTTTACATCAAAAAAGTATTTGTTTATTATTATTATTATTATTATTATTATTATTATTATTATTATTATTATTATTATTATTATTATTATTTATACTATTATTACTATTATTTTTTACCTTTTCAAACACATTCGTTAAACTTGGGTGAACGATTAGTACTTCTTTCAAAGAAATGTTGTGCTTCATTTTTGTACAGTTAAGTGTAAAAGTTAAGTGTAAAAAGATTTACGTTTTTTCACTTTACGTGAAAAACCGATGTATCGTAACTTCTAATAGTTTTTTTAATATAAATATTTATTATAAATAAAGATACAATTATTAACTTGTATTATTGTAAATGCTTTTAATTTAAAAATATGCAATATAAAAATATTGAATAGAAGGGGCGACTAATTGCTGCTGCGCCCCGGGCGTCATGAAAGCTCTCGGCGGCCCTGGTAATAGAGAAAACGAATCCCTGTCCAACTCCGCTAAGTAGGTCAAGTATCCATTCGGTTAATTCTTATTAAATCTATATCCACTGCAATTGTGAACGTATAAATTCATATATTTGTGCCAACAATTTCTCACGTGCAATATAAGTGCGCGAGAAGTTCAAGTATTTAAAATACTTAAAAAAAAAAACAAAAAAACCCTGAAACAGTATATTAAAGCAAAATTGAATTATATATTGATTAAGCTACGTTTAAAAACATAAAAAATATGAGTGTTTTTGCATTAAGAAACGCATATTCAAAATTAGATTTCAAAGATTTAAGCTATTAATTTAATCATCGCTATTATTACAAATTCATGAAATCATATTTAATCATCACTTTAATTCAACAAATAATTGCTTTTAAAATATAGCGGTAAAATAATTCTCACAAATTTTGGCCTTTATTTTTTAACAATCACTTTTTGTTCCTTATAGTATAAGGAAGAAAAGCATTGTTAAAAAATAAAGAGTATAAATTATCTTCTGCGTACTTTCTTAATAAGTGAAAATATTTACTTTGTTTTTTGTTTTTTTAATAGAATAGTTTAAAATGTATACACCTAAAAGGCTTTATCAACAGAAGCAACAATATAACTTAAATTCTCCATTTGACAAAGTTTCACCTTTTCAGAATAGTTATGTTGATAACATAAAAGACTCTCAAACAAGATCTTTAATGTCAGGGTATGAGTAATTTAAAAATATACTATTATTGTTATTATTATTATTATTATTATTATTATTGCTATTATTATTATTATTATTATTATTATTATTATTATTACTATTATTATTATCATTACTATAATTGTTATTGCTATTATTATTATTGTTATTATTATTGATAATATTATCATTATTACTATTATTGTATTATTGCTACTACTATTTATTATTACTATTGCTAATTACTATTACAATAAACAAAATAATCGTGCACAATAATATATATATATATATATATATATATATATATATATATATATATATATATATATATATATGTATATATATATATATATATATATATATATATATATATATATATATATATATATATATATATATATATATATATATATATATATTATTGTGCACGATTATTTTGTATACAATAAACAAAATAATCGTGCACAATAATATATATATATATATATATATATATATATATATATATATATATATATATATAATATATATTATTGTGCACAATTATTTTGTTTATTGTCTTGATTAGATCAAGTAAAGTTATTGAGAAAGGTGAAAGTCATGAGTTAGTTACGTATGGAACAGATTTGCCTATTGAAGTTTCTTCGATCCTAACTTCTGAAAAATATGGTAATTTTTGAAACTTTATTGGTTTTTTAATGCTGCATTATTAAATATATACATTTATTAAATAAATACGAAAATTAATAACATAAAAATTAATGAAAAAAAAATGATGAAATAAAGATTTTTTTTTTTTAATGCAATGCTTTTTATTGCAAAAACAAAAAAGCATATATTTTTACTAGAATAAATTTACTGGAATAAAGAAAATATAAATAATTATCATCAAAATATAAATAACTTTAATCTCTTAGAAAAGTCTGCGCAAAACCATTTATGTGGGCAGCTGCGACAGCTGGCCAAGTTCATTTTAGGTATGCTATTCATAGTCCACTTATTTACTTCTGCTGAAGCCTGTATAAAGCAAAATCTTGTGATCAAAATCAAAAAATTGTGCAGGTCTTTTTACAAGATTTTGTTGCATAAGAATGCTAAATGGTAAAAAAATGCAACTTTTATTCAGCTTTGATATATATATCGTTTAAAGTTAAATTGCATCATTTAAAGTTAAATTGCATCATGCCTATTTTAAAGTAAAAGTGCTGAATGCGTACGCAAATCGCTCTTTCATATGTAAAATACAAGTAGCGTATATATATATATATATATTTATATATATATATATATATATATATATATATATATATATATATATATATATATATATATATACATGTATATGTATATATTATATATATATATATATATATATATATATATATATATATATATATATATATATATATGTATATATATATATATATATATATATATATATATATATGTATGTGTGTATAAATATATATATACACATATATGGGTGTATATATATATATATGTATATATATATATATATATATATATATATATATATATATACACATATATGGGTATATATATATATATATATATATATATATATATATATATATATATATATATATATATATATATATATATATATATATACCCTGTCAATTTCACAATCAACCTCATCTAAAAAGGACAAAAAAAAATTCTTCTATGGAGGCATTTACTTATAAGGTCTATATAGACCTTATAAGTACATTTACATGTGTTTTTAAAATGTTTTAATTTTGTCTGAGCCAGATTTTTGCATTTTAATAGGCGGATTTTGGATTTTTTGTATTTGAAATGGTTAACTCCCAAGCATGTTATAAACTCAAAACTTTTATATCATCATGATGAAATCAACAGAGGATGGTTTACAAAAAATTGCAGCAATTTTGTGGAACTTGGGGGAAAAAATACCTTAGTAGTATTTCCGTCATGACCTCCATTAAGGAAAATATTATTTTGGTAAAAAAAAAAAAAAAATGTTATTTTATAGTAAAGCAAAGCTCTTTTATATATTTCAAATTTTATCAATTACACTATTGGTGTTTAAAAACAATGACCATGTAAAATTTATAACCCACAATTCATTACTATGTCATCACTTTAAAACACAAAAAAGAAATTTGATGGAATTTTTTTAAATGAATATTGATTTACATTAGGATAGCATATTTTCTAAAAGAATAATTTTTGTAGATGGGGTTTAAAAAGGTTTTGGGTTTTTTGTAAAAAACCCAAAAAATATTATTGCAAAGATTTAATATCTTAAACATTAAAAATAAAACCTTGTTCTTATGCATATGCATTAGATTACCTAAGTTGCTTGTTCAGTATAGAATGAAGATTGAATGAATGAAGATAGATGCTTTAACACAGATTATTCAACGTGGCAGAAGACAACATAAACTTTTGCTGTGACTGATATTGTCAATATTTAAGGCAAAAAAAGAAAGGCGTTTTGAATTTCAGTGCTAAGGCTTTCCTTAAGTGTTGCATCAAAACATGAAGAAACAGCTTATTTATTTCTTAGAGTTTCAATAAAACCAATTAATAAGCACTTTATAAGCACAAGCTTTTTTAGCCATTCGTTGGAGAATGTCAATATTTTTTAAAAGCATATGGAAATGATTGCTTTTGAAGTGTCCACCATGATACTGGCCAGCTGAGTGCAACCCAGCTGGCCATTTTTTTAGCTCCATGCCACAGGTCTGAATATTTTGAAAAAATGACTAAAAATTCCTAGGAAAAAATGAAGTTTCATTGGCAAAATAACATCTAAAATAAGCATTGAGTTGTCCATATTGATCAACAATGAATGGATTACATTTGAAATATTTAATCATTTTAAAAAATCTATTTTACACAAAAACTCTTTTGAGGACAAATGTCTTTTTATTATTGCAAGAAAACAATCTAAAAAGGTTCTGTCTGACTTTTCAAAGTTTTAATATTCTCAGTTTACTAAATCCTGTATTTAATGTATCTTTGAAAAAAAGGATTCTGTTACTCATATTGTTGCTTTATTAAAAAAAAAAAAATGGTTCTTTGAATAATTTTGTTTATATATATATTTTTAACCTAATATGAAGAACAATTTGAAGAACAATTACTGAAATTACTTGATAAAAAATTAGCAGTGATAAAATAACAAAAATATAATGATACATTGTAATGATAAAATAACAATAGTTTTTGAAACTACAAATACATTACAATCAAATAAACACAAACATAAAATTTTTTTAAATCAAATACAATACAAGTATTACAAAATAGCCTATTAAAACTAAATGCAAATACAATTTAAAAAAATGTTATTTTAACTTGATATCTTAATCCCTTACCTTAAAACTTAAAAATTATTTTAGTTACGGCACTTGCTGAGTCATCTGGATGGGCAGCTGTTGTTACTAATCAAAATATTTATGCTTGGAGATACACAATAGGAACAAATAAAAAGGTATTTCTTTTAGATGATCAAAAATCTAAATACAAACCTTATTTGGTAATGAAATATTTTTGTCCTAAAACTTTAGATGGATTTATATTAAGCCAAAAAATTTAATTTTTTTTAGTAATTTACTTATTATTAAATCTTTGAGTAATAATGATCCACTTTTTGGGGAAATTAATCTTATCAATAAAAAAATGAAAAGTAATCAGTATTAAAAATCATGCTTTTAGAAATTTTGCATGTAGAAAACAAAGGGAGTTGTTTGCAAAAAACATCTTCTTGAATAAAGGAAACTCTGCATCAACTGTTTTTAGGTATATTTGATCTAGAGAATCAGGAAAACTATTTGATAGATATAAAGAAAAGGTTGACTATAGTTAGGAGAGAGGCATTTAATTCTAAAACAAGGCCTTCAATTTTAAAAGAGGTTTTCAATTTTAAAATGAGACCTTCAAATTTGAAACAAGGCCTTCAATTTAAAAATGAGGCCTTCAATTTTAAAACAAAGTCTTCAATTTTATAACAGTTCAATCACAAAGTAATGAGCTTGCTAAGAAATGCAGCAAAAAAGTAAATGATTGGGAAATATCGAAGAATATAAAAATTTCAATTTTATTCTAAAATAAACACAAAAAAATCAAACAGAATGCACATGCACCAACTTGTGATTTTTTAAAGTTTTTTTCAACATCTATTTTTCCAACAAGGCTACAAGCAACCACTATTAGAGTTGAAAATTACTGGAAGAGAAAAGATTAAATTTATAAAGCGAGATGAGGATTAACAGACAACTTAAAAGATTGCAAGCTATATGAATCTGGAAAACAAGATGAAGGGAGCTAATTCCATAGAAATGAGAATTTTTGAAAAGAAATTTTTTGAAAAGAAATTTTGAAAAGAGAATTTTTGAAAAGAAAAGAAAAAAGAATTTTTGGAGCACTTAATAACAGTCACAGTAAAAGGATGAAATTAAATGACAAATAACATGAGAACAAACTTTAGTAGATGACACAGGGTTGGCTTCAAAAGCTGGCCCAACTATGTTTACAATGCGTTTTTGCACCTTATCTAAAAGAGAAAGGACATCATTCGAATATCCACTCCAGATATAGTTACAGTATTCCATAAAAAGACAGATTTGAGATTTATAGAGATAATGAATAGAATTTGAACTAAGAAAGTGGCACAATAAAGAGATGCAACCTTAGCAGATGCTAATTTTGCAGTGGATTTGATAAATGGTATTTATGAAAGATGAGAAGTAAGAGTCCTAGAAGACAAAGGGTAGATGATTTATTGATTACATTACTGTTCATAAATACAGGAAGATTTGCTGAAAAAAAAGAATTAAAGTTCTGAATTAAAGTGAGAGCCCCATGCTGTAGCAAAAGTGAGGTCATTTTAAAGCTCTAATGCCCATTCCAAGCAATCAGAGAGTGTTGACTAATTATCAAGACAAGAATAAATGGTAGTATCATAAGCAAACAATGCCACTTTAGATGTGAAAATTTCTGGGCGGTTGTTAATGTAAATTAAAAAAGTATAGGGCCAAGGATAAAACCTTTAGGAACCCCTGAATTTATAGGAAATGAAGAAGAGTGCTGTCCATTGAGGACAACTTTTATACTATGATTGGTAAAGAAGACTTGAATAATCTTGAAGATCTTACCTGATACACTATAAGAAGAGAGCTTATGGAGAAGACCAGCATGTCAAACTTTATCAAAGGCTTTAGAAATGTCAACAACAGTAGCTCTAACCTCTCTACATCTATCTAATGCACAATAAAATTTTAACAGTATTAACCTATTAGTTATTACCATTAACAAAGCATCAGTAGAACAAGAAGATTAAAATCCATATTGATGATTAGAAACTAAGTTATAAGATTTAACATGAGAGGTTAAGTGTTAGTTAAATAAAAATACAAAAACCCTTGCTTATGATAATTAGAAGACTAATGAGACAGTAGTTGAACCAGTCAAATTGTTATCCAAAATGTTGTTTTTGAAAATGGGAATAACAGATGTTGATTTCTAGCAGGCTGGAAAGCGATATCTGATAAACACTTGTTAAATGGTTTTGAAAGTATAGACAACAGCTCCGGAGAATACTTCTGCAAGACTATAATAGTTATGTTGTCTAGACCATAATCTGTAAAGTATTTTGAGCAGGAAATCACTTTAGATCCAGAAGCTGGAGTGATACAAATGTCAAGCAATGGATTAACCTGTTTTTTTGGCTATTTTAAGTAGGGTGTGATTAGTGAAATCAAGAGATATTGATAAAAAGTTCTTGGCAAACAGTTGAACTTTGTCTTTAGGTGAGGTAACAAAATCTGAACCATGCAAGATTGGTAGAGTAACAGATTCCCCTTATTATAGATACTGTGTAAGATTCTCTAGAAGTCTCTAGAACCTAGTTTTTGAGATAAAATACGAGATTTTGTGACCTGAGAATAGCGGAAATTGACATTAGACAAAACCTTTTTAGAAGGGTTTCTAGCAATAGTAAACAGACATCTGTTTTCGGGAGATTTATTATCATATCAGTTAAACGATTTCGCTTTTTAGATTTTTGCAATGAAAATTCTTTGTTTGCATGCTCAGCAGATGCAATGCTGCAGCTACAAGATAATAGTATCAACGCCACTCTGCTCAATAATGTTGTAGGTGCATATGCTTTCCACCATACAACTGGATTACACTCTACACTAAGCTTCCAAATATAGCTGCGACTATCCTGGCTAAATATTCCACTACGAGCTTTAAAATTCATTAGTTCATCTAATATAACATCAGCAGCTAGCGTTTCATTTTCAGCTATTCTGAATGCTGCTCAGCTAAAACCATTTCTAAATGATTTAACTCTTTACCAGCAAATCTTGAATCAAGCAAATTAGCTGCAAAGTGTATTGGTCTAATGACAAAGTCTTCACACTTTTTAACACAAGTAGTAATACTCTCTTTTTCTTGTAAAGTCATCATCATGTAACACATCAGATATTTCAGCTGTCACATATGAAAAGACTTGTGCTACAATAGACACAGATGCTGTATCAAACTGTATCATTCCAAAATAGCCTCTGATACAGGTTTTAGAAGTTTGTAAGCTAAATCTGTCTTTTTCCAAAATAACTAATTTAACACTAATTCTTTAAGGTTAATTCCTTTTTTTTTAATTGTGTTTTTCAAAATGTTCTTGGGCTTTCTTATCAGTTACTGCCAATCACAATGAGTCACAAAGGCGCAAATTGCGCTGTAACATTGAAAACTGAGATGACCATCTAGTTACAACAGGAAGAATTTAAGTCAAATTTTTTTTCATAGACTACAGCGCTCAAGGATACTCTTTAAAGCATGTTTATTTTTGAAAAACTCAACTACTTGTTTATTTTGCTTTAGTGTTTCGGAAATTGTGTTGTTCTTCTTTACTAGGTCACAAGCTAATAAGTTTAGACCGTAAGAAAAACAGCCATATGCTGACATCCAATCATATTTATTTTCTATCAACTTCCAAACAGCCACCATGGTCGATGTATTGTCAGTGCAAAAAGCTTTTATTTTTCTCTTGTTTGGTATAACATTTTCATCTTTAACAATCTCAACCATTTGATCAAATAGGTATTTTCCGGTGTGGGAGTTTCTTTTGGATGAATACTTTTTATGTATATTGGAGTTGGAGTAGCTAACATAATCTGTATGTGTAAATCATTATTTATACAAGACCAACCATCTATCATAAGGACAAGTATTTCTGCCTGGGATATCAGTTCTTGTTTGAATTTATTTACTTGGTCATATACTCATATACTGTGTCTAAAAGATCATGATTCAGAGCATAATGTTTGGGAGGTGACCAACCAGGTCGAATCTTTTTAAAGAAGTTAATCCAAAATGTATTTTCTGACATGCTGAAAGGGCTGGCTGTTGCATAAATTGCTTTTGCATATTGTATATTTATTTCATCACACTCTTGTGTTGATATTTTATCAATAAAATATGATATAGGTTTTTGATTGAGAGATAAAATAGAAGTTGAACTGGCAGTTTTTTTTTTCTGAAGATTTTGAAAAAGAACACTCTGGTACATCAGAATGTAAGTCATTAGCAACCACACTTATTGTGGAGTTGTTGCCTATTTTTTTTACAAAACTGATAAGGTTGTTGTTGCACAAGTTGCTTATTATACCTGATACACCTTCATTATTAGTTGCATTTGTGTCAAATTCAGATAAAGATTTTATAAGTATTATTCCACTTTTAGTTTTTGGCGCAAAACTCTGTTTCAAAACATTGGCTGCAAATTTTGTTTTGACAAACTTTAGTGATTGAGGACAATCTGTAACTAAATGTTTTTTAGACAGAGTAGAGTTTTGTGTGAGAAACTTTGCATTGCAGTATGTGCAAATAAGTGCTGTTTTTCCATCATTGCATTTTTTTTTTTTAAATGTCCATTCCAGACTTGATCTAATTTTCAAGGCATATTTAATTGATACTAAAAACATCCATAATTTAAAAAGGAGTATCAATACACAATTTAAAATTAAAAGATATACTTAGTCAATTTAGTTTACATGGAATGCAAATCTAAACTACAATTATATGCTATATTATTATATAATACCAACTTATTGTTTTATACCAACATATATCAACTTATTGTTTTATCATTGCAATATAATTGTACATATAAATTATAGTACCTATAAATGATCAAACACACACACACACACACACACAAATAACAACAACATCAATAATTTATATTATGATTACATAAATTATATATTGGTTTTGTTATTATTTTTACCCTTATTACCATGATAAAAACTTATTATTAATAAAAAGGGAAATAAAACATAAATAATATCATTATAATTATATTTATAAATTATTACTAAACATAAATGATATTATAATAATATCATTTGTTTTGTAATAAACATAAATATTAAATAAATGATATTATAATATATTTATTTAAGAACCAATAATAATAGTATTATTATTGTTTAAGTGATTATTTGGTATTTGAAACCTTTATTTCAAAAAATTATTGATTTTTTATTGATAATATCATTAAAAAAGTAAAGCAATGGTAAACAATACAAAAACTATAAAAATTCAACAAAAAAAAGTTCCGAGCCATTATTTGAAAATTTCCAAAATTTTCGGAAATTTTCAAGAAAATTTCCCAACTTGAAAATTTCCAGGAAATTTTTATCTATAGAAAAAAGTGAGGCTTGACTTGAAATTTTCGAAAGGAAATTTAAGATTCCATCCTAGCTTTAATACATAAGTTGCATAAGGAGAACATTTGTCAGCAGGAAGACGAAAGATTTCTACTCAAGGACCATCACAAAGAAATCCTGAAAAGAACCTCAGTCAGCTTTAGGATAGTTGTAAGAGATTTGATAATAAAGGGATTCAGATGATAAAGAAAAATAAGATAATAGTTTTAGAGAAATCAAACCATGATCAAAAGCACCTAAGGGTGAAATAGGAGTAAATGTGGAGAAACTGAGCACTGACTAAGATCAGAAAGAAGACATAAGTTGAGTAGAAAAGGTAAATGATTCCAATAAGAGAAAGGCTTCGGTCAGTTTTATCTTAAATAACATCAAAAAGAGTGCAGTCTTGAGATAAAAGATATGGATATAGAACAAAGTGAAAGATGATAGTGTAAAGTGGTGCGAAAGCATATTAAAGAATAGTCTGTGGATTCAAACTTAGTTTCTTGACAACTGGATGAACTCTTATGAATGTAAATGCCTAGGCCAAGCATATGACTGTTGGAGTCTTGGTATAAATTAAACGAAGATAACCATCAACACCAAGATCACAAGATGAGACAGATGAACTCAAATTAGTTTCACAAAGAACAAGTAGGTCTGGTAAACTTTGCGAGATATAAGACTCAACATAAGAAAAGTTACATCAAAGAATATTAGTGAACAATAAGATTTAGAAAACTTGGAACTTTTTCAAATAACTTAAATTGTAGTTATAAACGTTATTTTTAGGTTTTCCTTTTTTGTAAATAATTTTAATATATATAGGCTTTCTTCTACAGTTATTTAGAAGAATGCTTATATGCATAACCTTTTATAAAATAAACCAAAATTTTATAACCGAATAAAAATAATACGAATAATAATTAAATGCTTTATAAGTCTAACTTAAATTTATTTATTTTTAAAACAAAACTAATATTAGTGCTATAAGTATAAGATATGTAAATTTAAAAATTGTAGTTGTAATTGTTAAAGTCAAGTTCTGCTAATAAAATCTTAAAACCAAAAATACTAGGGTCTGTTGAGGTAATTTGGGTATAAAAAGTACCTATTTGCAACTTTTAAATTATGATATTTACTTTCCTTTGAAAAAAAATAGAATCTATTTGACCTAGAATAGTTTTGTATAATATTGGTGATCAAAAGATTATAAGTAAAAAAAATTCAAATCATTAGTTATAACATACTCAGAAAATTCAAACCATTAATTATATCATACCCTAATTACCCCATGCATGCGGTAATTAGGGTATGATAAATGATTTTTTAAGTAAAACATGCTTTTTACAGCTTTTATACCCACTTTACCTAACTTAGGTTGATTTTAGGTATAGTAGAAATAAAATATTAGGTGTAATAAAAAAGTTGTATTGAAATTTTATTTTAAAATCATTTTAAAATAAAATGATTTTAAAATATTCATCTCTTTTTTCTTCCTTGAGTTGTTTCAAAGCTGTACGCACACCTTCAGGTTGATCAGGTAATAATGTGGTTATATTTGCATCCCTTAGCTTTTTAATTAGTGATATCCTAGTTGATGCCTGATGAATTTAAACAATCTGAATTGCTTGAGAGTTTCATGGTGTTTCCAATATTATTCGATTGATTAGTTTCCTGAGCTTAAGAAATTCCAGAAGAAGTTCAGGATCTGTTTGGATTAAAATGTTGGGTTGGATTGGATTGAAACAATTTTACTTTCCAGAATGGTTGGGTTCAATAAGTAAATACCAGATACTTTAAAACCGCCTATTATGTGATTAGATTTTAATGAGACTTCTACAAGTTTCTTTAAAAGACTTGGAAAAAGAGCTTCATCTACATTTTGAAGATGTGACTCACAGTACTATGTCTTTAATACATTTTTCACATAAAAGCAAATATACCAACATCTAATGGTTAAATAGCATGTAGCGTATGAGGCAATAAACATAAAAGTATAATGTCATTATCCCGTGCTGTATGGGTTACGTTATAAGTTGAGTGACTTCCATGTCCATCAAATAATACTAAAACTGACTTTTCAAGGTGTTTTATTAATTAACTCTAACCCTGACAAATGCATTTATTCATTATTCTGTAACCCTATACAGTGTACGTGGCGATCATTCTTTTACCCAAGTAGATTGTAACTCTCCTTTTCCTTTATAAATAACACATAAATAACATAAGGTGGGTAACATTTACTGTCAGCACTTGCTACAAAAAGAACACTGTACTGGTGTCTCCAGGCACTTCCTGAAAGTGAATATGTTATCCTGGTACTTTTAGGAATAAATACTTTACCTTTAGTAGGGTTAGTACCTAGGCGAGTTTCATTTCTGGGTGCATCATTTTTAAATGGTATCTTCCTATCCGCTGACTGTACATAACTGTGCACCATATATTTCAAATCTTTTCTGCTTATTAGATATCCACAATTTGCTGTAAAAATTAAGGCATCTACTATATATTCCTAGTCTTCTCTTGTTAATACTATTCCTTTGGTAGTGCCTTGATGAGTTGGAGAATTCACACACCATCGTCTCATAGTTTCATACGGAATTTTGCATTTTTTTGCAGCTGCATACATCGATTTTCTGTTTTTAACATTTTCTTTAGCTTTTTGTAGATCATTGCTATCATGTTTAACAGGATTTTTTTTAACATGTGCGTGGCATGATCTTAAACAAAAAGTTAGGTTATTTTGAAGTTAACAGTAATTATATCTGTGTTACCCCGAACTTTTAAATAATTAATAACAAAACAAATAATATATCTCAGTATCCCAAATTAATAAAAAATTAAATTAATAATAGGTAATGTATACATACCTAAATGAAATAAAAATATCTCAATGGAATAAAAAATGACAATGCTTTGATGCTTTTGTTTTTATTTCAAAAACATTTGTACATAACCTATGAAATTTTTAGAAGAGTTGTAGTCAGTGTTGGTAATATAATTTTGGTGTTTGTTTTTATATGTTTCTTTAAAGTCTTTTATAAGTACAATATGCAACACTTTGATAATTTTTATCTGGTTATATAATTACTAATTTTTATACAGAAAATATAATTTATACCCAAATTACCTCACTATACCCAAATTACCCTGACTGACCCTATTTTTTTTTTGGATTTAGTAAGAAATGGTAAAAATACATTTATTTTATGGTAAATGAAAATGAAATATTTAAATAGAAATAAAAATATAACAAAATAGAAAAGCGGTCTTTGTTTAATTAAATTATTTTTTTTGCGAGTTATAATAAAGTGTTAAATGTAGCGCCAACAGTTTTATATAAAAGAGTAAAATTTAATCTAATTGTGTAAAAAAATTAAAAAACTCTGTGGTAAGTACATTTATTATACCATAACAGATATATATAACGAGAAAACTATTTAGATGTTTTTAATAATCTCACAACAAAAAGTGTAATGGCAAAACAACAACGATTTTGTTAATATCTAATAAATAAATTGTTTGGTAATTACAAAATAAACATAACTTGTCTCAGAACTTGTAATAAACAGAATCCCTTTAAAGAACTTGACTCAAAGCAAAGCCAGTACTCAGTACACTATCTAACAGTCCAAGCAATTGCCTTATTACATATTAAACCCTCAGTTGTAACAAAGGCCTCTGAATCTGGCCTTGACAATGCACACCAACATTACAAACAGGAATGCAATCCATGCGCAACATAGCACTGTTAGCACTCTGATCCTTTGCCTGTGTTGATGGAATTAGCCTCTCTTAGAGCTACCACAGAGTTCGGGAACTCTGTGGTAGCTCTACTACCAGCTGGCCTCAGAACAATAAAACTAAGTTTGATAGCTGTACCCTCATTAGGAAATAATAAAATGAGTTGCCTAGTCATAAAAACAGAGACACAAGTAGAACCCATTAATTGATTCAATAAGATCCAGCATTCAACATCCTAAACTGGCAATAGTGTATTATGAATACCCCAGTTTAATAGATAAAGAAAAGGTGCGAAGCTGGTCAACAGATAGAATCTGTTTATCCCTGAAGTTTTTGCCCAGGAGGCCTTCTACAAGACAGTAGCCAGTTGCATTTAACACCTGCCCATCTTTATCAAGATACCATCTCTAGCCTTTACTCAGCCAAGATCCCCAAGGCAAAGGGTGTGTTAAGTCAGAGTTGACTTCTCCTAACCTTTGCCTAAAAATGTGTATATTACAAGGCAGCAAGACATGACGCAGGTTGTACTGAGTTACATATTACTAGTAGCAGGGTAACCTGACCTGAGAGGGATTTTTCTTAATAGTGAGAACTACAGAGTTTTTAATATAATAACTCTAGAAAGATTTTTATAAAATAAAATGTTTAATTTATTTGTAACAATTATTCTAATTTGTAAAAAAAAAAAAAGGTAACTACATGTTTGTAAAGGTACAAACATGTTTGTATTTTTTTCTAAAAAAAATACAAACATGTGTGTTTATACAATTGTGTATAAACACACATGTAAAATGTTTTACACACATGTAATTGTGTAAAACATTTGTGTGTTATACAGTTACTTTTATAAGTTCTGAAACCTGCTGATACCTCAATCCTCAATTATGCTTATGGCCAATCTCTTACAAATCTCTTTAAATTTTACTTATTAAGTAAAGTAAAAAGAAATTTGTAAGTGGTAACTCTTAGATTGCTGTACCTGTTTAGTTTGTGTATAAATCAAATTTTTTAACCTTGTCAAACAGTTAGTATTTTAAATAATTTTCAAAGAACAGCTTAATGCTTCTGCAAACTTTTGCAAATGAGTTGTTTTAAAGGATTGATCAAGTAATTCAATAAACAACCACATACAGTTTTGTTTAGGGTTGTTTGCACAATTTAAAACAATCTTTAGATTTAAATTCAATCACCACAGCTGCTACTTTCTAACACATTTAGTAATAAACTTTTGGTAAGTTAAGATTAGGGATGGCAAAAATCCCAGAAATTTTCAATCCCAGGATTTTGGGATTGAGAAATTTGTTCCCGGGAAATCCTGGGATTGAATAGAAAAAAACGCAAATACAATTGAAAACTTTTTAAGCACTCATCAAACACTTAAAAATGATTAATTTAATCATAATTTATAAGTATTATAAGTTATAAAACAATACCTTAAAATGGTAACACAGTATAAATAAAAATAAAAATTAAAAAATAATATAAATATGTATGACGTTAAAAAAATTTTTCATAAATCACGCTTTTGAAAATTAAAATGAATGGATATAAAACTGGAATTAAAATTGCGCATACTTTTGGAAGCAGAAAATTCAAAATTAATTTAATGTATACCTTCTATTAAAAACTCTCGCTCTTTTTACCAGCAAGCGCTTAAATTTTATTTGTTTTTATAATATACTAGTTTTAATATTATACTATATATTATATATAGTATAATATCAAAACTAGTATATTATAAAAAATAACAAAAATGTAAGCGCTTGCTTGTGGAAAGAGCAAGAGTTTTTAATAAAAGTTATACATTAATTTTATTTTATTATATATTTTTAATTATATATATATATATATATATATATATATATATATATATATATATATATATATATATATATATATATATATATATATATATATATATATATATATGTATATGTATGTATATATATATATGTATATGTATGTACATATATATTATAAAATTCTGGTTAATTGAACAGAACAAGCGAAAAGGTATAAAGTTTATGTATATAGTTTTTTGTCAGTAAAGTTAAGAAGTTTTACAATTTCAAGTGTTATCGAGCCATTAAATATCCAAATCGATCAGATTAGCAATCACTGACTGCTAAAACTCGAGCACAAAAGCTTTATGACGAAGTGCTTACAAAATTTAATGGCTGCATAATTATGGATGAAGAAACATACGTGAAAGGTGACTTCAAATAGCTCCCAGGTCCAAAATTTTACACTTCAATTGTTCGTGAGCATGTCAGCAACAAGTTTAAGTATAAATCATTGGATATGTTTGCTTATTTATTTGATGCAATGAAAAATATTAAAATAAAAAACATTTTTATAATCTTCATGTTTCTTAGATTATAATAAATGTTTAAGTTTTTGCATTAGTTTAATAATTTTATTTTATTTTTTGAATTTTTCTTTGTTCCAAATTTAATGATCGCATTTTCTAACATTTGTCATTAACATTAATAAGTCTTTGTAGATGTTATTCCGGTCACTATTATGATTACTCTACAACTTGCTGCTTCTTAAGACTTGCTTTTTTAGTTAAGAACTAGTAGGTTTTAACTCTGAATTTAAAAACTATCCTGCTTCAGAGCTTTTAATTAGGTGAAGGTCAAAATAAATAAGATGTCAAAAAAAAAAATTAATAAAAATACTAAAAAATAAAAACTTGGCCAGATGTAAATTGTATTGAGCTTATTTATTTATGTGCATTTCCATTAAGTATTTATTTTAATTTAATTTTTTTTTTAATAAAATTAAAATGACATTTTGCTTTGCTTAACTGTTGTGAATGAGGGTTTCTGTGTTTTACTTTAATTTTATGCTAGTTGCGGAAGAAAAGAGGTGCTTATAAAGTGTGAATTTTTTTCTCTTTTTTTTGTAGACAATGATTATAAACAATTTTTTCTATATATCAAGTTTATCTTTTTAAAATGTTTGATTTGCATGTTAATCTTTTTAAAATGTTTGATTTGCATGTGTACTGTGCTAATTTTGTTATTGAATTAAATTATTTTAATTTTTAGTTTTCAAGTTAAAATTGAAAAATTTTAAATTTTAATAATGTAATATTATGAATATAATATAAAAAAATCCTTGAAAAATGTGTTAAAGTTTCCAATTGAAAAAACATTGATTTCTTATCTTGATAGCAATGTTTCTTATCTTGATATCCATGTTTCTTTTCCTTATATCAATGTTTCTTTGTTTGATATTAATGTTTTTTCAATGAATCAATTTTTAAGACATGGTGAGTGTATATGCAAATTTATTTAGATTTAATTTTATTTAGGTGTTGCCGTGCATTACATTGCCTCTTAGTTATACTGCTTTAAAACATAAGTCTCAGTTAACCAGCATAGTACAGAATGATTCTCAAACAGCTCCGATGATCAGTACAAAAACCTGTGTCATAAATGTGTCACCTGAAGGTGCTGTGAGATATTGGCCAAATATTACAAAAGTTTCTACATATTATGAAGCAATGATCTCATTTGAAGGAAAGCAGTCATACAGTTTAGTCTCTGCAGCAGTATGTAAATTTTTTAAATAAATTTAATAATAAATGGTTAGAAACACATTTATTTTGCATATCTATTATTATTGTTATTATTGTTATTATTATTATTATTATTATTATTATTATTATTATTGTATATTAACAACAACATCAACAACAACAACAAGAGTAATAATGATAAAAAAAAAAAAAATAGTATTAATATCTTTTGTCCATTATGATAATAATAATAGTTATCAAGGTAATAATTTCTCTAAGCAAATGCTTTTACTCAATTGTTCTTTTTTTTTATTATTAGAATGAAGGACACATTACCTTAATTTCAATCAACATTCTGAAATTTTAATTTCAATAGTAAATAATTTTTTATTATAATTAGTGATTTCGTCGGTTATCCGTTTCAAAAACCGGATAACAGTTCTCATCAATTTGCGGTTAACCAACTATTCGGTAAATTAGTGACGCTTTCTGAATACAGGATCTTCTAAATTTCAACAAACGTAGCGTTTTAAACAAATTTTTTAAAAACTAATGTTAAAGTATACATTTTCAAGACAGTGAATACAGTCCTATATTATTTATTTATAACAAAACATGGAAAAAGATATATGTATTTTTTATATTATAATATAGTATACCTTTTTAATTATATAATTAAAAAAGGTAGGAATAATGCACAAGTATAGTTTAAATGTTTTAATATCAGCGGATGTTTTAAAATCATTCTCTCATATAAAAAATTTTGATTTGGAAAAATGAGATGTTATGAAGTAAATTTTTTCAGCGTGTATTTTAAAAACTTATTGTTATGCGGACATAGATGGAAACTTGAAGATAAACTTGAATGTTTTCAAAACAACTTGTTGCGTAAAGATAATATAAAGAATATTTGCTAACACTAAAATACCGCCAAATCTACGAATAAACAAATTCTATTGGTTCAAAAAATACGCTGAAAAAGCGAATTAGAGTTCCATAATATTCTGAAGAAACTTTCTTAAAAATGTATTGCTTGAGTTGTAAAAGTAATAAATAAATCTTTGATATTTCTATTGTAAATTTTTTAAGAATATATTATCAAACAAAACTGATTAAATTAACATTTAAATTAATAAAAGAAATATATTATAATCTTTGATAAATTAACATTTGTCAAACAATAATCGTCATAATTACGATGTTACTTTCTATAAAATTTTGTAAAATTTTCAAGTCGGTTTTTATTATTCGAAAATAGATATTTGATATTCGAACAAAATCCGGTTAATCGCAAAACTGGATAACCGGCGAAATCACTAATTATAATATAATATAAGAATTTCCTATTGTAATACTAAAAAAAAGAAAGAATTTTTGAATAATATTTGTTTTTTTAAACTATTTTTATGAAAAGCTATAATAAACTTTTTTTCAAAATTTTTCAACTAATGTTGGTCACCATTATGATCAATAAGAAAACAGGGAAAAATAGGGAAAATGCAAATTATATATAAAAACTAATAAAAAGAATAATAGATCTCAGTATTGAAACCACCAATAAATTACTAGCTTATACACTTTTTAGTGCAGAAAAACTCAGTGTCTTATTGATATCGTTTTGGAGTACATATCTGATTGCAAAACTAAAACTGACAAAAATTGTTTTCACATTGTATCATGAAAATGCATTTTGCGTTTTCTACATTGGTATGTTTGCATTGTCTGCGTAGTCAATGTTACATTTTGTAGTTTTTTTTAAATTTTGTTTTTCATCCATTGCATGAGCTTTCTCTATTGTTTCAGCTTTATTCAAGGCTTCTCCTTTAATTCTTTTTTTTTTCTTTCTATAAATTTATGCTATGTTTATCAGATGTATTAGTTTATTGCATAAAGTATTTCAATGCAGGTTTTAAACTATTTTTAATTGAAAAATGTCTAGTTGTTACAAAAAATGACTTGGATGTGCTTATAGGCAGACCAATAGTTTTCTTTACATATTTCAATAATTTTCACTGACACAAGTGCTTTAACTACTAGATGAATAGCCATTCCAATAAAATGGGATTTCTCCATCCATCTTGAACTCTCATCCATCTTAAACATCTAATTACTGACCATAGTAATTGAGGAAGTAAATACTTATTGTTTACCATTTGTCACTCAATGCAACAAATAATTTTTAAAGATTAGATTAAAGATATGTTCCAACTGTTCAAGAGGTTAATACAGCATAAGCGCACTTTTTACAACTATTCGTGTAACACCCAATCAAATTTTATTTTACCAAAAAAAAAACTTTATCATTGTAAAAATGGCGGATATATGTCAAAATCTAGATACTACAGAAATTAAAAAAGTGTTAGTTGAAAGTGAGATAAAAATGAACATTTATCTTTGCATATGATTGGCTTTTCATGGAATTGCAAGCGTTTTATGTGTTTTCAGAATACAACAATTAAAGGAAGGGAGTTTTTAATTTTGTACTTTCACAAAATGTAAAATAAAGATCAACAAGACAGCTTTCTTGCTTCAAGTGTTAAACAAAGAAGACCTTGAGAAAAAGAAGAAAAAAGATTTTTTTATTTTCACTTTTTATACATTTCATTTTTACTCTCTAATAACATCAAAGTTAAACGAGATATTAATACTATAGATATTGTTCTATATATAGAGATATAGTTCTAGTTTGCATCAATGCTATTTTATCAATTTTTGGAAAATCATAAATATAAAGAGTAAAAGGATCTCTTAGACTGGTAAGTAAACAGAAATCAAGATTTTTTATTATTTATTTACTAATTAGTCATTCAAATAAAATGCATAATGCATTAATGTGTTTTAACAAACACATTCAAAGTTTGAAAGTTAATATTTTGGTTTAGTTAAGTTAATAAAACATAAAGCTTGTATATTTGATTATTTTTAAGGAATTTCTTTTATAAACCAGCAAGGAAAACATACACACCGACCTCTAGCCTTTTCAAAATATATTGTAAATAGTATTATTGATCATATCAAGTCTTTTTAAGGACAAAAGAGTCATGCATTACATGACACTAAAAAGCTGTATTTACCAGAGGATTTTAGTTTATCAAAAATGTACTATATGCACAAGGAGTGCTTCCCACAAAATTAAATTTGTCAAGGAAGCTATAGCTACTTTAATAATGTATGATTATATAAGAATGTTATTGGATATTTTCTAATTTTCTACTTTCTTTCTTTTACCAGAAAAATATTTATAGACAAGTTTAACATTAACTTTGGTTATCCCTGTAAAGATACATGCTCAACATGTGACAAGTTCAATATTATACTTAAAAACCAAAGCACCTCTGTAGAACAACTCATTAAGAGTTGTCAAGAAAAAGAGCTTCACTTTCCTGAAAGCAGATGTTTTATGCCAGAAAGAAAGAGGCACATCGTAGTGTAAAAATTAGTATTGCAGCTTTTGCATTTGACTTTGCTAAAATATAAGCTAAAAAATACAAAAATTTTTTTCTTTGCTAAAATATAATTGTCGTAATGTTTCTACGAACAATATTTATTATCGTAGCTTATATTCACTGCTTAGGATTAAGTAGAGTTCACTTATTTTCTTACGATGAAACTTACGGTAAAAAGAGAGCAGAGGATGTAGCAAGCATGCTGGAGCACTATTTTGACTACATTTTACCAAAAGATGTATCACGTTAGCAGCTTTTTTGTGATTCATGTGCTGGGCAAAATAAGAATTGGACTATTATTTGTTTTTTACACTTTAATGTAGTGAATAAGAAACAGTTTAAATAAGTCATACTATTGTTCCTAATAAGGGGCCACAGCTACATGGAATGTGACCGTGATATGGTATTAGTTAGCCAAAAGGCTCAAGCATAGCTACCAATAAATTGGATGGAAGAATTTTGCACGTGTCATAAGAAACCTTAAACATTTGAAGATGTTTTGCGAATATATAGACAAGTTCTAACTAGCCAATAGATCAGAGGGTAAACCATTTAGAAAAATTAGATCATTTAGGCAAAAAAGATTGAGAAATACCTTAAAGAAGTCGACATGTCAGCATACATCGTCTTGCGCAACAGGTTCTAGCTCTTGTTGATTATGTTTGAGGATATTGATTAAAAATCAATATAATATTTTAAAATAAATAATGTTCTAATGGAATTTTTTTAGTTTAAAAAAAAAAAATTGAAAAATGAGGGAGTAACATCTCTTAAAACTCTGTCCCATTTTCAACTAGCCACCTGTTATATATTGTTTAACCTGTTAAATAGTAATTATCAAATAAAAATAGGGATAAACCAAAACAAGTAAATATAAAACAAAAAGTTTATAAACGCATAAAAATTATATAAAGCTAATATAGAAATCTTTCCAAATATTATATTTTACTACATAATAAAAAAATGTTATAGAAAGAGTTTCAATTCAAAAAAATTAAAAATAAAACTTGAATGTTTACACCAATTAGTTAAAAGTGATTATACTGGCCCCCTTAAGTTCTTGTCTAAACAATGGTAAAAAATATTATGTCAAAATACTGTACTCTTAACAAATAAAGTCAACTATTAAATGTTACTTAATAGATAATCTAGCTACCAACATTGCTGTCTCTATTTTGATTAAGTAAAAAGTTAAAATTAAATTTATACTATGTCCTAAATTGAATCTTATATAATGTATAAGATATTATAAATCTTTATATAATTAAACAAGATCTAAAACTATTTATTTATAGAAATGTTTAAAAGAACTAAAATATTTAACAATGCTTTAAAAATGATAATAATTATATTGAGTATGATATTATATTCATATTATAGTTATATAATATATATGAATTGAGTATGATATTATATTTCATATGATAGTTATTTAATACATATATATGAGTTGAGTATGAATTATATTTCATATGATAGTTTTCTAAATTTTTTTAGCCATATGGATGGATACTGTTAGCAAGTACAGGTGAAATTTATCTGATTACAGTACACAATAATGTTAGTAATTTTTAAACTTTTTTTTTTGTTGTTAAGTTGTTTATTATAATGATTATTTGATAGATATTTATATTACTTTTAAATCACTTTTTATGTAAAAATGTTTATTTAAAGTGCTTTTTGTATTTAAATGTATAAAAAAATTTCTAATTTCTAATCTGTTGCTCTGAAAAATACTTTTACAATACTAACTCTACAATATTTAAAACAAAAATTTAAACTTAATAGTTTTGCAGACATACACCTGGTTAGAAATTAAATAACTTTTGTTTTCTTTCTCATTTATTTATTTTTTAATGTAAAATTAAAATAGATTTTCTTTGATGTAAAACTTAGAACTTATAAAACTTTGTGTCAGTGACTAAAATTTAATTCATTACCTGAGAAGATTCCAATTAAAATTCCAAAAAAAAAAGAAAGCAATTGTAATGATACCAAAGAACAAAAGAGGTATAACTGTAAAAAAAGATTTTATGTAAAAGAAATAGAATCACATGAAATAAATTGAAATCAATTCAAAAAAAAGAGAGCAACATAAAAATAGGGGGAAAAAAAGAGTGAAAGAGGGGGGGAAAAAAGAGTGAAAGAGGGGGAAAAAAAAGAGTGAAAGTAAAACTTTGTAATTGTAATAAATATTGCTGCTGAGTCTTAAAGCAATCAATGAAAAATGCAACTTTGAAAACGTTTTTTCTTTGTTCTTTACCTGCTTTTAACAAGAACCACAAATTATGATTGGATAAAAGTGGTACAAGCTTCAATTGTGCAGTTTAAAATTTTTTTTTTTTTTTGTCGTCATGTTTATGTATTGTATAAAAATAAGTTTTTATACTTAGTTTGTTAAAGCTCTCCTAGCAACAGCAGCTTGTTGTTATTTGTTTTGCTGATTAATGCTTACCTGTAGGTAAGTTGCATTTAACACTTGAATTATATCACACATTAAAATAAAGTATGTTTAAGAAAAGTAAACTATATTTAGAAATAGTTATTGACAAAAATTATAATAAGAAAATTTCTTTGTTAAATTAGGGTTGTACCGGATTGGAAATTTTAAATTCCAGTCTGAATCAGATTTGCTGGAGTTGTTAAAAATAATTGAGAATGAGATTTATATTTATGCAATTTTTTGGAATGAGAATGAGATTTATATTTATGCAATTTTTTACCTTCAAGATTGAAAGTGAAAGCCTACACCTCAGCATGGTGGCTACATAATATATATATTTATAACCTATAGTATATATACAACCCATTTTATTAATTTGATTCTTGTTTCATTTAAAACTAATATGTTGTTTATATTTGTTTCTTAAATTTTTATTTATTGAAAGTTTTAACCTGCATAATATTTTTGTTTAAAATTATATCTTTGTTTTCTATTTTTCCATTTAGGTTAAAATTGAAATATTTATTGTATTAGGCATTCTATACTTTTAAAATTATTTAAAATTTAAAATAAGAGTAGTATCAGAGGAAGGAAGAGGAAGGTAACATTTTTAATGAAAAAAAGAGCTAGTTTGTTGCTCAAAACTGGATAGAAACTCTTTTTGCACCACAATGTTTCTAAACTTCTAGAAGTCCTTTCATATTTGATTATAAAATTGCAAATAAAATTACATGTGTTTGTTAAGAATTTTGTATTTTTTACCTAGGTTTACCTATAGTTCTTCATTGCTCTGTAGGATAATGATTTTTTGATTTAATTTACACAGTCTTTGTCACATGTCTTAAAAAAAAAAGGTAAAAAATAAATTCAGGCATTCCAGCTTAAAATATTGTAATTCCGGCCGGAACCGGAATGACCTAAAAGTCACAAATTCTGGTCGAAACAGAATTCCAGTACATTTTAATAGAATTATATCAAAATGCAAAAACCTCTTTCAAACAAAACTTCAGCTTGACTTTTGTGTTAGGAAGTACCCAGATGTTGAACAAATTACAAGAGCTTTATAATTTAGTCGAAAGCAATTAAATAAAAAATCTCTGACAATAAAAGATATTACTCAGTAATTTCCTACTGTGATACAGAAAAATCTATAATAATGTTATAAAATGTAAGTGTATTATCAGAAATGACCCTTATCTAGCAGACATATGCTATTAGCACCCATATCTAGCTATTCGAATGCCTTGATTAAAGAAAATTTTAAAATATTTACCCCATAATATATTTATTTAATATAAAGTTTTTTTTTTTTAATAATATTTATATAATAAAGGTTTTCAATTTATTTTTGCTTTTTTATTTTTTTTGTGTTTCTCCCATATTTATGTCTTTTTTATTATATTAACATCTTATATACTAATATTTTTTATTATATTAACATCTAATATACTTTAATAATACTGATTATTAATAATTATTAATCAGTATTATTAAAATCAATAATGAAAATTATCGAAACGGTAAAACCATAAATTACAGTTTTTTTTTTATAGTGCAAGTGACAATTAATTTGTCAAAATAAATAAGTTTAAAAATATGATGGGTTTTTATTTATTTCTAATTATTTACTTGATAGTCAAACATACAATACCAACAGTTATTTGCATCTGCTGGAATGCTGTCAGGCATCGGGAAACGAATGTCTAGTTATTGGTTACAGCCTTCAACTCAAGAAAGTTCAGTAAGTTATCTTTCTTTATTTTTATTTCAAAAATACTTTTGTTTTTTTAAGGTTTGTTTTAGTACATTAGTCTATTTTAAACATCGAAATCTTGAAGTTTTTAATGTTACCTGAAGCTGCTTTTTTTTTATTGATAAAACTTTGTTTCCAGGGTAACCCGTGTCTCTGTTGTGGCACCATAGATTTTTCTGAAAATGAAAGGTAACTTTTCTGGTCATTAAAATTTCCAAGCATTTTTGTTTCTTTTTTGAAAAGAATGTTATAATAGCTGTTTAATATATAGAAGTAATGAATCAAACTATATTGTCAGTTTGCAGTTTACAGTTTTGGTGTTCAAATAAAACAAAAGTGAGTTTTCTATATTGGGTAAACCCTGGTCTGTCATAAATCATCTAGGGGTGTTGTTAGTCGCTCTGACCTATTAAACACTCAGGGCTAATGTAAGTTAACTAAAGATGTATGTTACCCAGAATGCACTTTATTTAGAATTGTTTTAACATACAAAGGTTGCTGTAAGTTACACAGAAATATAAACCACCATCGGTTTTTAGTATAATTTTATATTCAAATTTAAAGTTCGTATATTAAAAGATGTATCTTATTAATAATGTTCATATATAAAAAGATGCGTTTTTGTTAATAAAGTTTTAATGTCATTGTATTTTTTTAGTCAGTTATCTTTTTCAGATATTTTTATGTGGTAGATAAAGGAAGTTTCCAAAAGTTTGAAGTAGCCGGTGACCAAAAGTCAGCTTGTAAAGTAATTTTTTTCAAATTAATCTTACATTTTAAGTGTTTGTTTGTTTGCAAAATTCCATATTTTTATTATTTTTATGTTCATTTTAAAGACGATTTTCAAAGTCGATCTACTCTCTACATTAAAAGCTTCATCAGAACCACTCGACATTTTACAGGTTTGACATTTTACAGGTTTAAAAGTGTTTTTAAATTTAAAGCTTCATCAGAACCACTCGACATTTTACAGGTTTAAAAGTGTTTTTAAATTTAAAGGCATTTAAAATATACTTAAAAATTGAAAATATTTTTCTTACATTTAGTTAAAAAATGTATCTAGTGTTGACGTTGTTGACATGAAGAATACAGGTTTTGGCACAGTTTTTCTTTTAGTACTAAATTTTGCCAACAAAAGCCAACTGTCATTAGGTAAATTATTTTGTATTATTTAATTTTCTAATTAAAAAAAAAAAAATTCTTTTTTTTAAGTTTCATAATTGCGCCATGTTTCTATAGTATATTAGGTATTTGAGGCTAGCCTCTTCCAGTAAGTATCAGTAAAAAATAAAATAAAATCTTATAAAATTAAATATTTTTATTCAATTTTTTTATTTATTATTAGGTACTTTAAAAAATAACTGCTCTCACTTTGAAAGTCTGATTGATCTTGACATAGATATTGTAAGCAGTTATCATTACCTGTTTTATAAATTTTTTTCATATAATTGTTTTAAATTTTTTACTTAATAGTAAAAAATAAATTTATTTCAAGCATAAGTTAGAGGGGGATATTCAGCTAAGTGTTACAAGTACTGACTACCAAGCTTACATATCCTCATCGAAGCAGATTTTTTCGCGATCTTGTAAGTTGTAATTACTTTTTATTATAATCTTTTTTATATTTATAACTGATTTTTTCATATTTATTAGAATATATATCATGCTAGGATAAATATATCTAATTATTTTAAATTTAAAACATTGTTATTTTTTAAATAACTGGGCTAGTTAATTAAATGATTAGATATTTATTATTTTTGAAATCTAATTTGGATTAAATATAATTAGCCTTCTTTTAAGATTTATTATTCTATATAATTCTTAATTTATCATTTAATTAATTCATGTTCAAATTTAAATCTGTTTCAGTCAAAATAAAATGGCAAGTCATTAGTACGCATAAAATTAAGATGAGCAATTGTGAAATATTTGATTATTTGTTAGTATCGTGTTTAATCTAAAAACTTCAGTTGAGAAGTATCAAGGTTAAACTCATCAGAGGAAACTCTATCTGCATGTGAAGCACACTATACAAGCTTAGTAGGCTCATCAATATAAAAATATTTATTTAAAATGTCCAATTTTAGAATTCCCTTTTTGGAAAAAAATAGTAAGCTGTAAATTGATATTACTTTTTGACTTTATAAGTATATGGAAAATGGTTCAGTGGCAAGTATGGTTTCTAATCTGTAAAAACAACAAATATAAATGTTTTTTGTTGTTGTTATTAGTGACTTTAATGTTCACCACATTGAATGATTTTGTCTAGTATCACTGACCCTTCCGGCACTAAAGCCTAAAGATTTTATTATTCTCAATGTTTTTGAATTCCTACTTAGATAGTTAACTTTGTGACTCACTTTTGATCACTAATAAGTAAATTGTTATTTAAAGGGATCCCCAAATGCAGAGACAAGTTGTGTTTATATTAAAGATATTGTTTAAAAAAAAATGGCGGGTTTAATTATTTGTGTTTGAAATAGCTAATAACGATAATAACGAACTAAGTAGCTTAGGAATAAAAAAACCCTTGAATTTTGACTCCCTTAATGTGGAAGCAACAACCTTATAAAATATTTTCTTTTCTGTTTTTATCTAAATTTATGTTTATCGACAAATTTCAAATTTCATGCAATAATATCTTAGCGATCGATTTTTTTGACCCTGCAAAGTCTACCTCCCTCTTAAATTGAATGCGTTAAAACTCTATATGGTCATAATTTCTAAAAAATAAGAGATCGTTGCAATTTTTCAAAGCATCTTTATTTGACATAAGCATAAACATGTAAATATTTAGAGTTTGCTCCATGTCTGGAAGTTAGGTATTTCAACTTACAAAAAGCGAACCTGCTGCTTCTGGTTTGAACTATTACCTCATTATAAATTTATTATTTACAAAAATCTAGACAATATTTTGTCTGACTTTTTTTTCCTGAGAACTTTGGGAAGTTAGGCGAGAAAACTTTTTTTGCGCTAAGTGGTTGTCCATAAATTACATCATGCAATTTTCGACCAGTTTTGACTCCCCCTCCCCTCACCACAAAATCCTACACTTTAGCATGAGTCATCACAAAACCACTAGCCCCCCCCTATCTTTTAGACCGTGACGTTTTTTATGGTCAACCCCTGATGCATTTTACAATCTAGCAAAACAAATATGTTCCTGCAGCAGGCCTTGCGATAAAGCGTCGGGCGATGTGAATTTTACGTTGTCCAAGAGCGATTTTGCGTGTAGCTAGGGCTGTTTGCATCGAGCAAATTTTTTGTTTGAGTATATTTAAAGATATTTTTGAGCTGAATTTTAATGAAGTAATTTACGATTATTTTAACATTTAATAAAGTATTTTAAAAACCGCACGCAGTTGATATAAAAGTTTGAATTACAAAAAAAAAAAATATGCTCATTATTTACAAGTAGAAAAAATTCATATTAAAAAAAGTTTAAATCTTTTTAAGCTAACATTTTAATAAAATTATTTAGCAATAGCAAAGTTGTCGATAAAATTGAACAAAAATACTTTCTTTTAGTTTTAGATTTTTAACTTAAATAATTATTTTACAGGGGTTTGTTAGGTTTTAAAATTATTCCATAGATTTAAAAATATTTATTAACTGCTAGACGAATTTAAAGTATTTAAGAGTAATTTCGAGGAAACATTTTAAAAATTGGTAAGCGCAAATAAAAAAAAATAAAAAGATTAATATTAAAACATATTCTACTTGATTCAATAAAAAAGTACAGTTATTAAAATTTTTGTAAAAAGTAACTCGAAAAAAATTACTTAAATAATAACAATCGCTTTTTTGCTAAAAGTTACCGAAACTCAATGAAGCGTGCTCAAGAACAGCTGCTGAAAAATAGAACATCAATAGTTTTTCGAATAATTTTTAATAATAATTTTTAATAATAATTTTTAATAATAATTTTTTCGCTGAAATATTTCTTTTATACCTAAAAGGTTTTTATTCTAACAATTTTTTTTATTTTACCAAAAATAAAATTCTATGTAAACATTAAAAATCTATTCAAAACGTTCGTTAAAGTTTTTTAATAATACGAGTGATTGTGCTTATTAACTGCTTTATGAAAATAAATAAAATAAATAAATAAAAAAATATTATATAAAATGGCCAGTAAAAATATTAGCTATTGCACAGTTTTTAATCGTACCATATTAAAATTTCCAGTTTATTTCTCTCTAACTTTTTAAAAAGAAAAAAAATAATTATTTGAAAAACTTATGTTTTTTATTCGTTTAGTATAGACAAAATGTGTCAAACGTCGAGAAAATAAACAAATGTTTTTACATTTTAAAAAACGAAACATTCCAAAACATTTTAAAATAATAACATTTCTACATTAATGATTTAAAGTAGTTTTACGGTAATTAAGTAAATTGGTGCAATTAATGTCGATAAATATGAAAATAAAATAAAAAGAATTTAATGACGTCAAAAATCACGTCGTGCTTATGCGTCGCGCAGTTTTTATTCATCACAAGGCCTGCTGCAGCTTTACTTTGATGTTATAAAAAAACAATGGAATATTGGGTAGTGTTAGAGGATTTTTATTGTTAACTTTCTAGCCTTTTAAAAAGATTTACATTTGTTTAAACAAGGGTTTTATAGTTAGAATTTAGTTTTTAAATTTAGTAAAAAATTTAGAACAAAAGAACCCACTTGCGATCTGTTAGCAATAGTGTCCAAACAGACTTAAAGTTGTATTCAGATATCGCAACCCAAACAAAGCTGCCTTCAATTGATAATGATATTTCGGATTACATTGTATCATCAGATAGTGGTTATACTGAAACCAAAGAACTTTTGATGGACACGAATGACCAAATATATAATGTGGGAATTGAGACGAGTAACGACAATAATGAATTTTTTGAAAATATTTCAGACTTGCAATTGTTTTCTCTGGAAGATGATGAGGAAAACAATGATTATGTTCCACTGTCATCAAATGATGGCAGTTGTACCAGTACAAGTGAAGACATCGATGAAAACAAAGAAAAATGTGACAACTGATAATTTAAAAGGATTCGGTAATTTATTTTTGTCAATATTGATTGCATTTTTAGGAATACAGTTTTCTAAATTTGAATGTTTTGCAAGAATGAAGATTTTTTCAGACTCATATTTAAAAAAACTTCAATATGCCATTAGTTATAAAAAGGTGGAAATTCATTAGGAAAATCATTAAAATGTTATGAACCAGAAAGGTTGTTTCACTTTTTAGTGATGGCAGATGCGACAGTCCTGGTCATAATGCAAAGTATTGTACTTATACATTTATCAAACCTGAATCTAGATGTGTTAATGATTCAGTTGTCATTTCAGTGACAGAAATAAAGAATTCCAACTATATGGAAAAAGAAGGATTTATTTGGGTATTAAAAACATTAAAAAAAGCAGGAGTAAAAATTGATTTTATAGCTACAGATCATCATACTTAAATCTAAAAAACTTTAAAAGTGGATCCAAGATTTAACAATATAAATCATCAATATGATCCATGGCACACGTTGCTAAGTCAATTAGTAAAAAAATGCACAAAGCAAGTAAAAATAGTTCTAAAAAAGACTTACTAGAATGGATTCCATCAGTAATAAATCATTTTTGGTGGAGTGTTTAGTGGAGTAAAAATTCATGTTTAATGTATGAAAAATTTTCATCCATTTTATACCATATTTGAAATGTAATCAGGTGGCTGTTTAATAGCTGTTTAATACTATTAGTGTTTAGTAAGTTAATATTTTCATAAATGCGAACACAAGTTTTATTCTAAAAAAGATGAATATTCACAAAACTGGTTGGATGCAAAATCTGACGCTTATCAATTTTTAGTTAACTTAGTGAAACACTCTTAAAGAACAATCTTTAAACATTTAACTGAAGCAATTCTACAAGTGTCAAAGTTTTTAAAAACCTTTTAAAATATATCAATATAATTTTCTGTTTCAGAAGAAAAAAAAAATGTTTAATTTATGCATGATAAATTAATATTTAAAGCCTAAATGACAGAACTTAGGCGATTTTGCAGTATATAAACTATACTTATTGTTTGCTTTTCAAAGCTATAAAATGAATTTTTTATTATGTTTAATTAAAATATATACCAAAATCACATAGTAGTGGGGCAGCTCTTGATCATAATTTTAATGCTAAATGGAATTATAGACTAGATAGTCATGGAGAAATTAAATATCGGTATACCAAAAACCATCAACTGAGACCAAAGCTGAAATTATTGAAAGAACTAAAAAGTGTGCTAGATTTAAAATTTAATCATTTAAAAATTTAAAATTAATAAGTATCATATATAAATTTTAAATAATGACAATTTGTGTAATTTATTTATTTTTAGTTGGTTTTCGATATATTATAATATATGCTATAATCAAAATGTTATTCCTCGAAATGCAATCAATATAGGCAAAAACAAATTACCGAGTCCTTTTAAATGACCTACTATCAGCTGAGATCTCCATTCTACTTTGAAATTGTCAAGACAATTTATTTTTAAATGATGCTATAAAAATAAATCCACTTATTATAAACTTCTATGTTTGATCTATCAACAGAATCACCACATGCTAGACAACAACTTAAAAGTTTGTTAAAGTTTTTTTCAAAAAATAAAAGAGTACTTCAGTTGTTTATTGTTAATTTTTTTTTCTCAGTCTTCACTTATACAATATTGTTTGATGCCAATGGAACATAATTGTCATATTCTCTGAAGATGTTTGCAAGACTGAAACACGTTCTTAACATATTTCATCTTCATTACTTTTTACAACTTCCACATATATTTGGTTTTGAAGATATGATGTTATTGGTAATGTTTTTATCATTTAAAGGATTTTTTTAGCTGCAATGCATTTTTATATGAATACAATTTTAATTTTTTTTAAGCACTATTTATTGTTTATTTATTATCCATTCATTTAGTAATTATATACTTTACTTTAAAATTTTCCATTTTGTTTTATGTTTTAATATAGTAATTGTTACTGTCGTTTACTTTTTTTATTTACTAGTATTTATTTATATAATTTTACGAAGACAAGATTTATTAAATATTTATAAACTTTAGGGAGACAAAATTGTCCGATCTTCTCTTATTGCTCTTATTGATGAAACAACACATGCCAGTAGAACTTTTCTGTTATATCTTCCAAGTTTACAGTAAGTTAACCATGTAAACTGACGATTAGCAGCATACCTAAATGTTCTTTGAAAAAAAAAAAAACATTTACACATTTTTAAGTGAAAAAAATTATATAAATAATGGATATGATTCAATGCAACTAGTCACAAAACCTCTATGCTCTGTTATGCACTTTTGGCCTTAAAAAAACAAACTTTTTTTTACTTTATTTAGCCATATTGTACAAAAAAAAATTTGATGTTTCTTATAACTTTTTTTCTTAACACTGCTTACATAAGTTTATATCTTTTAAATATCACAATTATTTATATTAACCCTTAGTGACAAAAATTTGGCACAAAATAAACACAAGCAGTAATAGTGCAACAAATGCATTAATGAACAAAAAAGTAGTATAAAATAATAGGCAAATAAAAAACTAATATATTAGTTTTTTATTTTCGGGACTGAAATAATGCTTTCTTGCCATTACGATGTACTGCGTCAACTTTTTTGTATACATGTTTGCACATTGCTTGTACAAGATTTTTATCAACTTTTCTTAAACAAAAATGAATTCTTTTTTGCAGCTGATTTTTATTTTCAGCTTTCTAATTGTTTTCATACGCATTTAAGGATTGATCAGAAATCTTCTTTTGGTCATAATTCTGGGACACATGCTGGATTATCAACTTTTGTTACATAACGGATATTTTTCTCTTCGAAGTAATTGGTCACACTTCTAGCATAATGTGAAGAGGTCAAGTCAGGCCAGAGTATATAATTACCATCACTGTGATGTTTGTTGGTAAAAGGAATCAGTTGTTTGATAATGCAATGATTTTTGTACACTGTTTGGTTAATTGCCAGTCTTGCAGGAACAATAAATGGTTTTGAGACTCTACAAGAGGATATGGTAATCCACACAAGAATTTTTCTTTTAAATTTGCTTTTGCGCTTATATTTTACATTTTTAGGTACATTTTTTACTTCATCTAAGTAATCCAGCATTTGAATTTTTATTTGTAAGTTTAAATTTAAAATAAGGCTCATCATCAATGGCAAAGTTACGGTTTCTGAATTTGTGACAAATTCTTCCACACTTCAATTGCAACTGATTTAACTGTTTATCAGTGCGATCAGAAATTTGTTTTTTCTTAAAATAACAAATGTTTGTTTTGTTTTTTATTGTTTTTACAATGTAGGAATGATCAAACTTGAACTTATATGCAATTTTTTTTGGTAAAGTTCCAGACCGGCTGTTCAAAAGACCTTTTGAGGCGATTGATGTTCCTAGCAGTCATAACTTTTGGTTTTCTGCCTCATCCAGGTATACGAGACTTTGTCTCATTGTCATTCCACTTTGCCATTTGTTTTTTAGGGGTGATTAGAGGCAGCTAAATACACTACGATGCTCTTAGTTTTAGCATTAGGATGCAAATCACAATAGTTGTACACTTGTTCAATTAATGTAGTCGGCTTCATTTTTGGATAACTTTTTTATTAATTAATTTAAGTTAACAAAACTTTCAGTAAAAAATAACTAACACTTAATAAACAAAACAACTAAAAAAGTAAGACTAGATAACTAAAAATTCAATAAGTTTTAGCTTCTCAAAGATTGTGCCAAATTTTGTCACCAGGGGTTACCTGTACCAACTTTCATTGCCTTTAATTCAACAAAGACATTCTTTTTCAAGTAGCAAAGTTTTGCAATATCCACATGAATCCAACACTCAAATGAATTTGCAATTTGCAATTTGAATTTCAAATGAATTCGCAAATTGCACTCAAATGAAACACTCAAATGAATTTGCAAATTGCAATTTGCAATATCCACATGAATCCAACACTCAAATCCACATGAATATCCAACACTCAAATGAATTAATTTTGACGCTTTAGCCATGTCAATTTCATAGCTGACAACATCTTCAACTATTTCGTTTATTATATCCTTACAGGTTTTCTTCATTTTTTTAAAAAGGTTTTAAATGGTATAGAGTTACCAACATTTTTAGTTATCAAAATGTAAATGGAAAATATGACATAATTACCTTTTTATCAATAATCATATTAAAAATTTTAGCTATTTGAACTAAAACATAATGATCTATTATTTCTGATAAAGAAATTTAACAATTCTTCAAATATCTGTAATAAATAGTATCATTTATCCTAATTAGTTATTAATTAAAAATTCACTTTAATAGAAAAAAAAAAAACATAGCAAAAAGCAGCCTACATAAATGTAGAAAAAAAATCTCATTGCTTAAAAAAAGAAAGAAAGATGGAGAATATATAATGAATGCAACTTTTTATTTAGGAGTTTGCCAGCAAATTCTTATTTAACATTTTGTTTTAATTTTATTAAGCTCTTGCACAAAACAAGAGGATATTAGTCAACTCAAATATAATATTTTATAAAAGTGAAATATAACATTCTATAATACTTGTACAAAAATGATACGCTCAAAAAATAACGCCTATTTTAAAAATCTAAACATTTATATTAAAGGTAAAACAATTTTTAACATAAACACAACATGCCTCTGCACTTGGGGATCACTTTTAAAAATCTTTTTTAAAATTTTCTTTTTGGAACAAAATAGTAAGCTATTAACTTTCTTACTATATAAGTATATGGAAAATGGTTCAGTGGCAAGTATGATTTATAATCTCTAAACAACAACAAATAAATCATAAATGTTTTTGACCTAAATAGAAAGAAGAAGAAAAAAACAATGCAGGCTTATTTGGCTACCTATAAGGAGCCATATAAGCTTGTAATAATTGAAATTAATGCAGGTTTATTAGAATTCAGAAAAGTTTTTTTTTTCAGTTTACAACTTTACGCATATTTAATTTAGGTTCATTAAAATAATTTTTTAAATGAATACTTTAATAATATTGTTTGTCAAGGTTTTTTTGAGTTAAGAAAAATAATTAGGTTTGTTTTTTTTGAATTAACGTTGTTTTTTTTTGAATTAACGTTTGTTTTTGTGCAATAAATATTAAAGAAAAGTTATTAGACTTCAAATATATAAAGTAAATAATACTTAATCTTTTGAAATTTACTTTTAATTATTCTAATTTCTACATTTTAAAAATTTATTTTCGTTTCATTTTTTTTTATTACTATGTTTTACTATTATTTTATTATTTTATTGTATGAAATTGCTTACATATGGGTGGGTAGTCCCATAGTGTTAAAGTATAGAATTCAAAATGGTATTAGAGAGGTTAAGTTCAACAAAGAAATACATTAAACATATAATCCAATAATTCAAAAAATTATATACATACTAATGTTTTTCTATCATTACTTCATGAATAATTTAATTAATAAATTAGTTATAACTGTTAATATTGAATACAAATATATTTAGAACATGATATATTTTCAATTAAAATATAAAAATATATGTATAGTAATTATACAATGTGTATATTTTCAAATAATATTGTATGATTAATTTTTTTACAGTATCAAAAAATTTAAAGAGTGTTATTAATATACAGTTTACAAGCACCATTGGTGGCATACTATGTGCAGGTTTCAATTTTTATTGCAATGTTTTTTGCTTGTTTAACAAAAATTTAATTTTTTGAAATATAGTTGTAAATATAATGCAGTCAAGTTCAATATGACATAAATTTTTTTATGTAGTTAAAATTTTAAATTTTAACTATAAAAATAAACTATATAAGTACATAAATTGTTGTTATGGCAACATCTAATGTTAAATGTGACATTTACTTTAAAGCTTTATAATATTCAATAAAAAAAAATCAACAACAATATTAATATGAGAACAACATTGTATTTTTAAAAAATGTTTAAGCATATAAGTTATAGCACTAACATTTTTTAAAGCTGCTTTTTACTACACCTTTTTGCGTTTAAGTTAGCGAATTTTTATTTTAATTAGGCACTTTTTTCATTTTAATTTGACACTTTTCACTTTAATTTGGCATTTTTTTCATTTTAATTTTTAAATTTTCATTTTAATTTGGCATGAAAATTTTATCAGCCATATGAGTTCTAAAAATTTATTAAGCTGAATTTAATAAATTCATCAAAAAAAGAATTTTTTAAATTCATCAAAAAAATGCCTTACAAAAAAAGTCACTACTGCTGAATGCCAACTCATTTATGATGTAGCCAATGCAAGGGGTGACTGAAAAGCAATTGCTGCAGCCAACAGTGTCAGCATTCTTACAGCACACCAATAAATTGATATGGAGAAAGGGAAATGCATAGGGTACAAGAAGAAGAAACTGAAGTCATTTTAGTGATCTTGATGTCATTTTAGTCATCTTGACTAAAATGATGACATTTTAGTCATCGTGATCTGGAGTCATTTTAGTGATCTTGATGTCATTTTAGTCATCTTGACTAAAATGATGACATTTTAGTCATCGTGATCTGAAGTCATTTTAGTGATCTTGATGTCATTTTAGTCATCTTGACTAAAATGATGACATTTTAGTCATCGTGATCTGAAGTCATTTTAGTGATCTTGATGTCATTTTAGTCATCTTGACTAAAATGATGACATTTTAGTCATCGTGATCTGAAGTCATTTTAGTCATCTTGATGTCATTTTAGTCATCTTGACTAAAATGATGACATTTTAGTCATCGTGATCTGAAGTCATTTTAGTGATCTTGATGTCATTTTAGTCATCTTGACTAAAATGATGACATTTTAGTCATCGTGATCTGAAGTCATTTTAGTGATCTTGATGTCATTTTAGTCATCTTGACTAAAATGATGACATTTTAGTCATCGTGATCTGTAGTCATTTTAGTCATCTTGATGTCATTTTAGTCATCTTGACTAAAATGATGACATTTTAGTCATCGTGATCTGAAGTCATTTTAGTGATCTTGATGTCATTTTAGTCATCTTGACTAAAATGATGACATTTTAGTCATCGTGATCTGAAGTCATTTTAGTGATCTTGATGTCATTTTAGTCATCTTGACTAAAATGATGACATTTTAGTCATCGTGATCTGAAGTCATTTTAGTGATCTTGATGTCATTTTAGTCATCTTGACTAAAATGATGACATTTTAGTCATCGTGATCTGAAGTCATTTTAGTGATCTTGATGTCATTTTAGTCATCTTGACTAAAATGATGACATTTTAGTCATTGTGATCTGAAGTCATTTTAGTGATCTTGATGTCGTTTTAGTCATCTTGACTAAAATGATGACATTTTAGTCATCGTGATCTGAAGTCATTTTAGTGATCTTGATGTCGTTTTAGTCATCTTGACTAAAATGATGACATTTTAGTCATCGTGATCTGAAGTCATTTTAGTGATCTTGATGTCATTTTAGTCATCTTGACTAAAATGATGACATTTTAGTCATCGTGATCTGAAGTCATTTTAGTGATCTTGATGTCATTTTAGTCATCTTGACTAAAATGATGACATTTTAGTCATCGTGATCTGAAGTCATTTTAGTCATCTTGATGTCATTTTAGTCATCTTGACTAAAATGATGACATTTTAGTCATCGTGATCTGAAGTCATTTTAGTCATCTTGATGTCATTTTAGTCATCTTGACTAAAATGATGACATTTTAGTCATCGTGATCTGAAGTCATTTTAGTGATCTTGATGTCATTTTAGTCATCTTGACTAAAATGATGACATTTTAGTCATTGTGATCTGAAGTCATTTTAGTGATCTTGATGTCGTTTTAGTCATCTTGACTAAAATGATGACATTTTAGTCATCGTGATCTGAAGTCATTTTAGTGATCTTGATGTCGTTTTAGTCATCTTGACTAAAATGATGACATTTTAGTCATCGTGATCTGAAGTCATTTTAGTGATCTTGATGTCGTTTTAGTCATCTTGACTAAAATGATGACATTTTAGTCATCGTGATCTGAAGTCATTTTAGTGATCTTGATGTCATTTTAGTCATCTTGACTAAAATGATGACATTTTAGTCATCGTGATCTGAAGTCATTTTAGTGATCTTGATGTCATTTTAGTCATCTTGACTAAAATGATGACATTTTAGTCATCGTGATCTGAAGTCATTTTAGTCATCTTGATGTCATTTTAGTCATCTTGACTAAAATGATGACATTTTAGTCATCGTGATCTGAAGTCATTTTAGTCATCTTGATGTCATTTTAGTCATCTTGACCAAAATGATGACATTTTAGTCATCGTGATCTGAAGTCATTTTAGTCATCTTGATGTCATTTTAGTCATCTTGACTAAAATGATGACATTTTAGTCATCGTGATCTGAAGTCATTTTAGTGATCTTGATGTCATTTTAGTCATCTTGACTAAAATGATGACATTTTAGTCATCGTGATCTGAAGTCATTTTAGTGATCTTGATGTCATTTTAGTCATCTTGACTAAAATGATGACATTTTAGTCATCGTGATCTGAAGTCATTTTAGTCATCTTGATGTCATTTTAGTCATCTTGACTAAAATGATGACATTTTAGTCATCGTGATCTGAAGTCATTTTAGTGATCTTGATGTCATTTTAGTCATCTTGACTAAAATGATGACGTTTTAGTCATCGTGATCTGAAGTCATTTTAGTCATCTTGATGTCATTTTAGATCAGATCAAAAGCAATTATGAATTTAAATGAAATCAAAGCCCAAATATACAACAAACTTTACATCGATGTTACAATTTCTACGATACACCAAGCTCTTTATGGTGGTACTTTTGCCTATAAAAATGTTCATTACAAACCTTTGCAAATGAACACAAAGGCTGCAAATGAAGGTCGAAAGTGTTAACTGCTTGGTCACGACAAGGTTCCAGTTTGGTACATGTGTGCACATGACTTTTTTAACAATAATATTTACATGGTGCATACAAGAATCAAACTGTAAATGACTGACTTCATTGAATGTTGCGCTCAGCAGCTGAATAATTTGGAAGTTTGGATCAAACTGTTATCATTTGTAACAATGTACTATGTCATTCTTGGGTTGAGGAGCCTGAGTACTATGTCATTCTTGGGTTGAGGAGCCTGAGTACTATGTCATTCTTGGGTTGAGGAGCCTGAGTACTATGTCATTCTTGGGTTGAGGAGCCTGAGTACTATGTCATCCTTGGGTTGAGGAGCCTAAGTTTTGAGTTGTCATTTGTAACAATGTACTATTTCGTTCTTGGGTTGAGGAGCCTGAGTTTTGAGTTGTCATTTGTAACAATGTACAATGTCATTCTTAAGTTGAGGAGCCTGAGTACTATGTCATTCTTGGGTTGAGGAGCCTGAGTTATGAGTTATGAGTTGTAAGTTTAGTGCGCCATTTTAAAATAAAAATTGGCTAAGTTAAAATAAAAATTGCCAAATTAAAGTAGAAAATTCTAAATTAAAATGAAAAATGAAAGTGAAAGTTAGCCAACTTTCACAACAACTGCTAAAAAGTGTAATTTTTCAAACAGGCTGCCCCAGAACTTTTAAGTCCAAAGATCATTTTAAAATGATAAATTATAGTATAAATATAGTTGAGATATAAAAAACTAACAGCATTGATATGTTTTTCTGTTCAACATATTCTGTTTTGTAATTTTCTCAAAAGTAGTTTACCTTTGATTTACAGGTGTTTATGGTAACAATGCAATATTTTTATCCCGTCAACATGGTTTTCTGAAGCTGTTGGTTTCTTCTCCAAACATGTTAGCTATTTTGTTATAAAAACAAATGTGTTGTAAATGTTTTGCAGTTAAAATAACAAAAAAAAATCCATTTTTTAAATTTTAGTTTAATTCAAGAGAGAATATTAAATGAACAACTTAAAACTTTTGATGAAATGGAACAGGTTATTTTATTTTTTAGATTATTTGTCAATTAAAAAAATTGAGTAAACATAAAACTTAATTTTGTCTAAACATATATATATATATATATAATATATATATATATATATATATATATATATATATATATATATATATATATATATATATATATATATATATATATATATATATATATATATATATATATATATGTATGTATATATGTATGTATGTATGTATGTATGTATGTATGTATACAGTAAACTCCGGGTTGTACGAACTGGCACTTATTTGAAATTCCCACTTATTCAAAAGTATTTTTTCAGAACAAACTATATCCGGTATAGGATTTACAGTTATTCAAAGTAAATTCTTTTTCTCCTTGGAGGTTCGAATAACCGGGAGTTTATTGCATATATATATATACATATATATATATATACATATATATATATATATATATATATATATATATATATATATATATATATATATATATATATATATATATATATATCAGAGTATTTATTTAGGGAGATGCTGAAAATCATGTTAGTCATGATACTTATTCAGTTTTGAGAAATATGTTGATTGCATTTACTAAAGGTCATTTAGTAAGTTACATTAGGGTTTTTAATTAATTAGTTTTTTATTTTTATTTTTGAGAAACTTTATTTAAAAGAAAATTAAATATATATATATATATATATATATATATATATATATATATATATATATGTGTGTGTGTGTGTGTGTGTGTATATATATATATATATATATATATATATGTATGTATAAAATTGTAAAAAATTTTCAACCATATGATAAAAGCAATAAATATTTAATACCAACAACAAATATTCACAAAAATATCTAAAATCCAACTGGGAAACTGCAAATGTTTTTTAAAAAAAACTAATAGAAAGAAATCTTTGTATATTCCAATCTATTTTTTCTTTCGACAATTTTTGAGTTGCTTTAATATTTAAGTAGGTAACAGTTGCTAAAAAGACTGAGGTAGGTAAGTAACAGTTGCTAAAAAGACTAAGTTAGGAAGGTAGTTGCTAAAAAGATTTTAGTAGATAATATATAGTTTAAAGATAATTCTGCAAGGTGTTGCAAAACTTAAAGTTTTAAATAAAACAAAGAAACTGCAACTTGTTAATTCAAAATAAAATTTATTATACTTGTTAATAAAATATATTATTGGTTCTTTGTTATAAGATAGTTGTTTGGCTTTTAGTTTCCGGTTCATAATCAATAATATGTTATTAATATTCTTATTTACAAATTACTATATTTTGCCATGTGCCTTTTTAAGAATCTTAAACCATATGCACAATTAATAATGCCTAATTTTTTTTTGAAATTAACTTTTTATAAAGGTCACACACATGTACGCACTCACTCTCACACAAACACACAGGCTCACACGCAATTCAAAAGTTTTCAGAAATTTCATTTTTATTTTATAAAAAGTTATGAAATGTGAAAAAGACAAAAATATTTGAATTTGAAAATTTTTAAACAGTTTATATTCAAAAAATATTTAAAAAATAACTTAAATAATTTAAAATTACTCATTAGAATGATGAAACTGTTGCATCAATTCTATGTTCAAGTGAAGAACTACGAGACAGTATCATAATGTTGAGTAAAGAACTTTTGAATAGTCCTGCAGTTTCTGATCCAAGATGGGCTAGTCAGACTATTAATGGTAAGCTGTAAAATAATGTTGATTAACATCAAATATATTTTTAATTAATATTTTAATTAAAAATATATTTTTAATTAATATTTTAATTATTCCACTAACTACTTATATTGTTATTTTAGTGGGATTCACTACTTCATCAGTGTTGATCCAGAATCAATTGAGAGATAAAGAACAAATGCACAACTACCTAATTGATTTTTTGACAAAAACTAAATGTTTTAAAAAGGTATACATTTTTTGATGTAAAGCAGTACTCAATGTTGTTTTAAAAAAAAATTATACACCAATTTTTTCTTCAATATTAATTATTAATTCTTTGTGTGTAAACAGTTAAATGAGCAGGACAATGAAAGTGTAAAAGTTCATCTGATCGAGCATGCTGAGAAAATGGAATGCTGTTCTACTATATTGGACATGTACAGTCAGTAAGTTTTTTTCTACTTACTAGTCATAGTATTCAAGTTTGTTAATATCATGTGTCTAGAGCAGTTTTAAAACTTCCTAAGTCTTAAATAACAAAGGTTATGCAGCTGTTTTTTTAGTTTATAAAAAACGAGGTCAGCAATTTTTTATAAACTTAAAAATGAGGTCAGTAATTTATGTTAGATTATAATTATAGTTAGACCTTTGTGTCAAAATTTTTTTGCCAACCTGATGCTGACTTTAAACTGTTTAAAATCACCAATTTATTGCCAACCTCATTTTTTCTTATTCCGAGGGCTGAGTGTGTATATATATATATATATATATATATATATATATATATATATATATATATATATATATATATATATATATATATATATATATGTATATATATATATACATATATATATACATATATATATATATATATATATATATATATATATATATATATATATATATATATATATATATATATATATATATATATATATATATATATATGTATATATATATATATATTTATTTATATATTTATATACTCAGCCCTGAATAAAGACGGGCATCTAGAAAAGTAGCTGTTGATTCTATTTTACAGAATTTTCCAGCATTGGTAGTAGCTTTGAAGAAAATTGGTGCAGGGCAAATAAAAAGTTGTACAGCCAAGCATCTAGCAGTAGCTAAGGGAATTCTAGCATCTCTTCAGAAATTTGAATTTGTTATTTTTCTAGTCGTTTGTAATAAGGTGGTAACACTAGCTTTTCATTTGTCTCAATACAGAAGAGTACTATAAACATGGTTGTTGCTGCCAGCTACATTATCTATTGCAAATCTTTGAATCTCAACTTAACAATATTAGAAAAAACTATGATGCTAGTTTTAATGATCTGGAAAAAGAAGCCAATGACCTTGCTTTGAAATGCAACATAGCAATAGCTTATAAACAGAAAGAGTTGTAAAAAAGAAACAACATTATGACGAGCTTGTAATTGATGAGAGAAATGAAGATGCTCGATAGAATTTTGTGGTTGATACTTACCTGGTCTCACTAAACTCTGTGGTCAAAAAAATTAATTTCAACAGTTCATGAAGGTTGCTACAAAATTCAAATGTCTCGATATGACATCAAATTCTTGATATGATGTCATATCGAGACATTTGAATTTTGTAGTAACTTTCATGAACTGTTGAAATTAATTTTTTTGACCACAGAGTTTAGTGAGACCAGGTAAGTTAGTAAAGGTAAGATTCAATTTTATTCAAAGTTAAGGTTTCAAAGCATAATATCAAAATAAGATCAGAGGATGGAAACTCAAGAGATCAGATCAAGAGATGATGTGATCAAGAGATGATCAGATCAAGAGATAATGTGATCAAGAGATGATCAGATCAAGAGATGATGTGATCAAGAGATGATCAGATCAAGAGATGATGTGATCAAGAGATGATCAGATCAAGAGATGATGTGATCAAGAGATGATCAGATCAAGAGATGATGTGATCAAGAGATGATCAGATCAAGAGATAATGTGATCAAGAGATGATCAGATCAAGAGATGATGTGATCAAGAGATGATCAGATCAAGAGATGATGTGATCAAGAGATGATCAGATCAAGAGATGATGTGATCAAGAGATGATCAGATCAAGAGATGATGTGATCAAGAGATGATCAGATCAAGAGATAATGTGATCAAGAGATGATCAGATCAAGAGATGATGTGATCAAGAGATGATCAGATCAAGAGATAATGTGATCAAGAGATGATCAGATCAAGAGATGATGTGATCAAGAGATGATCAGATCAAGAGATGATGTGATCAAGAGATGATCAGATCAAGAGATGATGTGATCAAGAGATGATCAGATCAAGAGATGATGTGATCAAGAGATGATCAGATCAAGAGATAATGTGATCAAGAGATGATCAGATCAAGAGATGATGTGATCAAGAGATGATCAGATCAAGAGATGATGTGATCAAGAGATGATCAGATCAAGAGATGATGTGATCAAGAGATGATCAGATCAAGAGATGATGTGATCAAGAGATGATCAGATCAAGAGATGATGTGATCAAGAGATGATCAGATCAAGAGATAATGTGATCAAGAGATGATCAGATCAAGAGATAATGTGATCAAGAGATGATCAGATCAAGAGATGATGTGATCAAGAGATGATCAGATCAAGAGATGATGTGATCAAGAGATGATCAGATCAAGAGATGATGTGATCAAGAGATGATCAGATCAAGAGATGATGTGATCAAGAGATGATCGGATCAAGAGATGATGTGATCAAGAGATGATCAGATCAAGAGATGATGTGATCAAGAGATGATCAGATCAAGAGATGATGTGATCAAGAGATGATGTGATCAAGAGATGATCAGATCAAGAGATAATGTGATCAAGAGATGATCAGATCAAGAGATGATGTGATCAAGAGATGATCAGATCAAGAGATAATGTGATCAAGAGATGATCAGATCAAGAGATGATCAGATCAAGAGATGATGTGATCAAGAGATGATCAGATCAAGAGATGATGTGATCAAGAGATGATCAGATCAAGAGATGATGTGATCAAGAGATGATCAGATCAAGAGATGATGTGATCAAGAGATGATCAGATCAAGAGATGATGTGATCAAGAGATGATCAGATCAAGAGATGATGTGATCAAGAGATGATCAGATCAAGAGATGATGTGATCAAGAGATGATCAGATCAAGAGATGATTTGAGATCAAATGTTTAAAATATTTAAAGTTTGTAATAAAGTTAACAAGATAATCTAAATTTTCTTGCTTGTTCATTAAAATTTACTGGGCCCTGCAGGGCACATTATAGTATCAATGTTGCATATAGTTAGAGAAGTAACTAAAAATAAAAACTATGTTTAAAATACCAACTGTAAAGTTCTTATATGAATGATCTTCCTCAAAATTTATTGAGTCAACTACTTTAAATAAATTTAAAAATAGTGTCATTAGACAATGTTTTATCAAGAAAAGGAATTAATATTTATGAGAACTACATTCACATTGTATTATTCTATAAATAAATAAATATATATATATATGTGTGTTGTGTTTGCTTGTTGTATTTTTGTTTTTTATATAATAAACATACTTTAATGTTCCAGGATCTTGAGCAACCTTTGAAAGTTATATGTTAATCTAAATTGATGTTCAGTGCCATTTTTTTTTGTTTATAAAATTTTATAAAAAAATACGAGGATGCCAGTAAACATTTTTTTTTTTAATGTTGTCTTAAGAAGTACTCTAATAACTATTTCAATTAATATCACAATATGTTTTTAATTTTATAATTTTCAAATAATATCATGAATTTTGATTTTATTGCAAAGTTCATGTCAAAAATTTTAATAAAACTTTTTTTTTTATCAAAAAATAATTAGACTTTTATAAGAAAATGAAAATTTTACTGTTGTTTTTTCTTGTTTTTCTTATATGTTGTATTTCCAAATATTTTTTAGAGTTCCTGACTTGATTAGTCAATCAATTGATGCTTTGAATAACCAAGCAAGTCTAGAAGACTGCATGACTAAAGAAAGTTTTTTTGCCAATGTAATTTGTTTTGAAATATTTTATAGTATAAAAATGCGACTGTTTATGTTATGACTAACCATTTATTTTACACGTATGACAAAATCACCATTATCCATCCCTCGGAATTAGGGTCGGCATTTGGTGACCTGATGTCGACCTTTAAAAGATTGAGGTTGGCAAATTATTGCGGACCTCATTTTATCTAATTGCGACGGTTGCCATTATCAGTTTTTTATAGAGCCCATAAGAAGTCATGATGGTCTGGCTGGATGCATGGCTGGATGGTCATTATTAAGCTAGCATGTATAATTTAAAAAATTAATTGAATTTTGTACTTATTTCATCAGGAATTTTCCCCCTTGCAAATCAAATTAAAAAATGATGACTTGAAGGTTTCAAAAAATAATTATACTTTAGAAAAATGTTAATCAAAGTTAAAAACCTGTATTACTTTTATTATATTTAAATATTTTATTATATTAAAATTTTTTATTATATTTAAATATTTTATTATTTTTATTATATTTAAATATTTTATTATTTTTATTATATTTAAATATTTTATTATTTTTTTTATATTTAAATATTTTGTTATTTTTATTATATTTAAATATTTAAGATAAGCAAAATAGTAATTAATTAACCAGTTCCTAGGGTTCATCCATGTTTGCAAATACATAGAAAAAAATGATTTGATTTTTTTAAGTTTCCATCATTAAAGAAGAAACTCTTTTTTTGTTGTTAGAGGCTTCCTGATGATGAATTTCTTAGAAAAGTAAAATTTTCTTGAGTACTTATAATTTGCTCATGGTAGTAATTTTAGGGTGGTCATATTTTATAATAAAAATTAGCTTATTTGGTTTGGATGCATTTTGTAGGTTTTGTTTTTCTTAAAGCTAAGGTTCTTGTCTGCAATATTTGAAATGTACTAAGTTACAACTAAATAGCGCATTTGTAAATACACGCAAGAAATAGCTTTTGATTGGTTTGCAATGATGTAAGCAAATTATTTTTTATTATGTTTATTACTGTAATTTCATTGTGAAGCACTGTAGCATTCAATAGGATTGTCAACAATTGATCAATGGCAGTGTTGACAAGTTGAATGACATTTGCTTGGTTAATAATTGAAATAGTTCTAAATAGTTTTTAAGTAATAACATTTGAAAAAAATCTTTTCAAAGGTTTTTACTTTTACTTTCAACTTGATGTTTGTTGATAATTAATAATATAAATTTAATTAATATAGTCAGTTTATTTTTTCTGTAATTATTTTTTTATAAGTTTTTTTTTTTTTTATACCATTTATTGTCTACCCACTTAATTATTTTTAGGTAACAGAAGTAGATAAGTTCTTTGATAGTTTAATCAAAGTTGAAAGTGATCAGTTGTTTACTTTAAGAACTGTCAAGGAGCAAGTAGAGTTGATTGCGGCTGTTAGTGGTTTATTTGCAGTAAGTGCTTTTTTATCCTCTATATTTATAAAGTAAAACGTAAAATATAAAGCTAAATTAATTGGGACTTTTCCTAAAAAAATGGGAGAAGCATAACAAAAGACACTCTTGTTTAGCATTTTAGAAAATCTTCAGGAATAAAGTAAACATTGTTTAATGTTTGTGCTGTCAAAATGTCAAATAAAAATTTTTGGAATAAAATATTTATTGTTAATTATGAATGAATTCTGTTAAAAACATTTTTGTTTTTCTACAAATAATTTCGTTTTTATTTTCAAATTGAGAAAAAAAAAGAAAAACTAAGATTTAATATCAAAAAGTTTTTGTTTTTTTTCAAACACCAAAAACAATTTTGTTTGCCATTTATGATAGACATTATTTGTAAAAAAGATTAAAATGACTTTAATTTTGCAAATAATGTGAAAAATTTATTTAGGCTTGTTTTACAGCATCATGGAAATGTCGCCAGAAATTGCTAATAACACTACCAACTAAGCAAGTTTTTGTTCCATGGACAGGTATAATGAAATTTTTGTTTTGTGGACAGGTATATGAAAATTTTATTAATAAATTTCACTTTTAAAATTAAATAAAACTTTCACATTTAAAATTAAATTAAACTTAATGTGGTTTTTATTATTAGATTAAAATATTTTTTATTTAATTTATATTTCTTTTTCATAACTAGTATAACTAGTATGTTAAAGCATTTGCATAGTTTATACTAATTATAAATAAATTATTAGTATAAATTAAAGCACAATAATTTTTGTTATGATGAATATTACTTTTAAAAATTTTAATAAAAAATTTATTGGTTTATTACATCTGAAACAGAAATCACTAAAAATTTGCATCCTTTTCTCAGTTGAGTTGTGAGAACAAGGATAATTAAAGAGCTTTTGAGTAAGTTGAATTTGCCACTGCTGAGGAGCATTCCATACTGAAATACAACTTTGTTTCCATTCTCATCTTTATTGAACAACATAACTCTTAAGTTGCATAGCAAAAATAAAATGTGTTCTTACATACTTTTAGTTTATAAATGGTTAAAAAAAATTCAAGCATAATTAAAAAATTAACAAGATCACATTGTAGCAACAGGTAGAAAAAAAATTAAAACAATGAAAATACAAAAAAATTAAAACTTGGAATAATAAATTTAGAAATGGTAATAATTATTATGTAAAAAAAATATTTTGTTATTAATAAATAGTCATTAACTTTACAAAATCAGATCTATAAATATTGTAATCTAACTATAAATATTGTAAATAGTTTAAGGCAATAATAAAAAATTTGTGCATAACTTGTAACCAATTGTTATAAAATATATTTTCATTTAACTTTTACAAATATTTTTCTATAGGATGTAAAGTAGGGTGTAGAGAAGTGTGTGTCACTGTAATAAATACCTATCAAAAAACCAATATCTATCAAAATACTTGGTACTCTGTACCAAATTCAGTACCTAAATAATGGAAGAATTATACTGACCACATAAACTTTTCATTTTTAGCAAAAATTTGTATTTAATTGTATTTCTAGTCTCTTTTTTTCATTTGTTTGTTAGATTTATAGGCTCTATGGTTTTTTAAAGTTCTTTCAAAATTTTTTTTAATTTATTAAAAAATAAATATTACAAAATACAATTTTTGGGAAATGACTTACCTTCTACCTATCAGAGTCCGCTAGGAATTTCCACCATCAAAAAATATATAAAGTGGTTTTTTCATAAAAAATTGTACTTTTAATTTTAGGGCAAAAAAATTGTAAAACTGAATTGAACCCGTCATTTCGAAAAGGGCACAAGTCACACTTTTTTCAAATTTCACTTTTTAATGCAATTTTATTTATTCAAGTGTTTTACATATTCCCTTTGAAGGAGAAACATTTTCATATGCCACAAGTCAACTTTAAATGCAAATGAAAATTAAAGTCTGTTTGAAAATGGCACAAGTCCCGGACATATGGCTTTTTCAAGTGAAACAAAGCGCAACTGTAGTGACGTAATTTCACTTTTTTTGTAACAAAAATGGAAAATCACGAACTTGCTGAAAATGCATATAGATCTAGAAAAAGAGTGACTGGTATAAGAAACAGTGGAAATTATAAACACAAAAAAATAAAAAAAGCCAAAATTGCTGGAGAAACTTATAAAAACCACAAAGGAAATGATGTGGCACCAAGTCAAACGGGTGCTTCTTGCAGGTTAGTTTTTTGTTCTTTAGAGTATGACTATATTCGTTCTCAAATTTATGCTTATTTACTCATGTTTTACCACCAATAATTGGAGGTAAAACATCTTGATATACAATTATTACAATATTACCTTAATAATTCTATTTATTTATAGATGTAATTCAAAGTGTATGGAGCTTGTATCTGAAGATTTTATAGAAAGTACAATTCAGTTTGTTAACAAATTTGATTGTAAAAATGCTCAAGACACTTACTTGCAGTCATTGATTGAAAAGAGGGAAGATGGTTTAGATCTAAAGAACCTAAGAAAAAAGAATTTTCTTTTATTTATCACATTAAGATTGAAGGTGTGATAAGAAAAGTACACAAGAAATCTTTTTGCTGTATGCATGGAATTTCTATGAAACAAGTTAGATATTTATGCATTTTATTAAAAAAAAAAGAGCAGCCTATAGATTACAGAGGTAAACCTCTGTGATCACGATGCAACGCATTACCTGGAGATACATTAACAAAAGTATGTGAGCGAAGTATGTACCTTTGTGCTGAATTATATTTTTTAAAATATTGGCTACAAAGCCAAAGAACTGCACCTATTTTCTGATGGTTGTGCAGGCCAAAACAGAAATCATGCCACGGTACAAATACTTTTATCACTGGTAGCTGAACTAGATAGCAATATAAATGAGATACAATATTACATACCAAAAAGAGGTCACTCATTCTTGCCAAACGATAGAATGTTTGGAACAGCAAAACGACATTCAAAAAAAAGATTGGATTTACACACCAACGATGTAAAAAAATGGTGGCTAAACCATTATAAGAAACTTGTGCTATCTGTGGATTCCTATAAAAAAGGAGTACCCAAGGACAAAAAACTTACTTTTGGTATTTCTAAAATTTCACATTTCACATTCTCTAATACCACAGCAGGTTTAGTGAAAACATGTGAATCCATAGATTGCTTAGTCAGTTATAATATCCAGCTATTACAAAGGATGGGTACCTGGTCAACCTTACCATTAAGTAGTACTCCTGCATATGATGGAAAATTACCTATCAATGAAAAAAATTTATCAGATTTGAAAAAAATATGAAAAAATATATTCCATATTCAATAGAAGAGTACCAAAACTTCTATACAAAGGTTTTTGCTTCACCAACAACTTCGGCAAACAATGAATTCCAAGAAATAATTGATGATTACCTAACAATAAATGTTTTTGTGTAATAATAAATCATTATTATTCTGATAATCTTTGGTTTTTTTTATACAAAAAAGCGTTCATTCCGAAAAAGACATAAGTCCATAAATTTAAATTAGAAATATATGTGTTATATATTATTTTTTTATAACAAATAAAACTCTAAAAACTTATGTATAACTTTTATATATCTACTGTTATCTTTAGTTTCTTTAGCACCATAGACTTTTTTTCTAATAAAGTTATTTTTGTTGATCCTGAAAAGTTTGAATAAATGGACTTGTGCCCTTTTTGAAATGACGGGTTCAATTATTCTATTCAAAAAAAGTCCCAGACTTTTTTTTTGAAAAGCTAGCTACTGAAATCAAAAAAAAAAAGTTGGAATTGTCAATTAATCCTAAAATTATAATGCTATTAAATCGTTATACATATATTTCGTTATACATATTACGTATATGTGTTATTACTTTATTTTAGGCTATTACAGTTTACTTAAAGACTTTAATTCTGAAAAATATTTGAACAAAAAACAGATTTTATGAATAGCACTATTGTACAATTAAATTGCTTGGTACTAATGTTAGTTTTGAGCAAGATGAGATACATTATATTTGGCATGGGGCAGCAATCTTTTATTTTATTGTTATTACTATATATAATTATAGTAGTAACAATAGTAGTTTTTTAGTAGGCAGTGCTTAATACAAAAGTAGAGCAAATATATATTTATATTAAAAAATAATAAAATAATTATAATTAAATTTGAAGCATAAATCAGAGTTTCGCGGTTTATGCAATCATCAGACGTTACAAACAACCATAATGACAACAACAGCAAAAATTTATATACAAAATATAATACAATATTAGCTTAGATGATGTTAAATTTGCAGATAACAAATTTGTTTTTGTGGCGGCATTTTGATATTAGTTCATATTGTTTATGATGTAATGATATGGCTTGGCCCTATCAATAATCTTCCACATAACAATAAGATTTGAAAATCCTTTTTTTTTTACTTCCCAGATATATTTAGAAAGTTCTGTGGTATTAGCTTTACTTTCGTATTGAAACAGATATATTTGTCTTATCTTGTTTTGGCACAAAAGTATAGAATGATATGAATCAGGAAAACAAGACAAATGAAGCAAATTCCAAAGAACTGATGTTTAAGGAAAAAGACGAATAAGAATTTTTTGAGCACTTAGGAACAGTCAAAGTAAAAGAATGAGACTTGATTGAATGGCGAGTAACATGAGAATGAGATTTAGTAGATGGCAAAAGAGACACTAGCTCTTTAGAGCAATGCCCAGCGTTGGCTGGCGCTCCAACTATGTTTACAAAAAATTTTCATCTCATTTATAGATACGCTCTAGAAATGGCAACAGTATTCCATACAAAAATGGACGCAAGCATGATAAAGAGATGCAATCTTAGCAGATGCTAATTTTGCAATGAATTTGATATATTTCCAAGAAAGATCAGAAGTAAGATTTAATCCTAGAAAATGAAGGGTAGATGACTCATCAAGTACATTACCATTTATAAACATAAGAAGACCAATGTAATTGTGATAATGATGAGCTGAAAAATTTGTCTGAGTTTTATCTGAGTTAATGTTCACCAACCACTAGGAGCCCTATTCTGTAGCAGAAGAGGGATTCTTTCCGAGCTCAAGTGACCCCTCCAAGCAACCAGAGAGTGTTGGCTTCTTATCAAGAATAAATGGTATTATCATTAGCAAACAATGCCACCTTAGGTGTGAGAATTCCAGGGAGATCATTAATATAAGTTTAAAAAAGTAATACACGAAGGATAGAACCCTGAGGAACCCCTGAAATTACAAGAAATGAAAAAGAGTGGTGTCCATCAAGAACAACTTTTATACTATGATTGGTAGGGAAGGATTCAATAATCTTAAAGATGTTACTTGATACATTGCAAGAAGAGAGCTTATGGAGAAGGCCAGTATGCCAAATGTTATCAAAGGTTTTAGAAATGTTGAGAAAGATAGCCTTAGCCTCTTCACATCTATCTAATGCACAATAAAATCTATCAGTAATTACAGTTAACAAATCACCAGTAGAACGAGAAGATCAATATACATATTGATGAAAGTAAGTTATTAGATTTAAGATGAGTGATTAAGTGTTTGTTCATTAAAGACTCTAAAACCTTACTTATGATAGGAAGAAAACTGATGGAACAATAGTTAGACGAGTCTTATTGCTCTCCAGAATTTTTGAAAATAGGGATAAAAGATGCCGCTTTCCAGTGGACTGGAAAACAAGATTCTGATAAGACTTGTTATATAGTTTTGAAAGAGTAGGCAACAGCTCCAGAGAACACTTCTGCAAGACTATAACAGGTATGTTGTCTGGACCACAAGCTGTAGAAGAGTCTAAGCAGGAAATCACTTTAGGTACAGAAGCTGGAGTGATACTAAAGTCAAGCAATTGATCAAGCTGCTTGTCAGCTGTATAAGGTAGGATGTTATTAGTGGAATGAGGAGATGAGGTTGATGAAAGGTACTTAGTAAACAGTCCAGCTTTGTCTTTTGGCGAGGTAACAAAATCTGAGCCATGCAAAAGAGGTGGATTAACAGATTTTTTTTTATTATAGACACTGTTAAAGATTCTCCAGAAGCCTCTTGAGCTTAATTTTTTAGATAAAATGCGAGATTTTGTGACCTGAGAATAGCAGGCTTTGGTTTTAAATAAAACCTTTTTACAATGGTTTCTAGTATTAGTAACCAGACGTCTGTTTTCTAATCTAGCATTAGAAAATAGACATCTGTTTTCTAAAGAATTGTTATGGTGATAGATATGGCACAATGAGAGGAAAACCATGGAAAAGAGTGAGGCTTGACTTAGAGTTGTCGAGAGGTATTAAAAAATTCCATGCCAGCCTGAATCAAACAAGTTACATAAGAAGCATATTTGTCAGCAGGAAGACGAATGATTTCTACCCAAGGTCCATCATGAAGAAAATCATGGAAAGAGTCCCAGAAGGATATATAACTTAACAGAAAAAAAGTTACTTTGAAGACCACAAATATTAGTAAATGATACATTGAGAGAACTTGATGATGATGATGGTTTTTTGTGTTTTATAGTTTTGGTTCTTTGGTCATTTTTGGATTTGTTAAAGAACTTGTCTCAAAGCACAGATAGTCTTAGTACGCTATTTAAGTCCGAGCAATTGCTTCTACTGATAAATAAAAAAAAAGCCATAACAAAGGGCTCCAAATGTGGCCTCAACAATGCACACTAAAAGTATGAATAGAGACACCTTTGCACAAAATTACACAGTTAGTACTCTGATATTTTACAGCTGTTGATGGAATCAACTCTGAGAGCTACCAGAGAGTTTTAAAATCCTGACTAGCAGCCGGCCTCAGAACCACAAAACTGAGTTTTAGAGTTGTACCTTCATTAGAAGATAATAGAATAAGTTAACTAGTCATAAAAACAGAGAGACAAACAAAACCCCTGCAATGAAGATGATCCAGCATTTGACATCCTAAATTGTATTATAAATGTATCTAAGCCTAATAGATGAAAAAGTGGTATAAAGCTGATCAACAGATAGAATCTGCTTACCCCTAAAGTCTTTGCCTAGGAGGCCTTTTACAAGACAGTAGTTGGATGCAGTTAACATCTGCCCAAGATGAATATTTTTATCGAGATGCTATCTCTAGCTTTTACTCAATCAAGAGCCCCAAGACAGAGGTATTTTAAGTTGAAGTTTGTTTCTCCTAGTCTTTGCCTGAAAAATCACACCCGACAAGGCAACAGGGCATGGACCAGGTAGTACTGAGTTACATGATACCAGTAGCAGGGTTGTTGTGATGGTCCTGAACCTGTTACACTAAATGTTACACAAATGAAGACATCTGAACTATTTTGTAAAAATGAATGCTTTGTGATTCTCATTAATTCTCATATATGTAATCAATTTTTTCATATCATGCAGTTTGACATTTTTAACATGACTTTTATGGAGAAGTGTGACTCTTTTTAATGGTAAAAACCCTCGACCTTTTTAAAGTACTATTATTATAATTGAAATATGTATTCATATGTATTCATCAACATTCAATTTGTTTGTTCAGTGTAATTAACATTCGCTTAACTTAAGAAATTTTACATTTTAGTTATGCTTTCAAAAATTTTAATGTCAAACCTTTTCAACACTTTCCAATCCATTCCTATTTCAATTGGCTGACTGTTTTGAAAACTTTAAAGTACTCTTTAAGTTTTATTGTTTTCATCAAAAACTTTTTAAATTCTATTTAAGTATTTAACTTCTGCCAATGAAATTTTTGGTAAAAAAGTATTTGTTTCATTTTTGAAATTTTAATTCACTCCCAACAAGGCTTCAAGTAACCTCTAATAATTTGGAAGTTACTAGAAAACAAAGAACTTGTTAAAAGGTTCTTTAGTTCTTTTTTTTTTTGAATATTTTTTTAGAAAAAAAAATTTATTCAAAATTTACTAATTACTGAGCGCATTGAGTATTTGCTAAATTATTATAAAAACAATTCATTTTGTTTTTTTTATAAAAGCAATTCATTTTGTTTTTTTACAATAACAAAAAAATAGTGAACTTTCTCAAAAAAAGTAGTGAACCAAAAGTAGTAGACCTTCTCAGTCTTGGAGAGGTGAATAAAAATAATTTAGGGTTTATTAGATTTACTAGTGTTATGGATCATATAAAAATTTAAATTATAGATGTTATATGTAATAAAAAATAACTTGCTGAAAATGAATTTTGCTGAAGTTCAAATGATGAATATTTGGTATATAAAGTTGTTTACTTTCTTTCTTTATTTTTATATTTTAATAGGAAGTTCACTTGGAGTAAACACTAGAAGTTTATTAAAGCAGCAGGTGTTTTTTGTTAACATTAATTTTTACATATGAAGCTTCATTGTTCAACTGTATGACTTTTTTTATTCATCATTTGCAATATCAACTGGTTATGATTTTTTTATAGTTTATAGAAGAAGTTACAAGTTAAAAACAGAAACGATGAAAATGATTTAAAATAAGTTAAAATAAACAATTGACAGCAAGAAGTTCCACAGCAAAAAAAAAAGTTACAACAACAAAACAAAGTTTTGAAAAAACAAAACAAAATAAAAAAGTTCCACAGCAACAAAACAAAACTACAACAACAAAACATTGTTTTGTTGTTGTAATTTTTTTGTTGTTGCTGTGGAACCTCTTGCTGCTTATTTTAACTTATTTAAATCATATTCATTGCTTCTGTTTTCAACTTGTAACTTCTTCTATAAACAATTTGATTAAAAAAATCATTACCAGTTGTTATTACAAAAGAATTATGATAATATATGAATAATAATATAGTAATAATATGTGACATGGTTATATTTTTAAAAAATGTATAAATTTTATTTATTTTAATTTTCTTTTTTGGTGTTAAGAGTTTTAACAACATAATTAAAAAAAATAAAAAAGTTATCCTCAAGTGTGGACGATTGAGCTGCTGATTTAATACATGTTTTTTTTTATTTTGTTTTGTTTTTTTATACATTTTTGTTATAAAATTACAGCTAGCACAAAAAATTTTGAAGACATCTGAAGTAATTTTAAGTACTTATAACATGTGGCAATATTTTTAGTTTCTGTCAATATTAAAATGTATTTTGAAGTTATCATGCCTCACACAGCTTTACACTGGTTTTTTAATGACATGTTATATTAATTAGTTCAGTGCCTAATGAGAATTGAGGCTTTCCTTTGTCTGCTCTGTTGGGAATTGATATGTTTCTCTGAAACACTAATATAATAAATTATTTCATAAGTTGCTATTATTATATTTCTTTTTGGCTACAAATCAAACTCTTTATAACATCAACTTTTGCATACATTTTGTTAAAATAAAATATAAACTTATATGAATGCAAGTATGTCACCGGGTTGTTCTGACCAATTCAATCCCAAATACACCCAAAAAGCTGCCAAACATAGTGTCATCTCATGGTTTGGAGATACTTTAGTGGCAAAGAAGAGACACTTTAGGGCAGTAACACTGCCCTAAAGTGTCTCTTCTATGGTGCACATTGCCATATATCAAAACCATGTCATGGTTCTTGAGCAAAAGAATTAATGTGTTGGAGTGGCCTAGCAACTCCCCAGATTTTAAACTAATAGAAATTGTTTTTGAGGAAATGAAATCAAAGATTTCTTTAGTGTGCTGCACTTTGATTTCAGATCTGATGAAAGAAATAAAAATAGCTTGGATTCAGGACATTTCTCTGCAATTCTTTCAAAAACTCTCTGAAAGCACCTCAAAACATTTTGAAATAGAATTTTTTTAGAAATGGTAAGGGCTAATATTAAATATTAAATAAACTTAAAATAATAATATTTTTAGCTTTGTTATCCATTTAATCTTGACTTTTTGGGAAAAATTGAAAATTAAATTAGATGTTAGCAAAATTTATGGGCTAGCTGTAATTGTTGATTTATATTTTTTGTATTAATCATGTTACTGAACAAACATAATACAAAGTAATACGTAACTTTTAATTAACTCTTAAAATCTGCTTTAAAGCAAAAGTATTAATAATAATAATAATTTTTCTATTTATAGATTGAAATTTCACTTAAGCAAGGTTTACCTAAAGTTGACAGCACCAAGGTGAGGTTGTATTTGAATTTAAACACAGACAACAACAAAGTCACATACACACACCATATCAGACACATTTTTTTTTTAATTAGTATTTTTAACTTCTAGACTTTGATCAATGGAAGTTAATTAACAATTATTTTAATTAAGGCTGTACCGAATTTCGGCTCCGGCTCCTGCTCCGGCCGAAATCCGGCATAATTTTGGCCAGATTTCTGGATGTTTATTACATCTTTCTTACCCGTGATAACATGTATACATAATACTTAATTTTTGAACTTCATGTTTGTTTTGGTATCTGTATTTACATTTTTTTACAATTTAATTAGCTAAGCTTAATTTCAAACAAGAACACAACAAAAAATTCTGAAGAGAAGACACACGATATTCTGCAATAATGCAGGTGTAAAGACTATGAAGTCAATCCTAATCAACTCATTAGATGAGCGTTTCAAAGGCATTGAGGAGAAACCTTTTTAGATTGAAAAAAATAAAGAAAATCCAGCAAAACAATCCTGGCTGGATAATTCTTATACATTATCATCATTACAATGGCAATATATATAGATGAAATTATTCAGTCTACGCCCGCTTGTGGCACAGCACATGAACAACAATTACCAACAGGCATTGACACTCAGCTAAGCCAATATCTGGAAGAATCAGAAATATATAGACACGCTGATTCACTACAGTGGCAGAGTGACAACATCCCGGGAAAAAAAGTTCTGTAGAATTACTCTAAATTTTTGAAACATATGGCCTATAGACTATATACTCTATAAAATTTATATAAAATGTCTATTAATTTATATAGAAATTGCTATAAAACTTTTAAACAACAAAAATGATGTTTAATAGAAAACAACCCGACGGGCATTTGTTTTTAAAAGTTACGTTCTGAATGTGTTTTAAATGTCTTTTAAACGTCTTTTAAACGTCTTTTAAACATTAATGTTTAAAAGACGTTTAAAAGACATTTAAAATACATTTAGAATACATTTAGATCGTAACTTTTAAAAAGAAATGCCCGTTGGGGACTGTCACTTGGTGATCTAAGTAGTCAACATTGTTGACCATTTTCAACACCAAGTAGGGATATACAGGATTTTGGTTCCTGTAGTTTTGCTTCAAAATCCGGCTCCGACTCCGATTCCAGCCGGATCTGTTAGTAAAAATCCAGCAAATCCGGCTCCGGCCGGATTTGGAAAAATTAAATCCAGTACAGCCCTAATTTTAATGTTATACATTTTTAAATCACAAATATAAAAAAAAAAATTTTTTAAATAAGTTAAAAACTAGAGCGTGTGTATAAAAAACTTGAATAATTGAAAGTTAAACAAAACTTGTTTTTTTAGGTTGGCACAATTCTTACACAACATATTATCTTGCTAACTGACTTACTTTTAGACGCTTTTGATAAAGAGCTTATTTTGTGGTAATTTTATTTTGTTTGTTTCATTTTCTTATTTTGTAAATATGCTCTTAGGAAATATATTAAAACCCTAACCCTCAGTTGATGTATGCACTATTTCAGTATGATGTCATAAAGATGTTTTTTGCTAGGCTAGTTCCCAAAGATAATTGTATCTACTATAGCATAAATACATATACATTTGCCGACTTTTTTTGCTTACTTTTTTAATAACATTTTTTTTTTGTTCAGAAAAAAAAAGAAAAAAACACTTGGAAAAAAGTACACATACAAAAAAAAGTGTAAAAATATATAAAACAATTGTATATTTTATCTATGTATATAACCATATAAAATATTGTAATATGAAAAGTGTGTGCAACTGCTCATTTTTCTATCAATAAAATTTACATTTGTAAAACATAACACACAAAACTTTTAAAAATAAATATGCTATCATTTAATATTCACTAACATAAACAACACTAAGCACAAGGGAATTAACATATAAACAACACTAAGCACAAGGGAATTACAGAAGCTAAAAGATGCAAGTTTAAGTTCTGTCATTAAATTGAAAACAATTAAAAAGTGTAATGTCTATAACCTTACAACAAAATCAAAATTAGGTTTGGTGTCGCTCATAAAGTTAAAAACTAATCAAACAAAAATAAAGTAAAAAACAAAATAAAATAAAAAACAAAAAACCATATTATTATATATTACGATGTTTATATATATATAAATATATATATATATATATATATATATATATATATATATATATATATATATATATATATATATATATATATATATATATATATATGTAGGTTTCATTGTGTTATTTGTTATAGGCTCAAAATTATACATTAATTCGGACTGTAGAGAATACTTTACTATTTGAAATTTTGATTAAATTATGGTCTCAAAATTATTTTGATGCAGATGGTAGAGAAAACTTTTAAATTATTTTTTTCCCGCTTTTTACATTATTTTTATATCACGCATTATATCATTGTATATCATATACAGTCATGATCAAAAGTTTGAAACATTAAAAAAATTTGCTGAAAATTTAAATTTATTTGTTTAAAAATATTTTTATACTTGCTTAAATAAATTTTGAGTATTATTCTTATATTCATGCAAAATTTATATTATAAACCACTAAATTTGTTTCAGTCATAGCTTGTTGTTATTTTAGCAAAAAATAAAATAATAAATATGGGAAAAACTCAGGTTGTTATTCTACATGAACAAGAATTGATCCTGACTTCTATTGCTGCACGTTTTAATGTAACACATAGCTGCATTATAAAAACATTTAAGCAATATCAAGAAACTAGTGGTTTTAAAAGCAAAGCTAGAACTGGACAACCAAAGGCGACTACTCAAAATGGCAGGCAATTGCATTCATCAGTATGCAAAAGCATATCCGTTTCCCAGTGCTTCTGAAATTTTATCAGAAATATTACAAATTGGTGTTGCACCAAGTGTTGTGACAATAAGAAGACATATGTGCAAACAATTTAACTTAAATAGCCATGTTCCGGCCATAAAACCTTGCCTTTCTCAAAATAATATTAGAGACTGTGTTACCTTCTGTCAAAAATACAACCACGGGTCAGCGGAAGATTAAGCGGGTGTATTATTTAGGGACAAATTATTAATTGAACAATTTGGTTGTCATTGTACAAGCATTAGACGCCCGCCTTGCCAATGATACAACCCTAGTATTTGGTTTCTACTGTAAAACATTGCCCTAAAATCATGATATAAGGTGCCATTACAGCTAATCAAATTGATGGTTGATGGTTAACACCACAATAAATAGCCATATTTATCTTTAAATACTTAAAAAAAAAAAAAATATTTATTACATTACGAATACCCACAAGTTTCAGCATGATAAAGCACCCTGTCACAGGACCAAGCTTGTAAACAGTTGGTTATATAAGAATTGGGTTAAGATCTTTGGCCCCTGGCCTGGTTACTCACCTGACCTCAAACCAATTGAAAAGTTTACAATATTGGTTTCTCTCACTCTTGTCTTTCTGAGGACGAGAGTGAGTGAAACCAATATTGTAAAGAAACAGAAATCAGCAAAGTACAAACATACATATATTAAAAATTTTTACAATTAATAATTTATTAAGTTATCACTTATAATTTTTATACATACACTTTAACATAAAATATTAAGTCTAATATAATATGTTACAAATGTTAATTAAATAATAGTAAACAGCAGTGAACAGTGAAACAACAGTGAACATATATAAAAAGCAACAACAACACAAATAAAAAAAACTTAATCAGGAAAATAATAACCTTTTACGGTAAAAGACTTTTGAAATTATATAATACTAAATATGTAATATTAGCAGAGGTGCCCGCGTCGCTGGGCACTGGCAAAACAAATTAAAGTTGCTGGCGTACAAAGAAAACCTACCCTCCAAAAATCAATTACTTGACCAAAAAACTCTTAATCTTGGGTACTATAAAAAAACTGCCACAGAGCCTCTTAGTACACAACACTAAAAGTTCTTCCATCCGGGGATTTTATATACGCCAAACACACATCTTATATGTATAATCATACACAATACTCATTTGAAAAGAACAATGCCCCTTTACCAAGTTGACCACCACAAAATAAAAGAACCAAAAATGAATTAGTTACCTCCAAAAAACAATATTTCCCCACCCATTTCTTGCAGCAACATGCAAAGAGCAAACCGACCCCCCGAATTGACTCCCAGAACTGCAACCCGGCAATTGATGTGTTCACCTCAGCAACCCGGTAAAAACTGAGCTATGTGTGATCTCTGGTGATCCACCTACATCCCCATGGAAGGCTCCAGATGGAGCCAAAGAGTACCACGGAACACTCTGGAAAGCCCCCAAATGCTCTGAAAGGTGATAGAACAGCCACACTGTGCACTATGGAACATTCCAGAAAACTCCGAACCACTTCAGAAAATTCTGGACCACTCCGGAAAAACGTGGAACATTCCAGAAAACTCTGGAAAACAACGAAACAGGCAACAGCAATCCATGGAACACAACAGAAACCGACGATAATCACATTATAAGAAATGTTCAACTCGTCCCAATAGACCATTCTGACCTTCAGCGACCCCCAAGGTCATTTGCACCCCACCCCTGAGGGTGAGGAACAATTCTGCACTTCACGAGGAACACTCTATCTGGCCCCCTCTGACCCAGAAATAACCATTTGAAAGCCCCCGCGATCCCGGGCAGTTTCTATTGACCTCCGAGGTCAACTTGACATAGCCTATGTCACTCCCTGGCTCATGGGGATCATCCATGCCAAGTTTCAAGTTTCTAGGACCAACGGTCTGGCTGTTAACTGGGAACAATCAATCAAGCAATCAATCAGAATTGACAAATGTATATAAGATAGAACTAAGCGGTTTCAATTTGCAATATCTGAATATAATTCTAGTCTTTAAATTTTGAGTTTTTAAAAAACTGTGACCTGTTTTTATTACAAAAAAACAATAGTTGTTCAATAAACAAAATATTTATATCAATCTTGAAATTATGATGAAAAAACTCATTATAAAACCATAAATTACTATTATTATTACTAAAAATTATGGTTTAAACTTTTATATTTTGATTCATTAGTATTGAAAATATATAATTTAATATCTGTCATGCCTATAGCAATATATTTTTCTTTAATTTTTTTTATTTATTTATTCTTTTTTATTTTTTCATTTTATTTGATTCTATAATTTTTTATTTTAATTTTTTTTTTTTAATTATATATATATATATATATATATATTTATTATTATTATTGTAACTTACTATATCTTACCTGTAACTTACTATATCTGTCTAAACCTTTGGCATGGTGTTCTGGCATGTGTGCGTGTCTGTCTAAACCTCTGACATGGTGTAAATCTCTGGCATGGTGAAGTCATGGTGTTGACTCACTCTTAAGTTGCTATCTGTATGCTTGTGTTCTGTGTGAACCTCTGATCTCTGTGGTCAATAACTAATTAGTGACTCCAACTATAAAACCTACGCTCACCTTAATCTCTAGTATTTTAGATTTAATGTTTTTCCTAATGCATTACTAAAATATCTTGTTTTTTGTTTTAAAGTAATGTTAACAGGAAGTAACTCCTTTTAACTACTCCAGGTCAGGTCAGGTTCAGGATCATCAAGATCACCCTACCTGATCCATGCCCTGCTTGCCTTGTAAGATTTGCTTTTTAGGCAAAAGCTAGGAGAAACAAACTCTGACATAAAACTCTGACATCTTAGGCAGATGTTAACTGCATCCAGCTAAAATTCCCCTGACTTAGGGGTCTTGGTTGAATAAAGGCTGAAGATAGTGTCTCTAATAAAAATACTCATCTTAGGCAGATCTTAATTGCATCAAGCTACTGTAGAAGACCTCCTAGACAAAGACTTTAGGGGTAAGCAGAATAATTCTGCTGACCAGCCTCAAACCCCTTCTTCATCTATTAGGTTGGAGTAGATCTAAACCTGTGTTACATTGTTTCCTGCCTAGGATGATGAATGCTGGTTTTTCTTGACTCTACTAATAAATTTTTTTGTGCCTTCTCGATAGTGATTATCCTGTAATATCCTAATGAGAGTACAGCTCTAAATCTCTCAGCTCTCAGTTTAATGGTTCTGAAGCTGACTAATAGTAAAGTTTCCCATACTTTGTGGTAGCTTTCAGAGAGGCTGATTCCATTAACTGCTGTATAACATCAGAGTATTAACAGTGCCATATTGCGTATGGATGGTGTACCTGTTAATGCTATTGGTGTGCATTGTTGAGGCCACATAAGGAGCACTATGTTACGACTTTTGGTTAGTTAACGGAACTGATACAACTGTATAGCTTATTGCTTAAGAAGCTGTACTCATTTTAAAGAGAGTCAAGTTCTTTTTAAAAAAATTGTAAAATGTTCAAAATTTTACACATAAAAACCTGACAACCTAACTGTTTTAAAACATCTTTTACAAATACTCGTGGTTTGCGAAGCAACCTTCCATCAGTTGAATTTTATCTCTTGCAAAATTCACTAGACTTGCTTGCTCCTATTGAGACTATTTAAATTCTGCTATTTTTTCTTCAAGTCTTTATTTTGCAAAGACTCTAATAGTCGCATGCTTGGCTTGGCAGTATACATATGCATCAAATCACCTATATGTTGTGAAATTAGGTTTGAATTGTTTGACCATTCTTTTAAATGCTTCTGCTAAGCACCTTTTATCTTTATCACCTTTCTCTTTGTTCTTTATTGTTCTCCTTCTTCCCAAGACTGCACTCTTTTAGGTGTAATTTCTGATCCAATTGACCATGCCCTTTTGCTTTACTCCTCTGCCAATATTATTGTTATTAATGACTTTACATGCTCCTAACACAAACTTTATTCCTCTGCTGGCTAAAGCTTATAACTTCTGCATTTCTCAATCTCTTACTCAGACTTAACTTTAAATTTATTAGTATTGAAAATATATAACTTAATATCTGTCATTCCTATAGCAATATATTTTTCTTTAATTTTTTTTTATTTATTTATTCTTTTTTATTTTTTCATTTTATTTGATTTTATAATTTTATTTTTTAATTTTTTTTTCTATTAATTATATATATATTTATTATTGTTATTGTTTGTATTTATCTTTTATATAAAGGTGTCTTAGTTACTGTGCTTTACTTACTTATCTTACCTGTAACTTACTATATCTATCTAAACCTCTGGCATGGTGTTCTGGCATGTGTGTGTGTCTGTCTAATCTTTTAAGTGCTTCTGCTAAGCACCTTTTATCTTTATCACCTTTCTCTTTGTTCTTTATTGTTCTCCTTCTTCCCAACACTGCACTCTTTTAGGTGTAATTACTGATCAAATTGACCATGCCCTTTTGCTTTACTCCTCTGCCAATATTGTTGTTATTGGTGACTTTACATGCTCTTAACACAACTGACTCTGCTGGCACTAAAGCTTATAACTTCTGCATTTCTCAATCTCTTACTCAGATAGTTAACTTTGTGACTTGTTTTCCTGACAACCCTAATCATTTATCTCAACTCCTTGATTTGTGTCTTATCTTTGACCCTATCTTGTGTTCAGTTTCTTCTTTTTCTTCCTTAGATGGTTCTGACCATGAAATGGTCTCTATAAATCTTTCATCTTGTACTTCTTCTTCAGACGCACCCTATCATCGCACTACTTACTACTACCCTAAAGCTGACAAGGATTCTGTTTGTGATTTTTTTCATGATGGTTCTTAGTCTGATGTCTTTTCTCTATCAGCTGATAAATGTGCCTTCTATGTAACCTCTTGAATTCAGGCAGGAACAGAAGCTTTTATTCCTTCTCCTCAGTTACATCAGTTACTTTTATTCCTTCTCCTCATTCTACTCCATTGTTTTCACCTTCTTATGCAACTGCTATATCTAATCATAACCATTTTTTTCATCTTTTTCAAAAGAATAACTCTCTTGAGAACAAACAACTGTTTATTATTGCAAAAAATCTATGTAAAAAAGTGCTGTCTGATGCTAAGCTCCATTGTTCTCAGTTCACTAATATCTCAGTAGTTGGGCTCTAGAGACTTTTGGAGGATCTTCAACAGCGTTTAACATTCTTTCTCTCATTCATGGGACTAGTCCTATTACTTCTCCTAAGGATAAGCAGAACTATTTGCAAAGATTTATTCTAATTAAACTCTTGAATCTTATGGCCTTTTTCTTCCTTCCATTCCAATTAAACAGGTTAACCCATTATTAGACAATCACCAGCTTCTGTTGCTAAAGACATATCTCAATTAAACTCTTTTATGGCTTGCGTTTCAGACAACATTCCTGTCAAAAAAAATTGTTCTCCAGAACTCTCTTCAATTCTATCTAAGCTATTTAATAAGTGCTTGACTGAGTCTTGTTTTCCTGCCAACTGGAAAATGGCATCGTGGTATAAAATTTTAAAAACTCTGGAGAACATTCTAGTTCCTCTAATTATCCTCCGATTAAAAAAAATCCAAAAATCTTCTTTCTGCTATTAGCAAGGTCTTTGAGTCTTTGATGAACAAATTTCTCATATCCCACCTTGAGTTAAATAACTTACTGTCAGACAATCAATATGGTTTCTGATCCTCTTACTCTAAGGCTGACTTGCTAACTGCTGTGACTGAAAGATTTTATTGTGCATTAGATGGAGGCAGAGAGGCTAGAGCTATTGCTCTTGACAAAATTTAGCATGCTTGTCTTCATGATAAGCTTGCTTTATTTGGTGTATCTGGGAAAGATTTTATAATAATCAAATTGTTTCTTTCTAACCGCTTTATTAAAATCATCATTGATTGTCAACACTCTTCTTTATTTCCAATAACTTTCAAGGTTCTATCTATGGTCCTGTTTTGTTTCTTATCTACATTAATGATCTTTCTGACAACCTTACATCTAAAATAGATTTTTTTGCTGATGACTCAATTTATAATCTTGTCTTGACAAAAAGTTTTCTCTTTTCGATCACTTACTACAGGCAGCCGATCTTGAATCTTATTTCACTTCTGTAACAGATTGGGGCTTGCAGTGGTTTGTAAATTTTAACTTAAACAATTTTAACAAAACTCAACAAAATTTACAGCAAACAACTATTGCAATACTGTTGACATTGTTTGACATAATGTTGACATTATGAATGGCATCCCTCTCACTAATTCCTCCTTTTTACCTCTTTTTGGATTATAGTTCACTACTGACCTTTTATAGAAATCATAAATAATCTAGCATCTGCTAAGTTTTTATTCTCTTTATCATATTCCCAATTTTCTTACTCCAGATTTCATTCTAAACCTCTACAAATCTCTTATTTGTCTCTGTATGGAATGTTGCTGTCATATTTAGGCTGGTTTTTCTAATGATCCTCTTTCTCTTCTAAACAAGATCTAAAAATACATTTTAAACGTAGTTGGACCCAGTCTATCTGCTAAGCTTGAGCCTCTCTCCCATTGTCGCAAAGTTGCATCTCTTTCTCTTTTCTACAATTACAATCATAGATTTTTGTCTTGTTATTTACCTTTATTTATATCTTTTAACCTTATTTTTCCATTTTTTTAAAATCTTATATCTTTAAAATGAGTTTTTGATTTTGCTTTCTTCGATTTTTATTTTTATTCCCTTTTGACTGTAAAATAAACAAATCTGCCATCGTCATGGTGTTGTTACAATAATGAGTTAGAGACGATTGACAGTCTAACACAAGCTTTTTCTTAACATATTTCAAAGATGTCAAGCAAAGAAACTTTTATGATGAAATCAGATTGACGTTACCAATATTTATTAAAAGTAACCTACAAATTCTGTAGCTAGTTAAATTTTTATTTTTATTTTGTCATTTTTCTAAATAAATTTAAGCTATCCAGATAATAAAGATATGTCTTATTTAATCTTGCATAATATTGTGTTAATCTTGCATAATAAATAGTAAGAGTGAAGACTAGTTCTTTCAGCTAACTTATCAATTTATATAATGCCTGTTATGTCAGTGTCAGGTGTGTTTTGTATAATGCCTATTATGTTAGAATCAGATGTGTTTTGTATAATATCTGTTATGTCAGTGCTAAGTGTATTTCATATAATACCTGTTATATCAGTGGTGTATTTTATATGATATCTGTTGTATCACAAACATTATTCTCTTCTTTTTACTTCTATTTTTTTTTTTTTTTTTTTTTTCCTCCAGTTTTTAATGTATAATTCTTTAATTAAGTTTGCTATATTTGAAAATTGAGTTTCAGAAGGTTGATAAAGAGAATTATCTACTTTGTACTCAAAGGTTGATAAAGATAGATGTACTCAAAGTAGATAAGTCTCTGTTATCTAAAACAGTCAATCTTGCATTTTGTAATGTTATTTTGTTGTTGCTGAATTCATTAAAGTCCTTTATTACACCACATTATTTAATCTTATAAGGGATCATTCATAAATTACACAAAGCAAAATATATTTAAAAAACAGAAGTAGGAAATATTAAGCTCTTTTACGCTTTTTCATTAAACTTAATGCACTAATTTAATTTTTTATTTAAATTAAGACTCTGCGAGGAAAATCTTTTTTGTTTTGTTTATTGTGAAAGATTGCGTTACATAATTTATGACGATCCCTAATACAATTTCTAAAAAAAGATTTATCTATATGTTATGCTTTATATTTCATGTAGTTAAGTTTTACTTTTGATATGTTTGTTATATATTTGCATGTCTATATGTGCTAGAGCTAAAGCTGGAATATTGTTTGCTAAAGCTGGATTATTTGGTTTTGTTTGGTTTTTGTAGCGTAGTCCAGTTATTGCAATATTAATTAGCATAATGTAAAGTTCAGGCAAAGGGATCTGTTGCAAAGACACACCTCTGACAAGTTGCATTAGTGCAGGTTTGAGGTTCCCCAAAACATGATTGGTAATTACAGTGCATTCGTAAAAATGGAGATCACCCAATTTTAAATAGTTGATTAGAATTAACTAGTGAATAATAGTTGACCCCCTAATTAGAATTGGTTATTACAGCACTAACATTTTACCTCTTCAACCTCTTATTTTCAGCACCTTATATATTCAAAGCATCTCTTTTATACATATTTTTAAAGTTTTTTTGTTTTTTTTTTTTTTGTTGCACAAGTGATATAGTTTTATTTAAACTTTATACAAGTTATTTTAATATTTCCATGACAAGTATTAAAATATTACTGTATATTACCAGAATTGAAGAATTCAAAAAAAGTTCCAAAGCACTGATGTTTGAAAAAAAGTTAAAAAGGTTTTTAAGTATGAACGAACATTTACCTGTAAAACATACAACTTTAATTGAACAAGTGATAATACCTTGCTTGAGCAGCAACCATGTTTATATTTATTAGTGATCATATTGCTTGCAGAAATTAGAAATAATTGTAACCTTGAAACAGTGAGACAGAGGCTCAAACTTGGCAGCAGAAGGACCAACAGCATTTCAATGTGATTTCTACATTGTTTCATTTCCTAAACCATTGCAATATATACAGAGTATTCTTGAAATGAATAAATAATCTGTACAACCAGGCTGAATAAATTTCAAAAAAAAGAAAAAAAAATTATTTAAAATTTAGTAAAAAATATGTGTGTATGTATGTATGTGTGCATGTAGTATGTATATATGTATGTATGTAATCTAAAGTTCTTTCTATTGATATGAAATCTAATTATTTTTAACAGTAAAAATATTGCTGAGCAAAATGTTCTTAAAGAAGAATACGCACAGCAACGACAAAATATTATTTTGAGTTTAAGTAAGTTATTTTTTATTTTACTTTTTTAGTAAAGGGTTCTCTATAAATTTTTTAGTAAAGGGTTGTTTACAAGATTTTTCTTACAATGAAAACATCAAGTCAGCAAAAAAAAAAAAAGAATGTGGGTGAGTGTAGATAGATCAAAAAAAAAAAGGAAGAAAAAAAATTTTTTTTTAAAAGTAATCCATAATTTTTTGATAAAAATAGTCATCTATAAAATTAAAAAAACATTTAGGGGGTAATTTTAATATTATTTTAGGGGGTACAGTCTTCTCTGTTTGAAATTTAATGCCATCGCACAAAAAAGTGTTGACAGGATGGATATTTTTAAGTTAGCCTGCACGATTTAAAAAATTCTTTTTTTCCTGCTATTTAGATTAAAACAAAAATAGCGAAAATAATGCTTTGAATAAATACAAGTTAAAATAATTTTAAAAAAACTGGTAAAAAAAAAGCCTTTTTTCATAAAAGTTGAACAAATGAACAAAAAGGTTTTGTTGTAATTTAAAATAAAACTCTTTTATTTTTTTAGCAAGCACTTTTTTAAGTGCTTGCTAAAGTATTTGTGGGTGTGTGGGAGAGCACAAAAAGACTTGAGCGCAAAAGCACTGGCTAAATGGAGAAGACTGGGTACATACGTTGCAAAGGGATGTATATATGGGTCAAATTATAACTTTCTAACATGCTTTATGGACAAAATCTTTGTTGTAAAAGTGATTTTATTTAGTTTTTAAACTTTTTTTATTTTCAGTTAAATTTGTTTTTTATTTATTATTTAGTTAACCATGGTTACTATGAACAAGCTGCAACTATTGGTGAAAAATATGAAGATTTTATAATGTTAATTTTGTTGTGCGAAAAAACCAATGATTCTTATAGATTGAATCGATACAAATCAATGTTTTTAAGCCAAGTTTGACCTTTTTTTAAAAGTTTTTTTATATTGCAATCCTTCTTTATTATCTTTATTATTATTTTTTCTTATTTTATTTTATTTATTTATTTTATATATAGGGTTTTGAGAGTGAACTTTACAGATATTATGTGGAAAAAGGTATCATTTCAAGTTTTAAATATACTAGCAAACATGTAAACGCAGATGCACTGCAAAGAACTCTATTTATTTGTTCATTTAACATCATCTTTTTAAATAAATCTTTCACATATTGGTTTGTGTTAAAATAACATTTACACACTTGTTTCCAAGGTTATTGGGAAAAACTTTTGGTTGCTAACGTAAAATCTCAAGAACTTGATAATTTTCTATCTTCACACAGTTATTTAAATTGGTTGCACTATATTGATATAGGAGAATATTACATGGTGAGGTTTTATTTCAACATGCTTTAGTTTTTTTATATATTTGTTTAACTTTGATTTTTGTTATTTTTTTTAACTTTTATTGTTTGTTTTATATTTACTTTTATTTTAAGGCATCTGAAATTTTGGGCAAACTTGCAAGTGAAGAATCCGAATATGCTGCACGAAAGAAAGTAATTAATTTCTTTGTTTGATATTGTTGTTATTTTTTTTTTTTTTAATTTTTTTGTTAATGTTTACAATTATATATCTTGTTACAAATACTGTAACAAGTTTAACTGGCTGATTACAAAAACTGATAAAAATTTATCAGCTGTTGTAAAAAAGCTGTTTTTTCATTTACCTTGACATAATAATAGTAAAATACAAAAAACAGTAAATAAATAAAAGTTCTAATTATAAATAATTTTATAAAATGATTTAAATTTAACAAATGATTTAAATTTGAAAAGTATTAAGGTACTAAGATCAAATAAACACAGCAGGTTATTTTCTCTTCAGAAGTATGAGTGTGTCATTGAAAAAGGTTAACACTAGTCTCTTTTTTCTCTTGTCAGTGTCATGATGTAAATCATGTTGTATTTCAGCAACTATATTTAAATCTTGCTACTAAAAAGAGTTTAAAATGGTTTGTGAAAACACCCATATATTTTTCTGAAGATAAAATATATCAAAATATATTTTTCTGAGAACATAAGATAAAAGTAATTACAGTGATAAAAAATTTTAAACTAATTCAAAAAAAAAAAAAAAAAAAAAATGTAACAACAATATATGTAACAATTCCAAAAAAAAAACAGTTAAAAATTAAAAAACGGTACAAAACTGTAAATGTTAAAAAATATGTTGTTGCTGCTAAAAAATAAATATGTTGTTGTTGCTAAAAAATAAATATGTTGTTGTTGCTAAAATGCTAAAAAATATGTTGTTGTTGGACAAAGTAATGTAGTATAATATCAGACCAATAACTTAAAAATTAATTGTTAGAAATTGATAGAATAACATAAAAATAATTTGCAAAAATAGTAACATAAAATCTACTAAAACCATGAATTAGAATTGTTTCTTTAGATGCAAATCTTTGTATAATAAATAAATATAAGTGTTTGCTAATGAAAAATGTAAACAGCAATTAGAATTGTTAATTTATACTAATAAATTAGGAAACTAAACCTGCATTAATAAAACGCTATATGTATAGTTCACATGTATAAGCAGGTGAAATGCATATTACATCATATCTGCTTGTGGTAAAATGTGTAAGTATAATGTAATTTGTATACGTATGATTACATAGCAAAATACATACTATAAATGCAAATATAAGAAGCCTTAATATTTTTTTCAAGGTTTTGTTAGTGCTTTCTAACCTTGCAAAAATGTCTTCAGTTGAATCAGATTTATCAGCTATTGGGAATGAGATAAGAGGTATTTAATTGTTTTTTTTTTTAATAAATATTTTCAAGAGTTGCATAATTAGATTTTTTTGAAATGAAATATTTTTAAAAGTTTAAAGATGTTTATATTTTTTAGCTTCTAGGTGTTTTTTGGTCCTTTTAGTAGTAGTAGTAGTAGTAATAGTAGTATATATTTGTTACAACAAAAGTAAATTCCAAATGCTTTTTAATTATTTTGCCATTTGTTTTCCCTTCACATCAATTTATTTATAAAATGATATTAAGGATACACACTTACAAAACCTGTTTTCATTAATTTTTTCAGTTTATAAATAACATTAGAAATAACTGCAAAAGAATACAGAAAAGTTTGAAAATTAGTAAAAATCAGAGAAAAATATATTTATTTAAAAATATATATATATATATATATATATATATATGTATATATATATTATGTTATTTGCCTCCCTAAAGCTGAGAGTATCACTACAGTCGGACAGGCTACATCATTGTGGTTACAACCCTCTATTAACTCTTTAACTCCAAAATGCAAGCTTTTGAAGGTCACTTCACTGTAAAAAAAAAATTGACCAGAGTACTACCAGTGCTTTGGTGGGGATCGAATTCCGAACTTCTCGCTTATGAATCAAGTACTCTGCCACTACTACATTATAGAGTTAAAATCAGTGCAACTATTTCATCAACTGTTGTAATCAATCATTACATCATCATCAATCATCACATCATCAAGTATTTTGCATTTAAATTATGGCCCAAAGGTCTTGTTGAATTGACTTTTAAATAAATTAATATTGATTTTTGATATTTGTCTTTTTTGGAATGCTTTTTGGCATGATATATTTTACTATTTTGACTTTTTCCTCTAAATCCAAAATGGTGCTACCATTTTAAAAACTTTGAGGAAAGGTGCTACCTTTCCTCAAAGTTTTTGATTATCAATAAAAAAACTTTGAGGAAAGTTTTTTTATCAGAAATGAAACATTTTTTCATTTCTGATAAATAATTATTTTAGAACTAATTTATCAATTGATTTTTTTAAAAACAAATAGTTTGCTTTTTTAAATTTTAAAATGCACATTTTTTTAAAAACAAAAGTTTGCTTTTTTAAATTTTAAAATGCACATTTTTTAAAAAACAAAAGTTTGCTTTTTTAAATTTTAAAATGCACTTTACATTTTTCAAATTAATTAATAAATATTTTCGTAAAATTAATTTGAACTTAAAATGAAAAAACTTTACCCAAAACCAGTTTATTTAAAGGTTTTAAAAACTTGATTTTTGTTATGTTTAAGTTGATTTGTTGTGAAATGCTACTTTGGTGTACATTTAGGTTTCTTCTTTTTTTTTCTTTTTCTTTTTAATTTTTTTTTTTTTTTATAAAGTTATAAGGAGGTTAAAGGCTTTAAAAACTTGATTTTTGTTATGTTTAAGTTGATTTGTTGTGAAATGCTACTTTGGTGTACATTTAGGTTTCTTCTTTTTCAAAATATAACTGTTTAAAGTAGATAACATTGTAATATTCAAAACAAAAAAATTTGTTTTGAATATTACAATGTAATCTACTTTAAACAGTTATAGAAAACTATTTAATACCCCTGTTCATGCTGACAATAAAACGTATCTTTATTTCAACAGAGTTAAGTTTTTGTTTTAAAAAGCTATAAAATAACTGTGTTATTTTATAGCTTTTTACAAGTTTTTTCTATATAAAGAGCTTTTGTTAATATAAAACAACTTCCTGTTTTATTGCCATCTTGTACAATTTATAACATTGATAATTTAAATTGCATTTATAATAAAATGAATTAAAAAAATAAAATATTTTTAAATAATTAATTAAAACATTATCATAAAACTTTAAACTTCATATTTGCGCAAAAACATGCTATATCCATAGACTAAACAGTTAAGATCAAAGCACCACGTTTACACGTTACCACGTTTACATTTTTTGATTTAATAACTCATTATATTTTCATGAGTTTTCATAAATATATATATAAATTATTTTTATTTTTTTTATTTTTTAAACAGAAGTAGATTTTTTTTTTTTTTTAATTTAAATTTTTTATAATTTTATGTTTTTTAATTAAATATATATAATTTGGTTTAATGTTTGCAGTAATCACTGGTTTAATGTTTGCAATAGAATGTTTCTGCTTTTAAAACTGTTTTCAAGAAACAAGAAATAATGGCGCCTTTACAAAAACTATTTGACTACTCAAAATGTTTACGATTTAAATAAAACTTTCTTTCTCACTTGTACTTTTGAATTTGATATTGTTACTGTAGAATGTTTGACTTTCACAAATCTTACTCGCTATGCCAATAATTGCTCGCTATGCCATTACAGGCATCGCCGCAATTAAATTTATAATTATTGGCATGTGTTAAAATTCTTTTGAAATTTTTTTTTTTTAATTTCAAGTAGATTTTGTCTTTTTAAAGTTCCTAAAAAACAACTTATAGAAAATGTTTAATCTTGATATCTCTTTGAATGAAAATGATAAAAAAAATGGTATTGCATTTTTTATATTCTATTCAAGATTTCTTGTTAAAATAATTTTTAGTAAAAAGTTTATTATGTGTTAAAAACATATAAGATATAAATAGAAACATTGCTAACAACATATAAGATATAAATAGAAACATTTGTATAGCTAACTTTTGTGAGTCTTTGAGTATATTAGGTAAATTTAATAGTTGAGTAATTTAACTGTAGTAACTTAACTGGTTGTTATAGTAACTGGTTGTTTTGATTTAGTTTATAGGTAAATTTACTGTGATGTACTTTATTCATTAAGTAAATCAATCTAAATTAAACTTTAGAATAGAAGTAGGATATTATTGGCTTCCATGCAGAGGTTTAAAGTAATTTAAATTCAAAAGCCTTTCATGTTGAATGAAAATCTCTGCGCAAGAGAGCAAATAATCTTTCTATTTAAAAGATAAATTTACCATGGCGTACTTTATGACCCTGTGATCTACTTTATAAAAACTTTTAAAAATTTAAAATAAATCATTTTATACTTTTTAAGAATAGACAAATAAAAAAAAGCTGAATTAAAAAAGAAAAAATAACACACACAAAAAAAAAATCACAAAAATATTTTTTTCAAGAAAAAACTATTCGTGAAGATGTGAAAACCAATGGCGGTTGCAATTAATTCCAGCTCTGGTATTTGCTTTTTGTTGAAATAAAATAATCTTAATCAAATGAAATAAAATAATCTCATTCTAATAAGTTAAATTAGTATTAAGTAAATATCTTTACTTGTTAAATACATTTAATTTAAATTTTTTTCTTCAGTCTTTGCACTTTAGCATTTGTCAAGCCTTAGCCTGTCAACATCTGTCCAGCTTTAGCCTGTCAACATTTGTCAAGCCTTAGCCTGTCAATATTTGTGTTAAAATTCAATTCTACATTGAAATTTTTTTATCAATAGGTTTGAAACGTGACTAAAAAAATTATTTGCATGTTAAAAAATTGCATATCAACAAAATTTTTACAGACTCTTAAGACTCCTAGCAAAAAAAGGAATCTGGTCTCTAACTCTTTTGCTCTTAACTCATTAGAAACCTATATATTAAGCTTCTATTTACTGTCCTTAAATCATTTGAAACAGATTTATGATCTAGCTTTATATACATACATTGCTGATATGCCTATCTTACTAGACATTATTTATAATTTTTAGATATTACCTTTTTCACTAATTGTATGACTAATTAAATTTGCTACATTTAAATTACACAACGCTCGTTTATTTGATATTTCTGTGCAGAAGATTTTGCTTAGGTACATATTATACACAGCAAAATTTTTATCACAAGCCAGTGTAACGTTGTTGCAGCAATATTTTGAAACCTAGTTTAATATTACTTCAAAATCTTGTGCCTTATAACCCAAGTGCAGCATTAAAATTTTTTTAATATAAACATTTTTTAAAGGTTCCTTAAAACCCTAAAACATTTAATATATCCCTAATATTATTAAAATAATATCTTGGTTTCCAAAATGAAGTAAAATTATATAAAAGTTTCAAAAATAATAGTCATTTTATAAAAAAAAAACATAATGGAAAGTATTGTGCCAAAAAAATAAAATATTTAGTTTTTTGAACTTTATTTTGCCAGTTGATTTTAATTTGTCTTTTATTGACGAGTTTAATAAAATATTATATTTATAAGATAAATTCTTTTATTTTAATTTTTAAAAATCCATTATTGAGTGCTTCTAAAAACCTTCAATGACAACAATATCACAATTGTGTCCCACACAAATTAACAAAAAGACAGCAAACAAACAAAAATTGCACTAAGTATAATAATGTTGTTGTTCTGCACTGAGTTCTTATTGTAGATGAAAAATGGTGTACTATGAAAACTCGTGAAAATGAAATGTTTTTCATCATAAATTTTATAAAAAAGTATTTTTTTATCCTTTTCTTTTTTGTCTGAAAAAGTGCATGGACTAAAGCCCATGGTTTTAGTCTATGCACTTAAAAAAAGAATTTTAAAAAAGTGGCAGAATACATTTTCATTGTGTTGACTAAATTTTGCAGTAGTTGTTTGTATATGTTTGTATATTTCAGTATGAAATATACAAACATTGAAATATACAAACATTTGCAGTAGTTGTTTGTATATTTCAGTATGAATATTTTGTATCAAAAAGATGGCTGTTTTAGAAAATGATAAACCACTTGAATTTTTGTTTTAGAAAATGATAAACCACTTGAATTCTTGTTTTAGAAAATGATAAAGCACTTGAATTATTGGATTATCAAGAACAAGTTCTGCAGGTTATTTAAATTTAATCTTCTTTTTTTTTTAGATATTACATTATCAAAAAATTATTATATTGTTTTAGTTATATTTTATTATATTGAATCAGTTTTATTTTTATATATAACAAGACTTAACTAGATTTAATTTATTTTTTATTTAATTTAAGCTTGTTAATAATTTTGAGAACTTTACTTTATGAATCCTTAATTATTTAAATAAATATTTTACTTTATAAATTCCTTTAGATAAAATTACTTAATAAAATACTATATTAAAAGTTCAATGAAATGAGAAAGCTTGATATACAGTGGCCAAACTATTAGCGACAGTAAAAATGCTTTGTAATTTTCAAGTTTAAATAAATTTAATGAATCAATACATAACCCATAGTTATTTTAGATTGTTAGTGAACTTTATTTAGAATATAAAACAACATAATTACTTATTCATCGCTATTTATGTTTTTTATTTAAAGTTTTGACATAAAAAGTTAGCCATTAGTCTTAATATTTTGTAATTCCACTCTTTGCTCCAATAAAAGCTTTCAGGTGTCAGGGCATGCTTACTATGCAGACTTTTAGATTGTGCCGGAGACTGGGGTTGTGATACCGCTCTCTAATAAGGGTTTCTATCAGTTGTTGCTTTGTAGTTCCATTTATTTATTATGGAGTTCATATCCAGTGAATTACCCGGCCAATGCAAAACATGCACGTTTTTTTTTTTTCAGCTAAGAATGTAATAACACATCTAGAGTTCTGACACTGCTGAGTCATGCATGAACACATACTTCATCACTAGGCAACCATTCTTGGAACTGGCCAGAAGACTGTTTTCCAGTACTTGCTTGTACTGGTCATGCCTTACATTGTGGTCTTTTTCACAGACGCGACCCATACTCTTGACTGAGATCACAGACCACATTGTTTTGCTCACAGGATGTTTAATCTTTTTTACAAGGTAGTCGTGATGGAATTTATCTACCAAAATTTAAAATTTGACTCGTTTGATAAACAGACCTGTAAAATATTATCATAATTATAAAGATTTTCAGGGTTCTCATTATTTATTCTACTCAAATTTTCAATTATTTTGGTAAATCGAAAGCATAATCAATAGATAATCAAAGGGCTTGAAAAAAAGTATTATAGAAAATTTTATATTAAAAATCAAGTGCACATGCTATTTAATAAATTTATAGTCTACTTTGTTTTCATAACTGGTATTCATAAATATAGCTTTGAAATATTTATTGAAAAACCCACAACAATAACAAGAGATAGAGAAAAGAATTATTTTGCAAATGAAGAAGTGGTTTTGATAAAAGTAACATTGAAGTAATAAATAGTTAGTTCTTTAACGCTTGTTGTACTTGTTAGATGGTAGTAGAGTGGTGTGGTGATAGTAGGATTGATTGTGTGGTGGTAATGAGAGTATTGGTTCTATTTTAATTTAATTTTTATTTATTTTATTTTTGTCAACAGGCAAGATGTAAATCAACCAACAAACCTATATAGATATGCTAAAAAACTTCATAGTTTAATCAGCAAGAAAGCTTGTTGAACAAAATGAATGATGGCAATCTCAACAACTAATGAAATTTATTAGAATCTGTTTGGAGACAAAAAAACTTGTAATAGTCTGAGTAATCTTCACAAGTGGTCGCAAGAACTTTGATGTTTTAAAAATATAACTTTTCATTTTTTTTTTATTGTTAATAATACTTTAATATCTTTGGTAAAAAAAAAGTCTGACATTTTAATACATAATTTTTTAACAATAGTTTTTTTTTTTAAATAAAAAAAAGTAAAAGTATTTACTTTTTAAGTCTTTAAGCAAAATCACTTCAAATTGTCAATATTTTAATTTTAAAAGCAAATACAATTTAAATAATTCATTCAATACATAATTCAATCTAATAATAATATTATTATTTAAATTATAATTACAATGTAATACAATTTCCAATTTAGATATTAAAAAATAGCAAAAAATGTGATTAATTTTCATTTTCAAAGAATTTTTTATTGTGTAACTCTTATTGTTTGTTTAATTTTTTTAACTAAGTTTGTGAAACATAAATAAATTTCATATTTATTGTTGCCAAGTAACCGAAACATAAATAATTTCATATTTATTGTTGCCAAGAAACTTTTAGCTTAACATTTCTACATTTATTATTCTTTTATTGTAATTTTGTTGTTTTATTAAGTTTTTAGGTAAAGATTTCAGTAGTTCTTCAACTATTTCTGCTGCTGATTTAATTGAAGTATTTATTTTTTATAGTAAATTCTAGATATATTATACACTATTTCTTTTAAAAATTTATTAACAAATATATTTGGATTTAAAAATGTGTTTTAGCTTAACTTCTAATTTTTTATTTAATTTATTTAATCTAATTATTATATTTTACTTGGTTTTAGCAAATAATAGGTGATGATTACTTATCTGAAGTACAATTCAATATGGCAATAGATCTTTTGGAACATGTATGTTTGATTAAAGTGTTTGATTCTGATTAAAGTGTTTTCTAATGCCACGTATATTATTTCACGTATATTATTCACATATATTCTTTGTAAAAAAGTATATTGATGTGTTGATTTGGTTCTAACTGATTTCAAGGTGGTTTTAGGTAAATTGTTGTTAAAAGTTGATCTTCCCATAAAAATATACATTTTTTATATTTTTCCCTGCAAATTGGCTATTTGTATCATTTTTCTAAAAAAGTTTCATTATAGAAAAGTAAAAATGTTAGAAAAATGAAAAAAATTAGATTTTAACTACTGTTACAACTGTTGTCAATTTATTGCTCTGGTTTTCAATTTTACATTTGCAAAATTTACAATTTTAGTTTATTTATTGTGTTGTCATGTCATATCATTGTATGCTGTTTTGTTTTTTTTTTTGTTTTTTTTTTTTTTTGTTTTTGTTTTTTATCAAACTATACTTTAATGGTATAAAATCATTGAAAGTTGTCAGCCCTATATATACTCTACGTATGTTTATTGTGTACTATTACATAATATAAATCTATTTTGAATAAAATGTTTTGATAAAAATCATAGAAATGCTAAAAGTGATAAGACTACATAAAAATGAATCAATGACTGTAGAATAATGACATGTCAAAGTTTTAAATCTTTGATTAGAAGAGAAAATTGTTTGTCCAAAGAAAAGTCATTGAATGTTTAATAAAACAGTGTGTATTATCAACTGTGAAACATAGTGGATGTAGTGTTAAGGTGTGGGGCTGTTTTGGTTATAATGCCACAAGTAACATTGTAAAAATGTAGGAAATAATGTCAAAAGTAGTTTATTTAGACATTTTATAAAAAGTCATGCAATACCTTTGGAAAGTTAGGTTAATGAAGAGCCAATTGTTATTTTAGAAGAAAATGACCTAATCTTAAATCCAAAACATATTCATAAGAACATTGTATAAGTTGATTAACTGAGTTAATCGATGATCAAATATTGAATAGAATAATTTGGCCTCCATAATTACCAAATCTCTCCAATCAGACTTTTATTGGATGAATTAAAAGTAATGTCTATATATATATATATATATATATATATATATATATATATATATATATATATATATATATATATATATATATATATATATATATATATACACACATACATACATACATACATACATACATACATACATACATACATACATACATACATACATACATACATACATACATACATACATACATACATACATAGTCACCTTTTCAAAAAAATCAAGTTATTGATAACAATGATTACAATGTAACAGTATCTCTTCGCAGAAGGCTTTCACAGAAAGTCGTGCAATTTCACATCTTTATATGAGGACACAAAAAATAATATGTTTTAATGATTTGACCACGACATATTTTCAAAATTTAAAAACGCGCTACAAAAACTTACCTAAACTTATCTGAAAAAAAAAAAATGTAAAAAAAAAAAATCTTAACAAAAGAGAAAATAAAAAAAAATACTTAGTTAAAGCAAAAATACAAAAAAATAATTATATATAACGCAACTAAAACAAAACTCATCAAACTAAAATGCTTAGTCTATTTAATTTATGCATTAAAAAACCATTTCAATCTTTGTTTCAACATTTGTATATATTATTTATTTATTTAATATGTTGAAAAGTTAAACGTTTCTCATAAAAAATTCATAGTTATATAAATAAAATAAAAAAACATTTTATTAATACTTTTTTTCAAATTAATTAGAAGTGTTTTTTTTACTTCATTAAAAGCGTTTTGATAAAACTTATTATATGTATATAATTTTTCTATGTGTCTTTATTAACATGAGAGTATGTTTGATATACAAAAGCACATTTTTTAATTGGAATATATATATAGACACAATCAGGTTAATAACGGTAATTATTAATTTTTAATCACTTTTACACAAATAAATTAATAAATTTTAGTGTAATTTTATCTTTTGCTCTGCCAGTATCATTTTTATAGCATTTTACAAAATGCATAAAGGAAAAGTATTTGACAGATGCTGAAAAAATACAAGTTAATTTATATCGTGGCTCAGAAATCTCACCAGCACTTTATAGCAAGAAAAATTGGAAGATCTGACCATGTTGTACGAAACTACATTGCAAAAGGTGACAATTACGATGTAAAGAAAGCAACAAACAGCTACAAAGTATTAACAAATTGGCAAATTAATTGAATTCACTTCAAAGCAACCAAAAATAAAATGAATGCAACACAAATAAAAGATAAATTATTATTGCCTGTCACCAATAAACATGTTGCACATATTCTACGTACAACACCAAACATAAAGTGGAAGAAACCGCACCAAAAACCAATGTTAAAAAAACACCATAAAATTGCTAGAGTACAGTTTGCTAAAAATCATATGCATTGGACTCATGAGTGGCAAAACGTAGTATTTTCAGATAAAAAAAAGTTCAATTTAGATGGTCCGGACTCTTAAAGTTATTTCATGATCTAAGAGGAATAAATGACCCACAAACAAAACGAAATAATGGTGGAGGAAGTTTTTTCCTTTCTTTTTTTGTAATATTACTTTTTTCCACACCAAAAACCTTGAAAGTTGAACTTAACTGTCGACAGTTAAAAGTCTGTTCTGCTTGTCATCTTCATTTTTGTATCTTTGCACAAACTGCTGCATCATTTTGATTGCTCTTTCAGAATGATCATTGACAACAATTAACATTTTGGCAAAGTTTTCAAAATTCTTAAACAAGGACTGGGTGTGCCAATATTGGGGTTGAAGTGACTACCAGTCTCTCACTCTCTGATTATTTAACCCTTTCATTGAAAAAATTAGATATGAAAACTCAATAACCAAAATAGAGAGGTTTGAGGCAGGGGCAAAAATCTGCCTAGGATTCTGAAGAAATAGCTAAATTAGATATAAAGAAGGTCGTGTAAAAAGGCTGTTTTTCCTGTATAATTCATTTTGAAAGGCTTTGACTAGAAGAATATGACCTCAATTCAAAAGTATGTGGAGTATGCTTTCATAAAACTTTAAGTAATACTGGTATTTAAAAAGGATCACTTATTAGGATTGCAAAAGAAGTAGATAAATACCTTCTTCTACTAGCATGTAGGCATCGGATCATTGATCTTAGAATAGTTCATTTCTGTGAAGCAGTGGTAGCTTAGGGCCTGAAAATCCCTTATTTGTAAAATTCAAACATGTTTGAGAACCCTAAATTCGAATATGAAAAAAATAGCCTGACCTTTTTTGATTGGAAAACGGTGGAATAAATAGTTTTGAAGGAAGCTGCAAGGCAAACTTTAGATTACTGTGAGACCTATATTACTAAAATAAGCAATATGAGGAATGGCTGAAGAGAGTTGGCTGAACCAACCATGCAGTATTTCTCCCCTGCACATTTCAAATTAAAGAAAATTGGAGCTGTTTATCATGCTAGTTTTCTAGGCAAGATTTTATACTACCTCAAACTTCAGATTTTTTTGCAAGCAACTGACATTTGTGCAAGAAAATAATAATCTATGCGAAGGTTTGAAACTCATCTGTGAGTTCATAGTATGCTTTTACACAAGGTGATACCTTCAAGCACATACAGCGATTCAATCTTCTGCGTTGTATATAAATATTTAAAAAACTTTTAGTATCAGATACTTCTTCCGTTTTTTTGCGTTTATATTTTACTTAAAACTAAAGTCTCACTTAAAAAGTCATCTATTCTCAAAGGGATTCGAAACTGCCAAGACATGTTGCATTCATATTAATTAGAATGATTTAAAAAAATATTTGGACTAAATTTTTTGAATAAAATAAAAGAATAAATGCATACAAAAAAATCTAACTTTTTTGTTTTAGTTAAAACTCGCCTTCTTTGTTTTGTTGTAGTCCAAATGCAATCTACAGATTTGATAATTTATCCAAGCGCATTTAATTCCTAAGAGTTTTAGTACATGATGTCATTGATTTTTTTAAAAACAGATTTTGTAAACAAACAATAAACACAACATGTTTTGGCGGTTTAGGATCCCTTTTAGTAAAAAATTAATTATGAAATAATTGTAAGGAAAAATAAACAAGAACACCAGTTGTAATAAAAATAGCTGATAACAATGCTATCAAAACTTTGTCAAACTGAATAACAGTAAATTAAACCTATAGATAGAACATAGAAGTAGTTAGCTTGCTTTCTACCTTTGTTTTCTACTAATGCAATAAGTTTCAGTTTATATTGTTTGTTTGTCATAATTCAAATAACCATAGTAATAAATTCATATTTAACAAAAATATTCAGTTAGAACCTAGTCAAACCAACACTATGATATGTTTTAAAAAACATGTTAAAAAAATTTTTAACTAATTTTTTTTTTTAACATTTGTTTTTAACAAAAACTTTTAAAGCTATGAAAATATGATTTTATTAATAAATTTTTTGAACAGATAAATGGTAACGACTTTGTTGCCAATGATGTATGGTCTAAATGCATACTTCAAGACAGGTAATGGAGTATTATTATAAGAACTTTTATTAAAAAATAGTGTGTGCCACTTGTTGTTGAAATTGGAATCCCATTTTTATTGGTCATATCCAATTTACTTGTTGTATTATTATATTATCATTATTATTATTATTATTATTATTATTATTATTATTATTATTATTATTATTATTATTATTATTATTATTATGTATTTATATCAGTTTATATTATTTAGTACATATTTAAGTATTTACATATAAGTAATTTTTATCTTAAAATATTTAGTCTATAATTGTGTAATATAAATAATAGTATATTTATATATCAATGCAATTAATATGTAAAATAATTTTTATTATTTTTAATACTGCTTCACAATGACTTTTAATAGTTGGTTTATATAAATTCTTGTTGTTAAATCATTCTTAAATTGAACATCAAGACGTTCACAGATCTATTGGATTTAAATAATCTTTGAGAGTCTAAATCTATGAGAAGGGCAGTTTAAATCTATGAGAAGGGCAGTCCAAACCCATGATAAGGCTAGCTCAAAATTTAAAGTTGTTTCTAATTAGAAAAATCTATGAACAGTATATTTTGAACAGTGCTTTGGATCATCGTCTTGTGAGAAAATCTAGCCCAAAGCCATTTTTTCTTTTTCAAAATAACATTTAAATTATATGTAAATATACATTCTGACCCATTATGCTTTGGATGTGATGAAGTGGACCAATAGAATCACAACTGAAATATCCCTAAACTATTTCATTGCCACCAACATGTTGGCGTTTAATACTAAGAGTAAACTTTTACTTTAATTATTGAACTTGCCACAATTTGGTTCATCACTGAATAAGAATTTTGACCCATTAGCGAGAAATGTAGTCTCATTAGAGACTCAATTGGTAAAAAGTTTTGTCAAAAAAAACTGAAAATGTTTTTGTTTTCAACCTTTGCACACTACTGTGTAATGGGTATATATATTCATAATTTAATTATTAGATACTTCTTTCATTTTTTGTGTGAATATTTACTTAAAATGGAAGTCTTGCTCAAAAAATGAAATAAATACATATAAAACATCAATTTCAAAACAATTATAAAGAAAAAAAAATTTGTAGTTCTAAAAGCAGCTGACAACTATGGTTCAAACGTTGTCAAACTGAATAATAATAAATGAAAGTATTAAATATGATTTTATTAAAAAAATATTAAATATTCTTTTAATTTTTTAAATATTATTTTACTTTTCAATACAATTTTATTCAAAATTTACTTTTTACTTAAGACAACTGACATAGGAAGCACAAGCAAAAACCTGTGAGTAGAGACTAGAAGATCTAGCGTTCATCATCCTAAGCAGGAAACAATGTAACACAGGTTTACATCTTTGCAAACATAATAAATGAACAAGGGGTTGGAAGCTGGTTAGCAGAATTGTTCTGCTTAACTCTAAAGTCTTTGCCTAGGAGGCATTCTACAGGACATTAGCTGGCCTTCTAAAGTAGAAGGCCCGCTCATGGAATGAAAAAACTCTTGTGACATCACTTTAGTAGTCCAATTGTTAAATTTTTCAATTATCTATTTGTTTCTAAATATCTCAAGTTATAAATATTAGAGATTTAGTTTTCATATATTAAATGCAGTTTATTATGAATTTAGTACATTTTAATCTATTTTAAAGTCTGAAATAGGTAGAGTTTTTAAATTTTTAACCAATCCAAATATGAAGAAAATTTAGTTCCTTCAAATAAAACTGCTGTGTGAAAAAAATATCTCGTTCATACATTTATTGTTTGTGTTGATACAATGAAATGAGATGATAGTATGTGTTGAGAGAAAAAGACCAAAATTAACACAAGATTCTTACCCATCATTATTTCCTAACATTTCTTTTTATTTATCAATAAAATTTAAGGCACCTCCAACTATACACAAACACACGCAAAAAAATAATTACTTTAGGCGCGACTGGTATTAAATACTATTGATGACAGGGCGCACACTTCTTCCAGCCTTTCCAGGTTGCACTGGATGATCACGAAGACAATACACCTGACCTGAAAATAAACAACTGTGTAGCTCTTTGCATAGGAGGCCATGCTCTATCTATGAATAAGTCAATTTTTTTTAAAACTTAAATCATGCCAAAAGTAACCCTAATTATTAAATATAAAAACTATCTAGGGGATGGTTTTTTATGTTTAATAATTAGGGTTAAGATATATTAAACACCTAACTGTTTTAATATATCTTTTAGAAATGTTGGTGGTCTGTGAAGCTATCTTCTATCAGTTAAATCTTACCACTTGCAAAACTCATCAGACTTCTGGCATCTCATTCAATTTGCCTGACTTGCTTGCTTTTAGTGAGACTAATTTAAATTCTGCTTAATTTATTTTTATAATTTAATTGCAATTCCTTCTTCAGATCTCGGTGTTGATGGGTACTATCCTTTGATTCATAAAGACTTCAATAGTCGCATTCTTGGCTTGGAGGTATACATATGCATTAATTCACCAGTTTGTCTTGAAATCAGGTTTGAATCCTTTGACCATTCTTTTATGTGCATCTGCTTAGCACCTCTTCACTCTATCACCTATCTCTCTGTTCTATATTATTTTCTTAATTCCCAAGACTGCATTTTTTTAGATATAATTTTTGATCAAGTTGATCATGCTCTCTCTTTTTACCCCTCAGCCAATATTGTTGTTATTGGTGACTTAACATGCTCCTAACACAACTGACTCTTCTGGCACTAAAGCCTATAATTTCACTCTTTTTCATTTCCAGTAACTTCTGGCATTAGTCTACATTAATGATCATCTCAGCAACCTTGCATCTAAAGTAGTTTTTTTTGCTGATTACTCAACTTTATACTCCTGTCTTGACAAAAAGATTTCTCTTTTCGATTGCTTAGAACAGGGAGCCGATATTGAATTCGATCTTACTTCTGTAACAGATTGGGGCTGGTTCTTCTAATGATGTTTTGTCAAATGCATTGTCAATGTAGTTGGACCTGTTTTATTTGCTAAGCTTGAGCCTCTTTCTCATCATCGTAAAGTTGCATCTCTTTCTCTTTTCTACAAATACTATCATGGCGAAGCCAAGGGCCAGGGTTAACAAGCAATCTTAAGGTGAAGCCAAGAGCCAGGGTTAACAAGCATCTGGTTTCCCTAAGTGTAAAAGAAAAAAGATTTAAAGGATCAAAGAAACCTCTGACTCTCTTGAAGAAAAGACCACTAACCATTCTTTTCTCAGTTGATAAAATGTCTACTGTTGAGACTGTGTCAAACAGCAAAACCAATCATCAATCAGTTCAAGCAGCTCCAGAGCATTTCGAGACTAAACATTGGGCTTCAGTTATGATTTTTGTATTCTGACAGTCTCAAAATGCCTCCAATTCTCATCATTCTTGTCAGAAATAGACACTAATAAGTACATTTAAATCCTTAAGAATGTCAAGCGCTAGATCAATACCCGGTATCAAAAATGTGGTAGTGGTGTGGTGGTAGAGCGCTCGCTTCATAAACGAGTGGTTTGGAGTTCGATCCTCACCACGTCCCTGGTAGTACCGCGCTCAACTCGTTTCTCCGCGCAGCGGCCTTGTTCATCAAGGTTCGTGTTTCGGAGTTATAGAGTTGAGAGAGGGTTATAGCCACAAATAAGTAGCCTCCTCGTCTGTAGTGGCCTTCTTGGCCTTGAGGAGGTGAATTAAAATAAAAAAATAAAAAATAAAAATACCTGTTATTCTCCAAAAGACAATATTGTGTTTCAGTAAGATGGAGCACCACCACATACATCCCATTAGGCCAAGTGGTGGCTCTAGGAAAATCTGCTAAAACACTGTTCAAAAGAGTTTTGACAATCTGGATTTCCAGATTTGTCACCCCTTGACTATTCAATCTGGGTGTTAAGAGTTATGTTGCCCAAAAAATGCCCAAAGGCTATATTCAGACTACCTTTTTCAGGCTCAGAAGTCGAAGCTGTGATTGATGCCTTTAATGTCACACATTTTTTATATACATATCTGCGTTTAAAGAATTATGAATAATCTATGGTTTACCTTTTAGGCCACAGGAGCATATTGCCTACCATATAAGAAACTTGGGAGCAAATTTCTCAGTTTGAATATACTAGATTTTTTGGCACCTATCTACTTTTCGACTGATACAAATATTGGTGGCCTGGCAATTGTTAAAAGTCCTTTTTGTAATAGTTTTCATCGTCTGCAATTATGCCCAAGTTTTCTTGGTTTATTTCCACTAATGGGTTGCTTTGAAGTTTTATTTTTATTATATGCTTTTCTACGATATTCTTGACATAATTACTTTTCATCAAAGTTCGGCTACATTTAAATATTCTCGTAAGATCTCTCTAGAACTGGCATGGGTTTGCCTTTATGGAGCGAATGATAGGTTTTGCTTTATATTTCTCTCTAAATTCTTTATTTTTTCCACTCTTTCCCATCCTTTCAATTCAATATTTTTAATTTTTTTTTTTTTATTTAGATGGGATGAGTCAGTCCAAATAGATATTTTAGCAGTTGTCTCCCAGAAAATGTTTTATAAATGTCTTAAGTATTGTAAAAACTCAGGTGATTAATTCTTTTTTTTTAATTTAATTTATATTACTTGCATTGAAAAATTATATAAAAGAGTGTTTATTACATATTGTTATTATATAGATAATAAATTTTATAATTACATAAGTTTATTTTCATGTTGACAAATTATTACTTGTTAGAATGGGTTTGAAAAATATTTAATAATATTTGATTTCATATTATAGTTAAGCAAATTTTTTCATGATTATTTTGTTGTTCAAGGTTATATATTTTTTAATAAGTATCTATGATTGATTGTCATTCATCTATAACTGTTTGTCATCCATATATGATTGATTGTCATTCATCTATGATTGTTTTTCATTCATCTATGATTGATTGTCATTTATCTATGATTTATCACGTTTTAAACTTACTGTGAAAATTGGAAAATTATATTTTAGGCTTTGAAATAATTTTTTCTTTTTTTTTAATCTTGAATAATACATTTATATATATATATATATATATATATATATATATATATATATATATATATATATATATATATATATATATATATATATATATATATATATATATATATATATTTTCAATATTGAACGTATTCTTTTTAGATTTCATTTATGATTTACTGTTATACTTCTTTTTGCTTTTTTACATAATATTATGTTGAAAAGAAATTTCACCTATAGATATTTTTTTTGGACTCATTTAATATTGATCTTTTATTGTATATTTACAATGATGCACTTTTTTTTTAACTGTTTTTCTTTTTAACTGTTTGCTAATTCTGCAAACTCTTAGGTTGTTAGTGAAATAATTTTTTTTTAGAATTTTGTAGAAATGTTTTTATAAAGTTTTTACGCCAACAATTAAAAACTAAAATAAACAATAATAAACACATAAAAAAGGTAAAAAACTACTACATCTGTCCAACAACATCTGTGAAGTAGTGAAATAACATCCGCACATTTTTGTCCAAGATCATCCACTTTTTTTCTTTACTGAATTAATATCTGTCCAACAACATCCAAAATTTCATTGATGTCTAATAACATCTTTAGAAAGATGTAACTACATCCTGGAGATTTTCTCTATGCATAACTACATCTGCTTAAAATAATGCATTATAAAATAAAATAAGTTTCTGGCCGTAGTTACATCCGAAAAAAATCAGATGTGTAACTACATCTGGTTAAAATAATGCATTATTAAAAAAAAAATTCCGGATGTAGTTACATATATAAGTTACAAATGTAATTGTTATATTATATAAGTGTTGCTACACCGACTAACAAATAGCCTGGGTGCGGATTCACAAAACTTTTGTAACTCTTGTGTAACTTACGGAAATCGTAAGCAAATTTATTGTTTCGTAACTTTTTGGTATTCACAAACATTTTGCAACGTTTGCATAAAGTTAAGTTTGTGCAAAAGCTACTTGCGCAAAAAACTAAAGATTTTTTGCATAAGTAAAGCGTAGTTTAAGTTAAATTATAAAAAAATGAGATATCGTTCATTTACATTTTAACTAAAATAAACAAGGTAGTATAAATGTATCAATAGAGCAACTATTATATATACTCAACTACTTTTGCAATTACTATAGCAACTTTTTTTGTATGTTTAAATCTAAGAAAATTGGTTAATTAGTAAAAATAAATTTAAACTTGAAAAAAAAATAATGAAATTAAATATAATCAATATTTTAAGAAATTATAGATACATAAAAAATCTCTATGAAAATATGCTTTATTTTAGACTCAGATTGACATACTTTAAAAAAAAAAAATTTTTTCAATATTATGAACTTTTACCCTGACTTTTAGACTCAGATTGACATACTTTAAAAAAAAAATTTTTTTCAATATTATGAACTTTTACCCCTGAGAAATGGAATAATAAATCGTATTGTTAGTTCAGCAACAAAAAAATTTTGTTGTTTTTATGCAACTATTAAAAGCACTATTTTAAAGGAGTTATTTTTTTAGAAACTAATTAAAATGTTAGTTGGGGCTTTCAATGATTTCTAATCAAGTTGAATGAAAACTGCTATTAGAATATTAATTACTACCTGTAATAAGTATTTATTAACTGCAATAAATTTAATAACATCTATTTAACAACTACAATAAATTAAGGTGGTCAAGTTTCTAAAATCGTTTATTTTCAACAAATATTATTAAAAAATTGTTTTAGAAAAAAAAAGGAAATAAAAATTTCACATTTGAACACTAGTTTTGTGTCACAAACCATAAAAAAGCCAGGAGATTCATCGATAGGTATTGAGATAATGGTAGTTTCTATGAAAGCTCAAACTTTCAGTGTTTACTTATATTATAACAAGATACTCATTGAAGTAAAATCATTAACTTAGCTTAAAGTATGAAGATGTTGTAGCATAAACAACTATTTAGCCAAAATTTATCCCAAAATCGCTCACTTTAGAACACACCATAACTCTGCTCAAGAATAAAGTCAAAAAAATTTATTGCTTCAATGATTTTATCATATATATTATTACAATTGCACAAAATTTCAAAGCACTACAACAAGTAAGTTATTTAAGTTATTTATGCTAAAAATTTAAAGTTATGCATGCTAAAAATAGCACTCTGAGAAAAAAACTATTTAAAATAATTAAAATTGAAAAAAATAAGTTAAAATAATAAAATAAACTTTGATTTTATATCTAAAGATTTGTTATCACTCCTCAATGTAAGAGCAGAAGTCTAATTTTATAAAAGCAGTCGTCTAAACTTATAAAAGTTTTTTATAAGCTTTACTTAACTGTTTAAGTTTCATACAAAAATTAATATATTTAGCAAAACTGAAAAATTTTAAAATTATAAATAAAATATTCTATAAAATGTAAAAATTCTGGTAACCTGTTTCAAATTTCAATAAAAATATCATTTGGAAGATTGAATTAAACTAAAATCACTAAAAACATCATCAAACATCCAGCATCATAAGTTATCTCATTTTATTTATCTTGATTAATTTAATCTTTTCATTTTGCTCTAATTTGTTTCCAATGTTGGTTTAATTTATCACTTGATTTTTTTGCTATATTTTGAATTTTTTATTAGTTCTAAATAAATATTTAGTTGAATTTTTTATTAGTTCTAAATAAATATTTAGTTAACCACTTTATCTTTTAAGCACCATTTTTAAATTTTTGCAATTAAAGAAATTTTATTGTTTTGAGTTTTTTCAAGGCGTCTTTCAAAATGTTTTTTTCAGATAAATCAATGAATATTAGCTTGATTATGTAATTAGAACAGGCTGTCTTGGTTTTTCTACTCGCACATGTTTCAATAATATTGTCTGCTTAAAATTTACACCATGTATTAATAGTTCCACAACACATTGAATGTCTTCATTCTGAAAATGATGCCTCAAATTCACAAAACCACAGCTTTTGTAATGTCCTTTTCTAATTTCATGTATTGCAATTACTAAATATTTTTTTTGATTGAAAAATTTTCATTTGAAACTTTTTTACTGGTATAGAACTTCATCTTTTATAAACACTCAGTGCACTTAAATAGCAACAAAGAACTTAAATTTTTTTTTTTATATATGCTATCTATATTCATGTTAATAGACTTCTCACAGTCAGGGCATGCTCAAACAAAGGCAAGAGATTGTATAATAATATCAACATCAATTAAAAGATTATTGTGAGGTTGTGGAAAAGCTTCATCATCGACAATGAGATAGTTGATTGAGATTGTAAATTTAGGCACAAAAAAAAGAATAATGATTCTTCATTCATATTTCAAAAAAAAAATGGCAATCTTGATTTTCGTCATCCTTTTTAAAAAAAAACTCAAGAAGCACAAGTTTTTGTTCTCCTTAAAACATCAGCACAGTAAAGTGGTTTAGTTATATAATTTTTAATGCAAAAAAAACCAAACTATCACTCAGTATTTTTTAAAACCTTATTTTGGAAAATGATTATGCCTTTGTTAAGGAACCTATGCCTTTGTTAAGGAGCAATTCACTTTAGAACATTATTTTAAATTAAAAAATCAAAGCATTTAGACCATACTTTTAGATTTTGATATTTTTGACCACCTGAAATACAACTTCGAAAAAATACGACTTCACTATATATATATATATATATATATATATATATATATATATATATATATATATATATATATATATATATATATATATATATATATATATATATATATATATATATATATATATATTGAATTATATTTAAGTTAAAAAGGTAATACAAAACTCAATTAACTGAGAATAATTATATCAAATTTTTTATGAATTTAATTCTCCAAGTCATACATTATAAATATATTTTATTAAACATAAAACTACTTAACTTGATCTTTTAATAAACATTTTTTGAACCTAATATTGGGAATATTACCTTTTCCCTTCAAATTAAAAGTTTGAGTAGCACCAATTTACAGCTTATTTATTTGTAAGCTCATGCTGACAAACATTCTTTATTAGCAAACATTATTCATTATTAATAGAATATAATAAGAAGTTTGTTAGAACTTGCATAGAATTTCTGCCATCTTTTATTCAACAAATTGATAAAACATATAGATTATTTAGTAAATAACATTTTAACAGAGTATGTAGTTACTACTGCAAAATGACATTACAGACTAATTAGTAAACAACATTTTAACAAAGTATGTAGTTATTACTGCAAAAGAAACTAGTTATAAATTGAAAAAATACTTCTTATTAAGCTTTAGCAGTTTAATCAAAGTACTTTAATCTATAGGTTATAGTTCCTTAGGCAGTAATATATTACTGCAAAAGAAACTATAGCCTATAGATTAAACTACTTTGATTAGACTGCTAGGGTTTAATAAGAAGTATTTCTTTAAATTATACATTTTAACAGCGTATGTAGTTATTAATATCTATATACTCTGTTAAAATGTTGTTTACTGGTTAGTCTATGATTTCATTTTTTATGTATACTTTATGTATAGGTATGCCTACATTTGTAATAAACTTTGTAAAATATAATAAACTTTGTAAAATATAATAAACTTTGTAAAATATAATAAACCTTGTAATAAAGTATATGACTATACTTAGTATATATGTGACATACTCTATAGACTATAGAGGATAGAGTATACTATAGTATAGAAAATTCAATAATTTATAGGCACATTTACACCATATTTATCAAAAATTTTATAAAAATCTTATCACAAGTCTTAACAAAAAAATCAATATATGTGAGCTGCGCTAATATTTTAAAGTTACGCCAAAGTTAAGGTTCTTCTACCTAACGTAACTTTTCTTGCTTTTTTTTTTTTATTTGCATTCACTCCCAACAAGGCTGCAAGCAACCACTATTAAGTTGGGAGTTACTAGGAAAAAAAAGAACAGAGTTATAGAGCAAGGAAACGGTTTGACAGAAGACTTGAAAAGTTGAAGGTTGTATGAGTCAGGAAAACATGAAGATGGGAGAGAGTTCCAAAGGATTGAAGTGCGGGGAAAAAAACTAGATGAATAAAAGTTTTTAGAGCATGCAGGGACAGATACAGTAAACGAATGAGACTTAGCTGAATGACAAGTAAAACGAGAATGAATTTTAGTTGATGAAACTAGAGATGATAACTCCTTTGAGCAGTGACCATGATAGTATTTGTAGAAAAGAGAAAGAGATGCAACTTTATGACAATGGGAAAGAGGTTCAAGCTTAGCAGATAGTCCAGGTCCAACAACATTTACAATGCGATTTTGGACTATGTCAAGAAGAGAAAGTGAATCGTTAGAAGAACCAGCCCAAATATGACAACAGTATTCCATACAGGGACGAATAAGAGATTTGTAGAGGTAGAGAATGGAATCAGAAGTAAGGAAATGGCGAGCACAATAAAGAGAAGCAACCTTAGCAGAAGCTAATTTAGCAATCGACTGTATATATGATTTCCATGAAAGGTCAGTAGTAAGCGATAATCCAAGAATACGTAAAAAGGAGGACTCAGTAAGAGGATTGCCATTCATTAATATAGGAATGTTGACCATATTACGGTAGTTGTTTGCAGTAAGCAACTAGGTTTTTTGTTGTTTGCAGTAAGCAACTGGGTTCAGTTGTTTGCAGTAAGCAACTGGGTTGCTTAAATCAAGCTGAGCATTTTCTTAAGAAGTTTTGTGTATGCCATAATTTGAGAGTTGGACTTACGCAAGATAAATCGCAAGTTTTTTACGCAAGTTTTGTGAATACGAAATAAGTAAATTTGTCACAAGTTCCAAACTTACGCCAAACTTACGCCAAACTTACGCTTAAAAAAGTTTTGTGAGTCTGCTCCCAGACTTGCAACGGAGAGCTGCTACATCAACTTTTAATTTGGTTTGTGCAGGCAGTCGATCATATAATTAAAAAAAAAAATTATTATGTTTAAATAATGCATTATAATAATTTTTTTTTGGCGGATGTAGTTACATCCAAAAAAAATCAGATTGTTAAATCAGATAGTTGCATGGATTTTATTATACATTGATGAAATTTCGGATGTTTTTGGACAGATGTTATTAAACACAGCAAATGCGGATGTTGTTACCCTGACCCATAAAAAATAACAAAGTTTTAAACAGGAGTTTTGGGAAAAAAACAACATAGTTTATAAAGTATAAATTACTATGCTAAGCTCCCGCTCTTATAAGAGATTGTCCACAAATTAGTTCATGCAATTTTTAACCACACACACACATACCCCTCGTCACAACATTGTAACTCTTTAGTAACAAGTTCGGTACCATGATATAAAGATATTACTAAACATCCGACTTCGCCGTTTTTAGTGAAGCCAATTTAATATTGTGTAATACATTGGAGACCATTATTAAATATTGGGCAAAAGCTTTCAGTAGATCATTGTTGAATGAAAGGAAATTTGCAATTTTAAAGTTTTGATTAAAATTGGAATCAAAGACGATTAATTAATTGTATTAAAAGATGATAAATGTGATAAGCCTACATCCAATATAGTTTTGTTTTGGTCAAAGAGAATTGTGTTGGCTTACAAACTAAAGCAAACGGCTATTTTAATAGCCACAAGTTAAAAAACATATTTAAAAACATTTGCATATAGAATTTAAACAAAAACATAGTAATTTATTTTAATATTTTATGTTTTAAAATTAAACATTTATAAACCTAAAGAATAATAATTTATTTGTTTGTTGTCTTAATCCAATTGTTGACTTCTTTAGCACTTTAGTTTAGTGGTATAATCCTGGGCATATCTGAACAATCGAGTTTTAAAGTAACATTCACTTATTTTTTTAATTGTTGACTTCTTTAGCACTAAAGTTTAGTGGTATAATCCTGGGCATATCTGAACAATCGAATTTTAAAGTAACATTCACTTATTTTTTTAACCAGCTAGCTAGAATGTAAATCTTCATTAACAGTCCAATATTCTATGTCATGGTTATCAAGTCCTTGAAAACCTTTAAATACTTTTTTAATCATGATTAATTTGTTAACATAATGAATCATTTTCTGCTTTATACTTTGGTCAGAGGTGATTTTTGGTTTTTTAAAATCTTTATCACTAATGAAGAAGTTAAATATTTTTTCATATGACTCAACAACAGAAATAACATCTCTTGGAGGCAAAAACAAACCACCACGATTTTTCACATTATTTAACGAAGAATAAGATTTCACATAGGAATGTTCGTATGATAAAATTTCAGTTAATGATTGGACACAAATATTACAAAAAATCGTGTTTATCAACTTTCTGACTATAAAACCAGAGATATATCCAAGTATTGTTTCTTTGTAGCTAGTCATTTGAAGTTCATAACAGTACAAAAAAACTTCTTCTAAGTCAATATCATCCTGATCAACAGAACACGACCTTTTGCTCCAATTAAGAGAAAAAATAGAACCATTAGAATAGGGTTCAAACATTAAGCAGTTTGCATGATTCGATCCAACTATGGGATTTCTTAGCAGAATTCGTTTTAAAGATGACTTTAACTGTACTACATCAGGATTGTTATTGTAACCATTTTTGCCAGAAATGCAAGCAAATAGTAGTTCAAGATGATCTTGGGAATACTTGTAAATTAAAACATACTTTAATGGTTTTTTTTGGAAGTGTCGATCATATCGGTGGGTAACTTTTTAGTGCTTCTAGCAGCCATAATTAAACCTAAAACAAATGTAAAAGTAAAGGAATTTTTATCAGTCAACTTGCTCAGATAAGTAATTGTATCATTTAAAAAATCTCTCCAATAAAGTTGATCATGAAGATATAAAGGTTTTTTAAAGTTTTTACTATTTGCATTTCTTGAATTGAGCATGTCAAATAATTTGTCAATAACTTGATTAAAACGGATTGTACCATTTGCTTCCAAGAATGATGGATGTTGAGATGCCATTAAAAATTCAATTGCATCAGCAACAGAACTGCTAAGAGTTTGGCCAGCAATTTTCACATTCATTATTTGTCGATGAAAATCTATATGTTTTCTTGAAAGCTTGTTTGCAAATTTCAAACCTTCAAACTCTTGTAATTCAAACAAAGCTTAAATGTAACTCCATTTAATATATTGGCCATCACCATCAATAAAAACACCCAAATCATTAAGAAAATTTCTTGCTAATTTAAGTATATGACATGGATCAAGGAAAATGTGTATCAGTTGGTTGAAAAAAAATATGAAAAAGTACCGACTATATTGTCAATGTCTTTGCCAAACTGGCATCCAAAGGGGATAACAGAATTTAAATTGGTACTTGTTCCATTAAATGTAATATTTTTGATATAAAGTTTATATGTCAAAGCCAAGTTAAAAATGTTTTTGATAAAGCATGTTAAATCACTTTAACTTTACTCGATAAAACATAACCAATGAGTGTTTTCCAGTGTCCTCACAAACCAACTAACATGAAAACTAATGCCTCAGTAGCTGGAATATCAGGTTAGGATACAATAATATCCTTGCCGAAATCACAAAAACCAATATAGTGACCTGAACTTTTGTCATAAGTTATACTGTTTTTGATTGCCATAGCATCAATAATGAGGGCACAATATTTAAAGTTTACATCTGTTTTCTGTTTATCATCAAGGCAAAATTACACAATTTACAGATGATGTCCAATGTGATATTGAACTGGCAGCAGGAAGACACAACATTGGTTGAAGAAAGTTATATGCGCGTGGAGAATAAAAATGAAAAGTTAAAGCAAATTTTTTTACTTCATCGTTGTATCTGTGACCTTTTGGTTCAAACATTTTGATTGAGAAATTGATTTTTAATGATTTTCTAAGAGTCAAGAAAAATTTTCGCTTAAAACAGTTGCAGCATCTGTAGTCAAATAATTTTTAGATTGTAAATGGGAAACTATGTCTTTTAATGAACTAATTTTTTTTTATTTGTTCTTAACTTTTGTTGTAAAGCTTTTTTTTAAATTTTTCTTTTGTTGGTGATCTAAATAATACAGATAGTGTTGAAGATTGATTCGTTTGGCCAATACCACGAGATGTGCTCCCTGGCTGATAATTATTTGTTAAATTTATTTCTTTGTCGGTGTCATTTATAGCAGGATAGACATCAATTTTTTTATTTTTTGACAAAGGATCAATTGTTGGTAGTGTTTGTATTGTTGGGAGTTTCCTTTTTGGCTTTTGTGTATTTGCAGAAAATACAAAAACTGATGCCACAGCATTCAATTTTAAAATTGGTTTATAATGATGATCAACACTCGCAATATTTTTTTATCTGAAATACAGTAATTTTAGTCTGATTCTAAAAAATGGTCGCTACATATACAAGTATATTTATTTGGGATAAAACTTTCACGTTTTAAAGCAACAATCCATTTTTTACACAATTCTGAATTTTTAATAGGAAATTTATGGAAGGATTTTGTGCCGCTTTCCACGTATCTACTAGCATATCCATACGCAGCCCAAGAATTAACTATTGTTTGATGAAATTACCAAAAGAAATAACTAATTTAAATGAATGCTTTAGCAAATAAACAGAAATTATGTCGGGAATTAACTCTTTTTATTATATGATATATTGACTGTTTTGCCCGATATAATAATGGCCGATCAAAACCGCAAACAAAAAAATCGGCTTCACTTGCAGCTTATAAAAAAACCCGGAGTTGGACATCTAGTTATTTATTACACGTCATTGGTTCGGTATGAGTCGTCACAAAACCACTAACCCATTCCCCCCTCTAAAGCGTGACGTAATTTATGAATGCCTAAATACTTTTTATTAAATATATAAAGACCTTCAGTAAACAAAATTTATCTAATATATGGTTTCTTAATTCTAACCGTGGTTTGCTTTTTTTTTATTAAACATTTTATGCATAATTTTGAGTAACATTTGTGTTGGTCGTAAATTGAATCATGTTTTATTATCTTTATATTTTATTATTTACGAGGAACTTGGTTTAAAACATGGTTATAAACATGGTTCTAGGTTTTCGATTGGTCGATATATGTTAATTGATTTATCTTTATCTATATTGGTTGGTACGTTGGTGTATGTTGTTTGATGCGTCTTATAATAAAAATGTCTGAAATATTTTTTTTAATTTATTATTTTAATTTTGCATAATTTTATTTTCTAGCGATACGACAAAAATTGATTCCATCTTTAAAACAACTGCTACTGTCGCCCAAAATTTCTGATTTAGTAAAGACTTCTCGCTGCCAACCGCAGCTGCAAGCATGCTACGAACTACTTGGTCTGTTGGAGGTGATGAACTAGCAAGATGTAACTAAAATAAATCTAAGCAAGTCGAAACTAAAATGAGTCATCTAGTTTTAGGGTTGTTTGTTTTTTAAAAACTCTCATCAAATTACATAGTTTTCTAAAAAATTTATAAACAAATAATTTTAGCTCATGTGTATATAGACTTAAAGTTCAAAACAACAATGGAATATGCTTATGTATTATTTAATAAATAATATACTTATGTATATATGATTGATCTATGAAAGGAGCTATTTTAAATTTTTGTTATTTTTTTGAGAGAAAAAAAAACAGTTTTAAAAAAGTTTAAATCAATATGGCAGCTTAAACTACGAATGAGGATATCTATAAGAATATCTATAAGTAAATGTTTTTAATTTCATTTCAAGTTAAAAAACTTGACGGCTAGAAAAATCTAATGAAATTTGTAAATTTTTTTTATTCATAAGTTAATGACAATACAAGGTCTGACTTCTAAGATTGATGTCAATGAATTTTTATAAATTGATATCAAGTTAAAATCGATTAAAAAATGTTCTTTTGAAAATAATCTAGTAGGACCCATAATATCATTAAAGATATATATAGGACCCATAATATCATTAAAGGCACATAATATACTTTAACTATATTTTTAGTCAAAAGTATAATTAAAGTATATATAAATTCTTGAGAGCTTATGATCTGATATGACCATTATGGATTTTCAAACTATTAACACTGAGTAGAAAAAAAATTTTGTTTCTCGAATACTCTTTTCTGCAGCATTAATGTCAGAAAATGAAATGTTTTTTAGAATAGTTTTTATATTGACATTTTACAAATAAATATTTAGCAAATCTTTTTTTAAAAATTCTTGTAGTGGTCGATAAGCAGTTGAAAAAAATCTTTATTAAAATCAATTAGACATTAATTGATTGAAGCACTAAAAACCAAATAAATAAATAATAAAAACATCACTAAATAGAGATTAGTTGTTTCAGTAAAATGAACACTTGAACGGTTTTGTTTTTTGCATAAATAATTTAATCATCGCGTATTCAGTGCTACATCCTGCCTGTTCTAGCATCTTTCTCCGTTTTAGAAATGTATTTTTAAAACCTCTTGCATACCTCATTATTAAATTTCCTACGTGCTTTTCGTAATTATCACTCGTAATTAGTATTATAAATTACATTATCCTTGTTTAGTAAAGATTTTTCATTAATGTTGTTAGAGTAATTACCCATGTTATAATTTATTTTGTTTTCTATACTATTATTTTTCTATATAATAGAAAATAAATATTAAACAAAGTATTCACTGCATAATTACCGTTTATACTTTATTGTAACTTAGTGACAATACCGTAATTTAATTAAATTGAAAGTCAAGAACTTTCAAATTTTATTGGGTTAGCTAAAAAATGATAATTGATTTTTTTTAAATCCCCAAATGTTCTGAAAATGGTCAAATAGACTAATTAAAGTTTTTGTATCACAACTTTTGTATATCGCGAAAAACGGATAACGTCAAAGACCATGTACACACACACCTGCATGATAATTTTCAGTAAGGCTACTCAGCAGCAAGAGCCACGCAGCCCAAAAAGTTGTTTTTAATTTATTGGAACGTGTGTGGTTTTGTGTACTGAAAACATGCTTCGAGTAAGCGTATGCTGCAAAAACTATCGGAGATAAGCGGGAATTGTTTTTCGCTCTATTCGCTCAACTTTTATTGCGCAATAAAAAATTCGAAAACAAGATAAAAAACCAACAGCACTTAAATCATTTCTTTAATTCAAAGCTTAAAAAGTTCTACGCTAACGGCATTCCTTCTATGCATCAAATTTGGCAAAGTCATAGACAATTATAGTTCATATATTGTTAAAGATAAGATTAAAACACGAATCCGCATAATTAACGTAAATTTATACGTAGTAACTTGCGGCTCTCGGGAGAGTAGATCATGACTGAGCATAATTACTTTTGAAAATATTCCAATTTTTCCCTAAGCTTCTCATATTACTTTAAGCTTCTCATATTACCTTAAGCTTCTCATATTACCTTAAGCTTCTCATATGACCTTAAGCTTCTCATATCACCTTAAGCTTCTCATATTACTTTAAGCTTCTCATATTACCTTAAGCTTCTCATATGACCTTAAGCTTCTCACATTACCTTAACCTTCTCATATTACCTTAAGCTTCTCATATTACCATAATCTACCGTACATATAAAACACATGAAATCATATTTTTTATATGAATAGTTCATACGGTAGCCAAATTTAGTTTTTACATGTGTTCAGGCTCGGCGCTCGACATTTCGAAGGTGGGTGAAAAAAATATTTTGGCGCCTTAATAAAATAAATTTTGTAATGTATTTTAATACAATTTTTTAAAAAGAAGGTTGTAAATAATTTATCTTGAAAGCAGTACTTTTCAAAAACAATTATTTTAAACAATGTTAATGATGGGTTAGCGGAAAAATGCACAAAGCACATTTTTTCGCTCATTACAGGCGCCGAATGCTTTCATGAGACCGGCAGTTAGGTCCTATAAGTATGCATATTTTTAAAATTAAAGCATGTTCAGTTATACAAGTTAATAGCCTTCTTTATATTTCAAATACTGCTACACTTACATCAATATTTTTAGAAAATCTGGATCTAATCTGGGTTAAATAACACAGAATCTTTGAAATTAATATCGAAAACTCTTTTTATTGTTTTTTTTTTTCTAGTTAAAATTGTTATTATTATTAGAGTGTTATCCAATTCCGAAATCTTTTGTTTTATAGTGGCCCTACAATCATTTAAACCAATTTTAGTTTACCTAAAGGTTCATCTTCTGCGACAGCTACTTACACTGCATTAAAAATTCGAATTAGAATGTTTTTAGATTAGAAAATAGGCTATAGACTTTTTGAGTATTTTTAGTTGAGAAAGTCTAAAGTACTTCCAGAAGTGAAAAATAAAGACTACTTTATTAAGATGAAAAAATAGTATTAAGATGAAAAATAACTTCCATAAAGTTGTCTTCTAGTTCAAGCTTTAATTTTTACCGGTTCTTGATTTTTTAACCGGATAAATGAGAATCTTAACGAAACAGTTTTTACAACCCCAATTTTAAATTGAATTTGTTGAATGGAATAATAAAGCTTAAAGTTAAAGAGATTCACTTCAAGCTTATGTTTGTAAAAACTCATTAAAAAAAACTGCATGTCCAGGTTAACTGCTATTTTGCCATCATCATTCGCTTTGCAAAAAAATTCTGTTTATCGCCATGACAAGTCATCTGCTCATCATGGGTCGATGTTTTGGTTCAAGGTAAAGCAACAGCTTTAGAGCAGTATTTTAGATGGATGATATTTAATTACTTATATACTGAGTCTAATGAGAAAGTGTAAACGCAAAAACGTTTTTTAACTTGGTTTTAAACAACCTGTTAATTCCCTTAACAGTGATTCTTTAATAGCGATTCTTTAACAGCGATTCTTTAACAGCGATTCTTTAACAGCGATTCTTTAACAGCGATTCTTTTTGACGCGACGTTATGTTATAGTTTTAAATAATTTCTTAAATAATTTATTAAAGAAATATATTATTTAAAACTATAATTCTTTGGTAATATAAACAAAACAAATTAATTACTATGCACATCACCAAGTAAATTTATTTTATGCCTGATCAATAAAAACTAATTTTTTACTTTTTTGTTATTAAAATCTCATCATGATTTTTTTTTTTTTTTTTGTCTTTCGTCTTCTGGCCTAATAATTTGGTGACCGAGATACGTATGATCCTTTTGCCCCTCCCTCTCGGTGGTCCTGAACGTGATTTGTTCTTAATTAACTTAAACAGTTTTAAAATTGGATTCTAATGTACACTAAATAAATTTGAGAAAAAATTATAAAGTCTTTTGTAGTTTTTATTATAAATTAATATATACTTATTAATACATAAAATAAGTATATCAATTTTCATACAGTTATTCTTATAAATTTAAAAATTTATATATTCTCAGGAAAAAAATAAGTATTTAATGAAAATTTGGCGCCTTAGCTTCGGTACATGTGTAAAAATCACCGATTGTACCCGCTTTTCGCCGGGCCTGCACGTGTTTAATTAAAATATTACTCATAAGTAGCATAGTTATGTGAACCAAACTTTGTGTTCCATTTGTTTACATTTGTGTTCCATTTGTGTACATTTGTGTTCCATTTGTGTACCTAATCTTCGGTTTATTTATCGGTTATAAACTAGGTTTACATATTTATTCCACTTATAAAGATTACGAACACATGTGGACTACATAAAGGGTAGAGCGGGGCATATCAAGACAAGGGCATAACGGCATAAGGGCATAACGGGACAGTTATGCCTAAAGTCTTATATCTTAACTAAAAATCTTTTTTTTTTTCAAATTTTTTTTTGAATAAAACATTTTAAATTATTGCGCTTCATTATTATAAAAAAAAAAATTTAGAAAAAATTAATTTTAAAAATACATTAAAAGTACCAAAATGCATCAGTAAGTTAGCGAAAAAAAAAAAATTTGCGTATTTTCTTAGGCATTTTATTTCGTTAATATTCCATAAAAAGCTAAAATATAAAAATATAACAATTAAAAGTAAAGGATTTTACTGCTAAAAAAAGAATGCAATTTCAAAAACGGCTTTTTGAAACATTTTTTTTGGAATATATGTAATTTCATTCTAAAGAAAAATCAAAACTATTAATGACGATTTTGTTCCAAAGATACGCTCCAGAAAATGATATGCAAGTTTTGTTTAAGATTAGATTTCAAAAATGGTCAGTGACGGATCCAGAATTTTTTGGTGTTTGAGATAGCTAACTTCCAGACATGGAGCAAACTCCAAAATATTTGTATATTTATGACTCCTTTAATTTGAAGGGGTTACAAATTTTATTTGGTCATAGTTTTTGAACGTTGAGAGAAAGTTAGCTACCTCAATCACCAAAAAATCCTTGATCCGTCACTAAAAATGTTAACAAAAAATCATCATTTCGTAAATTGTATTTATTTTTTATTTTTTTATAAATAGACTATGAAAAGAAGACGGAGATAATTTTGTTTTATATTTGAACATAAAGCATAAAATTTTTATACATTATGTTGATATATGTTTAATACATTCGTTTTTCTTAAGGAAGGCTTTGAATAAATTAGTCGATCACATTCCAGTCGGTTTAGTCAATATTTACTGAAAGTTTATTTACTTTAAATCAGTTTAAAAAATTTTTTCAAGTTCTGTTTTCATAATTTCAAATAATAAAGTAATGTTGTTATGCGAAAAAAAAAATTTGTGTCGTCGCCAAACATTATTGTCTTCAGTCTGGATTTAGCTTTATATAGGTTCGAATATAGAACCTTGTGGCAAGCCACAAGTAATGTTTAGTAGAATTTTTGGTGATTTAGCGTCAATGAGTACATTTTGAGGATGATTACTTAAATAATTTTTTATCCATTTTAAAACAGTTCCTGTGATTCCATATAATTCGAGCTTTTTTATAAGAATTTGATGGTCAATTAAATCAAAAGCTTTTGATAAATCAATAAAAATCCCTAATGTATATTCAGACTTATCAAACGACTCAATAATAATACACGTAAACTGAACTATTGCATGTTTGACTGAGTAATACTTTTTAAAACATATTGGTTATTAAATAATATATTATTTACAGAAAGATTAGTGTTGATTTTGTTGTATAAGTTCCTCTCAAAACTTTTTAAAAATACAGGAAGAAAGGAGATTGAGCGATAGTTATTTACATTATTTGCATCCTCTCCAATAACATTGGCTATTATAAGTTGATCTGGGAAGATTTAGTGTTTAACTGAAGACGAAAAGATTTTAAAGAGAGTGTTTTTGACAAAGTCATAAGAATTTATAACGATATTTTCTTTGATATCGTCGAAACGATGTTTCCGTTGATATGGTCGAATCCTATTGCTTTATTTAGTTTAATCATTTAAAAAAAAAGCATCAGTGTTTACACTCCTAAAAAGGTATTTCTATGCAATTAAGTTTTGTTGTTTTTTGGTAAATTTGGTCTTGCTAAAATAAAATGCATATTTAATTCACGTGTTATCTCGCTTGAATCATATCAAATTTCATCATTAGTTTTAATACCGTTAGGAAAAGCGCCAGATGACCAGCGATTTCTCTTGAAAATTAAAAATGTGTTTCGAATTATTGATGTTATTTTCATGTAGATTTCAGGTAACATTTTTTTTTAATTTTTTTTGTCTTTTAAATTCTGTAACATAATTTTGTAGTTGGTTTTACCTTCTTTTTTTTTCAACATCTTCATATGCAACAAGGCTGCAAGCAACCACTATTAGATGTGGAAGTTACTAGAAGAAGAAAAATAAAATTTGTAGAGCAAGAAAAAAATTAACAGATGACTTGAAAAATTGCAAATTGTATGAATAAGGAAAACCAAAATGAGGGAAGCGAATTCCAAAGTGCTGATGTTTAAGGAAAAAACTAGACAATTAAGAATATTTGAAGCACTTAGAAACAGTCATAGCAAAAGATGAGACTTAATTGAATGAAGAGTAACACAAAAATGAGTATTAATTGATGGTGCAGGAGACGCTAGCTCTTTAGAGCAGTGCCCATTATAGTATTTATAGAAAAGGGAAAGAGAAGCATCATTACGACGATGTGATTTTGATGGTTGGAGGTTGGCTGCAAGAGCAGATTCAACTATGTTTACTATGGATTTGAGATTTGTAGAGATAAAGAATGGAATCTTGAGTAAAAATGTGATGAGCATGATAAAGAGATGAAACCTTAGCAGATGCTAATTTTGCAATTGATTTATTATAGCTACTGAGAGCCCTATGTTGTAACAGAAGAGAGATCCTTTTCAAGCTCAAATGCTTCCTCCAAGTAGAGAATGTTGGTTTCAAGACAAGAATAAGTGGTAGTATCTTGAAAACAAGACTATGATAAGCACTTGTTAAATAGTTTTAAAATTATAGAGACAGCTTCTGAGAACACTTTTGCAAGACTATAACAGGTATGTTGTCCGGACCACAAGCTGTAGAAGAGTCTAAGCAAGAAATCATTTTACATACAGAAGCCTATTTTTCGGCTACATCAGGTAAAACGCGACTAGTGAAATCAAGTGATGATATTGGTGAGAAGTTCTTAGCAAACAATTCAGTTTTGTCTGTGGGTGAGGTGACAATAGAGGTGGAATAACAGATTTGCCCTTGTTATAGATGCTGTTAATGATTCCTCAGTCACAGGAGCCTAATTTTTGAGATTAAATACAAGATTTTGTGACCTGAGAATAGCGGGCTTTGGCTTTAGAAAAAAATATTTTTTTAATGGTTTTTGGCAATAGTAAACAGACTACTGTTTTCTGGAAAATTGATTTACCGATAGATATGAAAGTAATGGTTACCATTGGAAATTACAGCAGCACAAAAAGAGGAAAACCATGGAGAAGAGTAAGAAAATAAAAAATACCACCTCTGTAATATTTTTTTAGAAGCTCTTCAAAATGTTTCACGGCTGCAAAAATCTCTTCATTCGTCAAAAAACTCTTTTTAAAAAGGAATAGTTTTAACTTTATAAAGAGGTGATAGTCTAAGAGAGCCAAATCGGATGAATACGGCGGGTGTTCAAATGAATACGGTGAGTATTCAAGCAGCTCGTATTTTAATTCGTTCAGTTTAACCATCGTCAAAAAATTTGTGTGAACACGTGGATTGTCTTGATAAAAAATGATTGTTTTCTTCTCTAAGCCGGGTCTTTTTTCACAAACCTTTTTAATCAACTGGTCCAAAAGGTTGCAATTATGTTCAGATTTTTTTTTACCCTTTTTAAGATAATCAATCGACAAAACCCTATTTGCATTTCAAAAAACGGATAGCTTAAATTTTTTTGCTGCTTGATCTTACTTCAAATGATTTGAAGCTGAAGAAACAGCTTCAACTTTCGCTTCAGTTCAGGATTATGATGGTAGATCCAAGTCTCGCAGTTATAAAAAGATGCACAAAATAGGTTTTACTTTACTGAAACTTGTTTTCAATTTAGTCTTTATTGAATTATTAACGAATGTTTATTAACTTTTCAAACAGTTTTTTCTAATTTAATCTAATTTTATAAGTAAATTCTTTGTGAAAATATGAAGTACTCAATCACTTGGGTATTTCTATGGTATCAGCAAATCTTACGCTTGGTCAAACTTAGATTTTTACAAACAATATCATAGACTTGCTCAAAGACATTATATGATGCTAAATTGGCTTTATTATAAATGTATTTAGAAAAACTTTTTTTTATTTAGTATTACTTTAGTATCTGTATTGTTATATTGTGTTAACAATAACCATCTTAATAAGTGTTTAAAATCCCCAGGTATTTTTTAAAAGCTACACATCTATTTTGTTTTGGTTCGACAAGATTGTATCAAATTTTGGTCTACTTCAAATTATAACAAGTTCTTTCTTTAAGGTATTTATGAATATTTTTTGGATCTAATTTTGTGAACAGTAACGTCGAAATAAACTTAATTGGATTCAAATCTGGCCAAGCAATAAATCAACTTTTTTATTTATTTATTTTATTGCATAAATGTTAAACACAACAACTCCGTTACAATTAAAACAGCTCCAAATAAAATCACTTGAATGGCTATCTTGCAATCATATTTGCTTTTTTTATTTGTTACTTTAAAGTTACTATCATCACTGAACCATAACATGCTCTTACTTTTCCTGAGAACACCCATTTTGACAAAGACAACCTAAATCTTTCCATTTTTCCAAAAACCATCCAACTTTCTTCTTGTAAACCAATCTCTGATTGTCTGCATATATTTTCTTCCAGCTTCATAAACAACAATATTTTTTCTAAGTAATATTTTAAACTCTATTTAAAGAAAGAGTGTTTTTGGTTAATTGTGTGTAAATGGTGTGTTATTAATTTTATAACAAATTAACCTAATGTTGGTTTTTACTGAACGAAACTTATAACTATTTTTACACTATATAGTTTTTTTAGCCTTCCAAATCCTGTATGATGTTGATGATGCAATCTGTTTTTTTTAAATATTTTCAGAGAATTTCTAAATCAACTTTCTGAAATTTAAATCTTTTTACCACTTTTCTATTACTGATCATGGGCTCATTCAACTTACCAATTACTCTTCACTTTGTTAGTTTGCTTACTGCTTTTCAATCTATTTTGGTGTATCTTTAATTTTTAAGATCTTATTAAACTATTTAAAAAAGGATTTAAATGTGACTAAATTGGTCATCAAACTGGTTATCATAAGCAGTTTTATGCAACTTTTTATCATAAGCAGCTTTTTGCAACTTCTTATAGAATGTTAAAATTACCAGAAATAAAATTAGGCTTTAAGTGGTAAATAAAGAGCTTCAGCTACAATATCAGAAGAAGGAACAAGCAATTTTTAAAAATTAAATTAAAATATCTTTATCGATATTGAGAGTAGCAAGTCATTTTATTTGAAAATGTCTATCCTCAGATTTTTTTTCAAAATGCATCAAGTTGCTTTTTACTTATTTTGAAAAAAACGCATTTAAAAAACAAATAATAGCAAAACAATTCTTTATAAAACTATTTTTGAAAGTTTTTATATATTTCTTCATAATTCTTTATTTGATTGATGTCCCAACTTAAGTCGATTCTGTCAAGGTAATACAGAATGATCATGCTAATATAATGGATGCAATAAAAAGTATTTCCAACAAGAAATATTTTGACACCATTAAAGGCAGAGTCGCAAAATATTCGAAATTAGAGTAGTTTGAGTTTGCATTACAAACAGAAATTTGTAACATAGGTTAGTTTAATAAAACATAGTTTAGTAAAACATTTTTTGAAAAAGCCAATTTCTTCCATTTAAAGTTACAAAATGTTCACCGTGATATCACAGTATCCCATTTTTGTAATTTTAAATGGAAGAAAACCATCAAAAGACTCACCTTTATGTTTAATAAAAAAAACTTTTTACAAGCTTTAAAACTTGACTTGGCCTAGGACCTTTAAAAAGTAATCCTGGCTCTGACAATACCTAACAAAGATTGGTCTTCAATTTTATAAAATATTTTATTTTATAAAAACTAATTTGGCCAGAGCCAACTTTAAACCACAAAACCCCAGTTCTGAAGCCCGAACTCTAACCACAACACCACGGCTGCGTTAATGTGTTATGTTACCTTTAAAAAACTTTAAAAGGTACCAGTTTTAATATTATAAACCCCTTTCTTTTTTCTCCCATAAAATAACAATATTTCCCTTAAAATAATTCAATAAAAATCTTATTTTGTTTATGATTTTAAACTAAAAAATAATAATAATAAACTAAAGAATTTTGCGCTCAAAAAAAAACAACGTAAAAATCAAACAGAAGAAGAAGGGTGCACCATTTAATAACGTTGAATAGTGCATCCTTCTCTTTCTTTTTGAGCTTTACGTTTTTCGCAGCGATTCGGGAACCTAATTTTTACAAATAAATAGTCTAAAATATTATTATATATCACTTACAAAACCATTTATAAGATTATTTTTATAACCAGTTTTTTTGATATGTTTAATGGCATTAATTTAGCGAATTAAATGACGATGCTGAAATGACTACATTTGCAGTTTTTCTATTTTTTTCATTATTGATATCCAAACTCTTGGAAAAAGACTTTTTTATTTTTTTTCTGAAAAAATTTAAAGATCTTTTTTTTAATTTTTCTCTATTTGCAAAACTCAACCCCATTTCATTACCCGACAGTGAAGGCTTAAAAAATTTTTGTTTTTAACAATTTTCAAAACATCTATAGGAAATTAATCGTGTTATGTGATTTACTAAATGAATAAAACGAATCGTTGTCGTAAAGTCTGGACGTTTTAGAGATTTTTTACACATCAAAACATGTTAATTAGTAATAATTAACATTCAATTATCAGTTTAAACAAATCTTTTTTTTAACGACTATTGCGTTGCTATAGTATTGTGAAATTAAACAATATACTCTATAAATTTTTTTACTTCTCTAAATATTCTTGCAAATTTTATAGATGTTTTAGTAGCGAGATTTTAAAAAATTTAATTAGAAATCGTATATTTAACTGAAAGCATGAAATAAAAAAAATAAAAAAAGAATCATAACAACAAGCTCTCTTCCAGTTAATTCCAAAGCTTCTACCACATTGACTTACTGAATACTCAATCGCATATATCCGTCAAAAAAACAAGTTTTTGCAAAGGTCACTAAATTCTTTTAAAGGAATTGATTACACATATTCTAAGCCATTTAACATTTATAAATCTATTCATAGTTTGAAATGTTCAAACTATTAAACACAGATTAAACCGCGACATGAAACAATAATGAAACGATATTAATAAGAATGTGGATTAAAATATTATTTAAATAGAAAATTACTTTTAATGAACAAAAGTTCAGATGAATAGATATTGTCAACAGAAAGTATTGTAAAACAGCTATTTTATGTTTTGAAAGTTTAACTCTAAAGTTTGTTGTCGCTACTCATCTTTCTGTCGTCACAAAAGCAATTGCAAAACAATTGCAGCGAGAATGCAACAAAAAATGAAATAACATTTACAAAAAAAATTTCTAGCAAAAAAACCAACTTTCCTTAGTTTTACTGCACAATAAAATTTCTAAATAATTTAAATAGCAACAAAAAAAAAACTTTCTCAAGCTTTGCGTTTTTTTATTAAACAAACATCTCGGTCAAATAGTTCAAATCACAGTCGAATAAATGATCATCCGTAATTACCCACAGTCAATTAAATATAAAACGGTATTTTAAAATTAATTCCATATCATTTTTGTTATTTATATTTTTATTGTGGTTTATATTGTATGTGGATTGTTGTTATGGTGATTGTGTCTGTGGTGATCTTATATGTTTTGTAGACTTTGGTTTATAATTTTAAGGTGGCTGCTATTATATATTTGGTGTATATGTTATAGCATAAGTGGCTGTATCAATCTTGTTTATTTTTTGGAAGAACTGGTATGCATCTTTATTAATTTAGAAGTTTCGTTTTGCTTTTTCTAACTATTTTCCGTAACTAGAAAATTAATTGTTTCTTGTGGCAAACACTCCTTCAAAACCTTCATCAATTATAAATTAAAAAAAGCAATGTTCTTACTTCCGCGCTATAATCCATAAAAAATGTCAATTAACAACTATCTAAGAAGATATTTAAAACACAGATTTAAAAAAAAACACAGATTTATGTAACTAAATAGATTTAAAATAAATTTTGTTTAGCAAACAAAAAGTCTTAAATTTACATAAAATAAAACCCCACAAACTTAATGGAAATTTTTTAGTTGTCGTTTAGTGTATTTAGTTTCGTTTTAGTCGTTAGTAGAAGTTGATTTGCTATTAAGAAGTTGATTTGCCGTATTAAACTTAAGTCAGCTATGCCGATTTCCAATTTGCATTAATGATATATAACGGTATTTGTAACTTTTATGATGTAAAATTTAATATAATGAAATGCAAAAAATACGTGAAAAGTTAGTTTTTTATAGAATTTCTTTAATTTTTAGTTTATGTTTACTTTTTGGTTTTCAAATTTTTTTTTTTTTTACTTCTTCAATTTTTCATGCAAATAAGATAACTTTCCAATTCATGAAAAAAAAATTTTAAACACAATCAATGAAACGATGTATTAAACGAAATTTAGTTTGTATTTTTAAATTTTTTAAAAATAAAATTAACTCAAATCAATATATATATATATATATATATATATATATATATATATATATATATATATATATATATATATATATATATATATATATATATATATATATATATATATATATATAATGATAATAATAATAATAATAATAATAATAATAATAATAATAATAATAATAATAATAAAAGTATGTTTTTGATTATATATATTTGATTACTTTGTGTTTATATTTTTTAAAAGGTAATGACGTTATTCTTTTGTCCGGGTATGCAGTTGAACTTTGTGCAAATACAAATGTTTGTAAATATTTTAGCATGGGATTTGAATTGAATGCCTTTCCTGTTGTTAAGTATTGAATATTAAACGATGTGGCTGTTGGTCATTTTGTTTCTGATATCTAATTGTGATTCCAAAGAAACAAACAGACAAGGTACGCGTGTTTACGTTCTTGCTTGTTTAGCTTTTGTGTGTTTATGCCTTTTTCTCATAATATAAATAGTGTATATATATATATATATATATATATATATATATATATATATATATATATATATATATATATATATATATATATATATATATACATATACATACATATACATACATATATATACATATACATATATATATATATATATATATATATATATATATATATATATATATATATATATATATATATATATATATATATATATATATATATTAGATAATATATGGTATTACACTTTTATTATATTGATTGCCAATTAGAAAATAATAACTGCTGAAATTACCATTGAAACTTTTCATTATGTTATTATTTTATTCTTAGCTGGTAAAAGTGCAAATAAATCATCTCAAAAAAATTAAAATTTAATTTTTGAATTAAAAAACTGACATAGTGAGAAATACAGAAATGGTATTTAAGGAAATTTTTTTTTTCTTTTCTTATTTAAAAATATTGTAAATAAATTTTACAGTATTTAAATTACAATCACTTTAATGGCGTCGAATACAAGTACACTTTATTAGTGTCGTGCGTGTTACGCGTTTTACGTATGCGTTACACTACTTTACGCAAAGTTGTTAATGCTTTTACTTTATGTCATAAGTTATAATGACTTAAACTACTTAAAATATCGCAAAAGTCTTAAATATCGTAAAAATCTCAAATTTTTTGCATTGTTTGCAAAGTACACTTTGTTTCTAATATTTGCGTACAGAAAACAAACAAAAAAAAAAAAAACGAGCTCACCAAACGCAAAATAGTCTAAATGGTTTGAATCAAGTCTATTTAATACCAATGTATATAACGTGTAGGCATATGCAGCTGGGTTTTTTTTGTTTTATTGTTTTTTTTATAGAACCTATGTTGATTTATACTGATCTTCAAAAATAATCTTGCCGTGCTTTTATATGAAATATTTGACACTTTTGCTTTTGATTTATATTACAATAAAAATTTTAATAATTTTATTTAGGTAGTGTGAATCAGAAGAACAATTCTAGTTTAAGTTACAAAGATATTAAACATGTGTTCAATAATGATTCTTATAATAGAAATAAGACTTCAAATAATGAAGACGAGCTTCACAAAATGTCACCTACAAACAAGCTGAAATCAAATATTTTAGTCTATAGTCCTCCGCGATGGATCGTTGCTGCAGTAGCAACTCCTCTTGTCATAATTTTTGCTATAAATTTAGCCATCATCTCGTTTAAATTAAAAAACAACGAGTACGTACTTTATTTATTTTTGTTTTTCATTTTTTCCGATATTTTCATTTTGTTATTAAAAATCAAAATAACTTTCGTTTTATTTTCAGAGCATTAAAGGAAATTTTAAATGCTATAAAATTTATAAATTAAATTTGTTTTTTATGTTTAAAGTTGATTTCTTGTCTAAAAAGTATGATAACCTAAAATCAACAAAAATAAAGTTAAAAAAAAATGACGATTAGTGTGTTCTATATATATATATATATATATATATATATATATAATATATATATATATATATATATATATATATATATATATATATATATATATATATATATATATATATATATATATATTTATGGTTATTTATATTGGTTGAAGTTTTATGTTAGTTTATGTTTTATATTAATATATGTTTAATGATGGTGTTTGTTTTTTCTTGTTTGATTTAGAATGTTCATACTTAATACGGTTGTTCTAGACAAATAAATAGTAATGATTCATAAAAAACAACTTTATTATTTACTTTTAATTATAATAATAATATTAATGTATAACTTTTTTGATTGCTTGTTTTTATTTTCTGCACGGAGCTTCTGTACTTCATTTAGTCCGACTGACATTGAAAGTGTGAAAGGAGTAGGGTCGCAAAACGTTGAACTCAATACTTCAAACTCTTTAGAAAGTAAATCAAAGATCAGCACAGATCATCAGTAAAATATTATTATCATAAATTATTATATTTTATTTATTTAAATGACAACAAATTCTTTTTTTATATCATCACTTTAGTCACAAAAAAAAAAACAAAGCTAGTGAAGACATATACAACTCAATGATGGAGCAATTTAAAGCCGGAAAAACAAGAGCAATGTCATACACTGGTGGGAAAAGAAGGTAACTTTCTAAAAATTTATAACATGTATATTTTGTCCATTCAAATCAAAATGCGTCGCATTGCTCAAGATTTTAAAAATGAATTAAGTAAATTATAAAAAGGGTGGTATTATTAGGTTTACAATTAAACAAAAACTTATTTGGATTTACAATAAGCCAAAAAACATCATTCTTATTATAACGTTTACAACTAAGTTAAAGTATTTACAGTCTTCCAAAAACTTTTCGAAAACTTTTCAAAAACTTTACCAAAATCATTTAAAAACATAAAATTAAAATTGGAAATAAATTTATAAATGAATATTTCTATAATAGTTATTAAAAACCATAACAGAAATCTATTAACAAACATGTGAGAGGTTGTGCGCCGCACGAGGACGTCAAGTAAAATTATGTCACAATAAATTTATGTTTTATGCTAAGTACAATGTTTTACTTTATTGCTTATTGTATCATTCAAGTATTTACCAATTTTACCAAATTAACAAATTTATTAAACCAGATACAGTTTTATAAATTTGCTGTAAAGTATACGAAAATAAATAACTTTATAAATTCAAAAATAATACACGCATTAATGTTTACTTTGTATAAATATTTTAAGCCTTTACTTTGTATAAATAATTTAATGTAAGAGACGGCTTGAAATAATTTGCACGAGGAAAGGAATTAGACTAAGGGGTTGTCCATAAAGCACGTACGCTCATAGGGGGTCTTCAAATAGCGTAAGAAAGTGTATGGGAGGGGGGATGGTGCTGATGGGGTGAGGGTGAGGGTAAAGATTAACGTATGTACTTTGTTTTTGTAATTTATTACAATTAACCAGCTAACCAATAAAAAAGTTAAAATTCTGACTAAAGATCCTTGTTTGCCAACATAAAAGAATGTGTATGGTATCGGGTAATTGAGGGTATAGTGTCCCCCTATGCACACACAACCCACCACTTATATACTTGTCCTAAGCAAATTAAACTTGCTCAGAGCCAGTATATAATGGGTGGCAATCTCTTTTTTGAGTCCGCAAAAAACAGGTTTTAACAGTGCCGTGGTCGGAGCCCCCTCCAAAAAAAAAAACTGTCATTACGATCTCAAAATCTGCGGCGCACTGTAATAAGTCCTAAGGACTTCTTGGAACATTTAAATAAAAATTAAAAATAGAAATCTTCTAAATTACACCGCTAGCTATTGCTAAAATAAAAAGCTCCTTTAAATTGCGAAAGGGCCCCTAAATTTGCTGGACCCCCGCTCCTTCTTGATTGGGGGGTATGGTAGCCAGCTCTTGGCACTGGATTTTATGCTCTGTTTTTAAAATTACTGATCTCGCGTAAGACTCGTTTTTTGCGGACTTACTAAAGAAGGGTGCCTGATAAAAACGTCTGTTCTAAGTAGAGTTAATTTTTATTTGATTTGTCAATAGAACAATTTTTTTAATAAAAAGTTAATCATAACTTGACTGTGATACAATTTCGAATCACCACCGCAAAATCAAACTTCTAAATTTTTGGTGTACGTTCTTTATGGATGACCCTAAAGGTTTAGTATAAGATTTTTACTTCCACGTTTTTTTTTTTACTCCTTAGTAAAAATCTGATATAAGGGCATTGTTGCTTTATTTTCGTCCAAAAATTAATGGCTCTGTATATGATTAAATATTTTGTTAACAGCTAATGGTAATAAAATCAAATCACAATCAAAAAATAGATTAAGGGTGTACTTTTTATAATCGGTTCTTAAATAACGCGTAACTAATAAAATGTTTCAAGAAAATTATAATTTCAAGAATAATGTTATTAATTTTTGGAAATCTTGGAAATAAAGAAATCGACGCAGCTGGTCATTTGGCGCACGGAAACGAGTAAGCTTTTTAAAGTTTTTAATTTAATTCACTTTAAACATTTTTATTCTTTTCATATTATTCGTTAAAAATGGCTACGCATTTTGAAAATTTGAAATCGTTTGAGGGTAACCTTATTAATAACCTGTTTGAAGAAAACATAAATATTTTTCAAGAAACTCAAATGAACTTAATTGACACACCATATACTGATCCTTTTAATTTTAAAATAATAAACGATCATTGTTCTTTTTCAGTTTTACATATAAGCATGCGGCAAAATTTTGAGAAACTAAAAGATTTTTTAAACATTATAAATTACACGTTCGACGTCATAGCTCTTTCAGAGACTTGGCATGATTTTGAAAATTCTCTTGAATTAAATTCTATTTATAATTTGTCATTTTATAAACTTATAAGTCAACCAAAAGGAAGTGGAAAAAAAGGTGGAGGGTTAGGGCTTTATGTCTCAAAAAAGCATGATTTTAAGGTAAAAAACATACCTATACTCCTCAAACGATAATTACGAAAGCCTATTTTTCGAAATTATAAATAAAAAACTTCGAAATGTTTTAATTGGATGCGTTTATCATCCACCAAGTGGAAAAATCAAATCATTTGAAACTTTTATCAAAAATACAATTGAAAGAATAAATAAAGAAAATAAAACTTTATACGTTATTGCAGACATAAACCTTGATGCTCTAACTTATTCAAAATTTCCAAAAACAAAATCTTTTTTTGATATGCTTTTTAAATTTAATGTCTTGTCAGCAATTAATAAGCCAACGCGAGTATCAAAAACTTCGGCAACGGCAATTGACAATATTTTCATTAATAGTTACCTGGAAATGGATTTTGAAACAGGGATATTTATGACTGATATTAGTGATCACTTTCCGATATTTATAAAAGTAAAAAATATAAAATCCATATCTGATTGTGAACCAAAAGTTATAAATTTGAAAAAATGCAATCTTAAAACAAGTAATACTGATGAATTATCAATTAGATAAAACAAGAAACGTGGTCCAACGTGTATAAATGTCAGGAAACTAATGAAGCTTTCAATAATTTTTTTAGATATATTCCTAGATTGCTTTAATGAAACCTGTCCTCAAGAGGACATACAAATTAAGACAAAAGTAGTTGTTAATCCGTGGATGGATAAAACACTGATAAAATGCTCCAAAAAGAAGCAAAAATTCTATAAATTCTTAAAACACAATTCTTAAAACAAAAATTCTTAAAACACAACTCTTAAAACAAACAAAATTCTTAAAACACAATTATCATTGTTCCATTGGAAGAACATCGACTTTACTGTTAATGCAAACAATATTTACAGTAATTTCTTTAATACATTTTACTCTGTTTATAATGCTAATTTTCCTTTATATGAAAAAACAATAAATCAAAAAAACATTAATTCTTCCTGGGTTACCAAAGGTTTAAAAAAATCATCAAAAGTTAAGCAGTAATTATACATAAAATATCTAAAAAACAAATCACTCGCTAATGAGAAAAGATACAAAGATTACAAAAATCTTTTTGAAAAAGTTCGAAAAAACTTAAAACAACAATACTATTCTAAAATTCTCAATAAAGCAAAAAATAATTGTAAACGCTCTTGGGAAATAATAAAAGAAATTACCGGTAAATCAAAATCATGCTCAGGTTCCCTGCCACACATGATCAAAGTGGATAATAACAATATAATTAATTCTGAAACAATAGCTCATGAATTCAATTAATTTTTTGTTGAAATTGGCCCAAAACTATCTAAATTAATTCCTAATACAGAAGCCTCATTTAAAGATTTCTTAGTACCGATGGGTAATTGCATTCACTCGGATGAGTTATCTAAAGAGTTATTATATGATGAGTTCGAAAAACCCTTCAAAACACTAAAAAAAAATAAAGCAGTTGGACCGGATAAAATTAATGGTAACAAATTTTAGATTGTTTTGAACAATAAAAAATATATTCTTTTTAAAGTCTTTAAATCATCAATAGAACAAGGAGTCTTTCCTGATCAATTGAAAATTGCTAAAGTCATTCCACTTTTCAAAGGTGGTGACAAATTTGATATAAGTAATTACCGGCCTATTTCTATCTTATCTATATTTTCAAAAATACTAGAAAGAATCATGTTCAATAGAGTATTTAATTATTTTAGTTTAAATAATTTATTATACAATATTATTATTACTATTTTATTTATTTAACACCCAATTTACAAGGTAAAAAGAAAAAAATAAGAAAGTTATTTCGGATGACTTTGCTTAAAAACGTTTTCTTCCAGAACTTGCTTGAAAACTCCTCTTTGCTCTTTTGCATTCCAGCACTCTATTGCATACTTAAGTTTCGTTCAACTTTGGAAGGAATTTTACTTTTAGAAAGTGGTATTTTTACCTTCTTTTTATTTTGAATTAGGTATTGAAAATTTAACATCTGAAGACGGCATAGTTCCTGAATATCACTAACAAACGAATGTTGAAATAACGGGTGTTGCAGTTGTGAAAAGATAATAAAAAATAACCAGTTTGGCTTTAAAAAGAATAACTCAACTGAGCATGCAATTATTCAGTTGGTGCGTGAAATTTCCAATTCTTTTGAAAAATCTCAATTTACATTAGGAATTTTTATCGATCTTTCAAAAGCATTCGATACTGTTGATCATGATACTTTGCTTTATAAACTTAGTTATTACGGAATAAATGAAAGAGTAATTAAATGGTTTCTAAGTTATTTATCGAACAAAAAACAATTTGTTTCTTGTAAAGAACTTAATCATAAACAGTTTTTAAATGTTTCCTGTGGTGTTCCGCAAGATTCCATCTTAGGCCCTCTTTTGTTTCTAACATATATCAACGACTTGCATAAAGCATCAAATCTTTTAAGTACTATGTTTGCTGATGACACAAACTTATTTCTCTCTAACATCTATCTACTTTTCTCCATGATGAACAAAGAACTTCAAAACATATCTAAATGGTTTAAAAGTAACAAATTGACATTAAATATAACCAAAACAAAATGGATTTTTTTCCACCCGCTCTCCAAAAAACGTTTTCTACCTCCAAATCTACCAAAAATTCTTATTGACGATATTGAAATTAAAAGAGATTCTGTAACTAAATACCCGGGGGTTTTCATTGAGAGAACATCACATGGAAACATCATATTAACTATGTTTGTTCGAAAGTTTCAAAAAGTATCGGAATTTTATATAAGACGCGTACTCATTTAGATAAAAATAATTTAACTAAACTTTATTACTCTTTTATTCACAGTTATATAAGTTATGGAGTTATTGCCTGGGGTAGCAAGTTACAATGCCTCTATCGCCGTCAGAAACATGCGATCCGTTTAACTAATTCTGCAGATCGGTTCGCACATTCCTCAATATTTTTTAATCAAATGAAAATTCTAGATATATATAACTAAACGTATATAAAAAATCTTTTTTTGTCTATATGTGGGAGCAAGATTTATCTTCTTTAATTTTTAAAGATCTTTTTATTTTGAAACCATTAAGCAAGTTTAACATGAGGAATAATAACTATTTAAATGAACCATTCTGTCGAAAAAAGTTCAATCAATTTTGTATCCCTTACCGTGCAGCTCATCTCTGGAACAAAATTATTTTGCCTAACTTCGACTTACCCCTAACTTATCCTGTTTTTAAAAATAAATTAAAAGACCACAATCTTTCTATCGAAAATATATTTTAGAATATTTTTAATTTATCTTGTGATAAAAAACAAAATAATAATAAAATTTATTGTCATGTATGTTCAAGTTTTGTTTTATACTTGTTTACAATTTATTTTCATTTATGTAAATACGATTTATTGTTTTATATGATTTTTACGTACTTTTATTGTAAAAAGGCGTTTTTATAATATATTACGTACTCTCTTTTGTAAAAGGCTTCTGACGATAGGATCATTGTGATCTTCCATTAGAAGTCTTGTTTGTATTTGAAAAATATGTAATTTATATATATTTTACTTCAAATGTAAACAAAAAATAAATAAATAAATTTCTAAAAAATAAAAGCACTGGTAATGAGATAAAGTATAAAAACTATAAATATTTTTACCAAAATCTTATTAAAAAAGCTAAAAATAAATACTACAGTAATGAAATCATAAAATGCAAAGCTAATAGTAAGAAAACGTGGTCCATCATTAATGAGATAATGGGAAGGAAAAAAATAAATTCAACTTCTTTACCAAAAAGTATTAATATTAACAATACAGACATATTCTGTAAAAAACAAACATTCGAAGAATTTAACAAATATTTTATAAATATTGGACCAAATCTTGCTAATAAAATAAGTCCAACATCTGATTCATTTAAAAACTACCTAAAACCCACAAATAACACTATCATGTACGATAAGGAATTCAACTATAAAGAATTTGAAGAAGCCTTTTCCTCTTTAAAAAAAAGAAAGCACCAGGATTTGATGAAATAACTAGTGATTTAGTTATCTTTAATAAAATTGGTCTAAGCAGACCTCTGATCCATATACTTAAGCTCTCAATAACATCTGGGATTTTCCCTGATGTCCTTAAATTAGCAAAAGTAATCCCCATACTTAAATGTAATAAGCATTCGGACATAACCAACTATAGACCTATATCAATACTTTCTGTATTTTCAAAACTCTTCGAACGTGTAATTATAATAGAATCTATAACCACTTCACTAAAAACAAATTATTTTACATTAAAGAACTATGGTATAATTAATAAAACTTACAATTGGATTAAAACTTACAATTGGATATCAAGAAGTTATATGCAGATATGAATATTGAACTAAATAAAGTAAATAATTGGTTTAGGCCTAACAAACTCTCACTTAACACAGAAAAAACAAACTATACATTATTCCACAAAAAAACACAAGAAGAAAACCTTTCTCTTAAGTTGCCTGACTTATATTAATGATATTAAATGATTTATATTAAATGATAACTTAATCAATAAACAAGCCAGTATTAAATTCTTAGGAATTCTTGTTAATAAGAAGTTATCCTGGCTTCCTCAAATAAGATATATTCAATCTAAAATCACTAATACAATTGGTATAATGTATCGAGTTCGCTCATATATCAATAAACAAAGTCTTAAACTAATTTACTTTGGACTAATTCATTGCTTCATCAGCTATGCAAACATATCATGGGCAAGTACGCAACCATCAAAACTCAAAAAAATTTATAGTCTACAAAAACATGTGTGCAGAATCATTTACTATAAAAATAAGCGTGAACATGCTATACCTATAATGAAAGATATGAAAATGATGGATGTTTTTGAAATAAATATCTATCAGCATTTAATTTTTATGTATCAACTCAATAATAATATCTCTCCTGCAAACTTTAATAACAAGTTTGAAATTAACATAAATGAAAACTATTATCTAAGAGCAAATATAAGTAACACATATAAACTGCCTCAAAACATTAATAAATATACTGAATATACCATTGTATATCGAGGATCAAATATATGGAATAGTTATCAAAAAGGATTTAAATGTATGGCAAAGTCATTAAGTTCATTTAAGTTTCTAATAAAAGAAGAAATTTTTAAAATTTGAGAATCTTTTGTGCTTAAAGGAATCACCAAGGAATTTTTTTTATTTTCTAACTTTTTTATATTTTATCTTTATTTGATTTACTGATCAGCGCAGCAGTTTTATGCCCGTTAGAGTTTTTAATTTAATACCTACATTCTATGGAAAGTGTATATAGGGGCTTTATGAAAAGATTGCGATGACGTATTGTCATCTTCATCTTCTTTGAGCCCCTGTCTGTTTAGCTCTTTATTTTAGAAAGATCATTGTAAAAAGAATAGTGTTTATTTTATACTATATATACAAAAACGGTGCTTGTTGACAAGATTTTACTGTCTTCTTTGTTCTACGGACATATTTTTTCTTTTTTGTATATATATTTTTTTGATTATTTATTGTTAAACAGCAAAAGAAATGTAAAAAAAAAAAAAATTTTTTTTTTTTTTAAATTTATCGTAAGAATACAATTTAAAACAAATCATTTTTACCTGTTTAAACTATTCTTTTTCTACTTTAAATGGAAAAAGTTTACAAAAACGTGAAAAGTATGACAAATTCAGCAAAGAAAACTTATCACCAACACAATCATTTAAAAACGTTTTAAAATTTTACAATGCACGAATGTACGAAAAATCAATTTAACAACGTTTAGCTTTAAAACAATTGGTTTGACGACATTTGGTTTCAGCAAAATGAGCAACCAGACTCTTACTAACAATTTTTTTTAGTAATTTCACTTTTAATAATTTCAATATTAGAAATAAGTGATGAAGAGACTTTGTGCTTAAAGTCTTCTTTAAGCAGAAAGTCTTTTCATCACTTATTAAGTCATATATATTGTTTTTAGAAAATCTTAAAGGTAAAAGCAAGTGAATATTTATATAATATTCTTAAAGATCTTTTTCCGTTATAAAATTGAAGTTTTTAAATGAACGCTGTTAATATTTTTTTGTTCGTGTTTTTTCAAAAATAACGGAGTTGAGATTCCATAACTTAAATTGACATTATTACTGAATTTTTAGATTTTATTTTTCGACGCGAACTGTTGTTTTTTGTTTGCGAATATTTTTAAATTAAATACCAATAAATAAAAAGTTTTTCGGTTTCCCACTAACAACCAATCGGATTTGTTTTAAATCATTGGGGTTTTTTTTACGAGTTTGTTTGTTCTATATTTAGTTGCATTGAGTAACGGAACAACCTTATTACATTCATTGTTAAGGGCGCGACAACCCGGTATAATAACCGCGACCCTTAATATATTAGGAGGTCTGGGTTATAGGGGGCTTAATATATTAGGGGGTCGCGGCATCGGAAAGGTTGGAAGTCGCTGTTCTACATTGAAATTGAATATATGCATATAAAAACGTATCAATATACTTTATTTTTATATATATATAAAAAAAAAAAAAAAAAATCAATATACTTTGATATCTTGATCATATCACAACGTATGATCCTAAAATATTTTAAAGTCAATAGATTAATTGGGACATTCTGTTTTTAAATAATTATTTTTACAAGTTAAAAATAGATTTTATGATATTAAAAGCAAGTAAACCGGTTGTTTTTTTTAATTAATTTTTGAAATCTGTTTAAACATATCTTATAATATAAGTTATATAAATATCTTAAATATATATCTTAAATATGTACTAACGAAACACAAAACTTAAAAAATATATATTTTCTTCTGACTTTTTCAAATAAAAACATCAAACAATTTTTGTCTTTTTTACTTTACTATATCTGGTAAACAAATCCAAACACTATATCAACTAAAACGTTTTACTTTTTTAGCTCGGAGATTAAGCTGGAGGGTATTTCTGTAGTTTCTCCAAAAGATATAGCAAGAAAGCATCTTTTGCTGGGACGCTTGAATGAAACTTTGTAAGTAAATTAATCTTGTTATTTTAATTTAAATTCTAACTACAAAAATATATTTGTTAGAATATATATTTTAGAGACAACGATGATGGCGACATTGCTATTAATAAATTAATTGAAACGAGGTTTAAATTTTTTTATTTTAAATTAGCGGTCTACTAAGATAAATACTATTTTTATTGATTTATGTTTCTAACAGTAACATACAGCACTAACAATATAAGTACTTCTCTATAAAGTACTGGTCAGTTTTTGCCCTTGCTAGAAAGTTAATGATTATCAAATTTTTAAAATTATGCATTTTAAAATTTTTTGTTAAATACACATCTAAAGGAAAATGCTAATATTGAATCTCCTATGGTTCTCTCCCCTTTCTTTTAAAGAAATCTTTTTTATCTTTAATATTTTTAATCCATCCAATGGCATTAGAAAATAAAGAAATAAATTTTCTAGATCTCCTATGAACAAATAACATATCTGGAAAAACATTTTTTATTTCTATTGCGAAGATACTATAGTAAATGTACAAATAAAACAATATTTTTGGCATGATTCAAAAATATCTAGTGGTTACTTAAAAATTTTATAATAGGAACTTTTGCATTAAACAGCAAAAGAACAGATTATAAATTATAACTTATTGCTAATGTGTTTATGACAAATATTTATAACAGATGCAACTAAGTAATAGCAAAAAATTGGAGCTAAATTAGATTTCTATTCCTTGGGTACCTAAATGAAAAATTTTAATAAAAAATTGTAAATGCAGGGTTTGCCCCTGTTTTTAAAACACTAAAAAACTTACATTAATGACTATAAATAAAAAGCCTAAACTTTCCAATGATTATTCCCTGAAATCTACAAACTGAAGGTTTATGTGAAAATCTATTTTTTGGCAAAACTAAACAAAAGGATTTATTGCATATTGGCCAACATCTTCAACATTTAAAGGAAGTGAAAAAATTGGCTTTTGTATAAAATAAAAATAACAGCATTAAAGTTGAAAATGATTACAATAAAAGAAAGAGAGAGAGTTAACTGGTGGTTTGAATTAAAGTAATTGCAATTATGTTACATTAGCGTTGATTCATTTAAAAACATTTTTTTTCTTTTTTAATACAAAAAAACACATTGCATTAGAAGATAAGTTAATTTAAACTTTTTGACAGTTACTTCTTTATAGTTTGTATAATTTATAAGCTTTATAGCATATATATTATAGCTTGAATAACAAGAGTATATATAACACCTATATTGTCAGACTAAAATGAGGAAACCATAATTAAATGTTTATTTTATAAATGATCTCTACTTTTTTTCAGTAATAATAACTTATTGTTAGGTCCCTGGCTTTAGGTCCAGTACTTTTAACATGCCCTCTTTAACAGAGAAGAACCCTACTACTACATCACTGATCTTATTACATAGTTATTTAGCTTTTCATTGTGGTATAGTGAGAATTATGTTTAGTCTTCATACTTTATGATATATAAATGAGTCTTTATTTTATTTAGCACTAATGCGTTTGTTGGGAAAGTTATGTTCAGGCATTTAGTCTCAGAAGATTCTGTTGACAAAGAGTAAGTAAAGTTTGTTTTAGGTGTTTGTGTGTGTGTGTGTGTGTGTGTGTGTGTGTGTGTGTGTGTGTGTGTGTGTATATATATTTATATTTATATTATGTTAAAGCAATTAAAAACATGAAACTATAGTGTTGCATAAAAAAGTCTTTAAAGAAGTTGTAATTTGCCTAACAGAACATTATTATTTTTGTTATTGAAAAATGGAGTTTTTAAACTCTGCGGCTTTCAAGAAAATGATTTCTTTTAATATTATTTATAATCTTTACTGATATTACTGATATCAGTAAAGATATTAAATAATATTATTAAAATAATAATATTAAAAGAAAATGATTTCTTTTAATATTATTTAATATCTTTACTTGATGATTAACTATAAAAACCTTTTTCAAATATACAATTGAAACAAAAAATTTAAACATCTTGAGAAATCTGAATAAAATGCATTGTATATAGTGATATAAATATAGATAAATAAAATACAATTAAACAATTAGATAATAAAATGCAATTAAATTATAATTTAACTTATTATAGTTACAAAAATTAAAATTAAAATTTTAGGTAAAATCATAGTATATGCAAAACATGTTGTTTTTTTTTTTTTATTATTATAGTTCCACAATTTCTAAAAATAAAAGGCCTTCTTAGGAGGGTTTATCACAAAATACTTATGTCAGGTGTAATTTTAGAAGGCCATCTTTTAATACTGTGTTAATTGAGATTATATGATATATACATGAGCAAAATTTGTTAAATACCATGTAAATATCAAATTATATTGTAAAAAATTTATATTCGTTTATTAAAAAAAAAAAAAAAATTAATATTAAGCCAATTATCTCCAAAAGTATTTTTTTAATTAAATTGAGATTTTATAAAGGTTATTATTAAATTATTTAATAGTTGATAAAATTATTTAAATAATTATCTTTCTAATTTCCTTTTCTGTCATATATCAATGCTACATTAAGCATAATTGTAATAAATTAGATATATTTAAATTAAATATGTTTAAGCATAAGCAATTATAAATTAGATATATTTAAGCATAAGTAATTAAATTAGATATATAATAAAATCATAAATTCAATGTAGACAAATGTATTTTAATTTTTTTAATTATTTATGTATAGATGCATGTATTTATGTATGGATGTGTGTATATTTTAATTTTATTAGGTTTTAACAATATTATTTTATGGGAGATTTTTTAAAAGTGCATGCTATAATTTTTAATAAAAATAAAATTATGTATTTTTGATATGTGTTTCAGTGCATCGCGTCATATCAAAGCTATGATTGAACGTTCGAAAGAAGATTTATCATCTTGCATCAACCTGTTGCCAGATGATGTAAAAAATCTACTACCAGAAGGTATGATTGATGATTGCTTTATCAAACAACTTTAAAATTTGTCAAATTAATGAGTGTTTATAATAATAATAGTTACACACATACACACACACACACATACACACACACATTGGGTCTGGGTGTCTGCCAGATCAGGGAAAAGTCAGGAAACTTAGTTTTCTGCAAAATAAATCAGGGAATTATAAGGGAAAGTGGGTTAAATTTTTAAAAAAATCAGGTAGAAATCAAAGAAAATGGCTCTTCATCAAACTTACATAACTTAAATAAGTTGTATATTGTACGCAATATAAAATGTTATTTGGTATGTTGGTATGTTAGTTTAATGAACTTCTCTTGATACTTTAAATGTGGGTTGTACTGTTGTTTATATTTTTGCAATTAAAAAAGATTTTTCCAAGTCTAATTTTTACTGAAGTAGCTTTAAATTAAGTTAGGGAAAATAGGTAGATAAGAATCAGGGAAATCTGCCTTTAAATATTGGCAGACACCCTGTATATATTTTTTTTACTACTTTTTTGCATACTATTCAAAGATCAATGTTACCCAATTTTTTGTATAACATTAAAACCTATTTATACCCTTTATTCATTTATAACCACATAATTAATCTTAGGCTAAGTAATGGTTAGCCAAGTCTTTAAGCAAAATATTACTCTATCTTAGCATATGAGGCAATATAAAAGAGTTTTAAAAAAATAATTATACGCAGCACATAAAAAACTATTTAAAAAATATACTGTCAGTGGCAGTAGTATTTTTTTTTTCAAATCTTAACGTTTTTTCAAATTTTTCTTTCGACAACAATTTAAATTGAGTAATGCTTTCATAACCTCATCTTTAAACTTTTGTGGTCTCCCTGAATGTTCTTTTTTTCAAATAGAGCAGCAAAAGTGTTTTAAATTGTGCGGTTTGCATTTACAAAATGTAAAAGTCTCAAATTTTATGAAAAAATTAAAAAATCTGAATTTTACATACTAAAATTGAAATTTTACATGTATGTATGTATGTATCTATGTTGGTATATATGTATGAAAAAAACTGTCTTTTTGAAATACATTTATATATATATATATATATATATATATATATATATATATATATATATATACATATATGTATGTATGTATGTTTGTATACGCACACACACTAACACACACACACTACCACGCACACACACTTGGATTTAAAATTAAAAATATTTTTTGTTTGATTGCAGACTTGGAAGACGCATTTACGAACTTTGCGAGCTGGCAGGAGTCTCTTCTATGAATTGAAATTTGGGTTTTAGTAAAGAATACAATATTTATATTCATTCACTAACGACCATCATATTTAGTGAATATAAAAACAGACGTCCTTGACAACTATCGAAAGAAACAATTTAAAGCATGTAATGAAAACTTTATTCAGCATTAACTTCAGAACAATTATGTCAAAAAGTGGAATATAGTCTAGTCAATAGAAGGATGGTTAGCATTATTTTAAAAATAAAGAAAATATCAAATGAAATAAATAAAATAGTTGGCTTTGTTTTTAAAATTTGATAAATGTTGTGTAAATAAATTGTAAATGAAAAACTGTAAATAAAAAATGCTTTCTCAATTTATGCATATTTATTTTAATATTATTTGTTTAAATTTATTTTATTATTCACGTATATTTAGCTAAATATTCACGCATGTTAAACTAAATATCCAGGCATAAATATTTAATTTTTGTATTTAGATTTAATATTTAATAAATACTGCAACTAAAAGGTAACTGCTATATATTTAGAGAACTATGTGCAAAGAACTTTTATTGAAATTCGACTCTTGAAACTTACGGCATTCTCTTCCTTCCATTCTAATTAAACATGTTTACCCAATGTTAGACATTCAAATCACTTTAGTTTCCGTTGCTTAAGTCATATTTCAATTAAACACTTCTACGTCTTGTGGTCCAGACAACATTCCTGCCAGTCTGACAAAACTTTTCTCCAGAACTCTATTTAATTCTCTCTAATCTATTTAATAAGTGCTTTACTAGTCTTGTTTTTCTCCCTGCCAGAAAATGGCATCTGTTGTTCTAATTTTCAAAAACTCGGGTGAATATTCTGACCCCTCCAATTATCGTCCGATCAGTCTTCTTTCTGTTATTAGCAAGGTCTTTGATCAACAAATTTTTCACATCCCATCTTAAGTCAAATAAATTACTGTGAGACAATCAATACGGTTTTAATCCTATTGCTTTACCCCAGACTTGCTAACTGCTGTGATTGAAAAATTTTATCGTGCATTAGATGGAGACGGAATTAACTTTATCATTATCATTATTTTAGTAGAAGTTCTTTATCATTATAGCGAAAATAACTTTATCGTGCATTAGAAGCGGGGAGGCTAAGGCTATTGCTCTTAACATATCTAAAGTTTTCAACAAAGTTCGGCTTGCTGATCTTCTCCAAAAGCTTGTTTTATATGGTGGAAAGTTTTTGAGATTATATTAAAGTCATCCTCGAAGGCCAAAATTTTTCTTGGTTCTGTTTTGTTCCTTATTTAAATTAATGATCTTCCCAACAACATTACATCTAAAGTAGCTCTTTTTGATGACTTGATTTTATACTCCTGTCTTGACAGGACTATAAATTTTTTAAGTGTTCTCTATTCGATTGCTTAAGAGAGGTAGCCGATCTTGAATCAAATCTAACTTCTGTAACAGATTGGGGCTTGCAATGGCTTGTAAATATTAACTCCAAGAAAACTCAGTTATTTACTGCAAACAACTACCGCAATACTGTCGACATTCTTATATTAATGAATGGCAACCCTCTAACTGAGTCCTCATTTTTACGTCTTCTTGGATTATCGTTTAGTACATACCTTTCACGGAATCCATATATACAATCGACTTCTAAATTAGCATCCGCTAATTTAGCATCCGCTAATTTAGCAATCGTGCTCACCATTTTCTTTCTCCTAATTCCATTTTCTACCTCTACTAATCTCTTATTTGATCCTGTCTGAAATACTGTTGTCATATTTGGACTGGTTCTTCTTATGATGCTCTTTCTCTTCCTGACAAGGTCCAAATACGCATTTAGTTTGAGCCTCTTTTCAATCGTTATAAAATTGCATCTCTTTCTCTTTTCTACAAAAGCTATCATGGTCGCTGCTCAAAGGAGCTATCATCTCTAGTTCCATCTACTAAAACTCGTTCTCGCTTGACTTGCCATTCAACAAAGTCTCATTCTTTTACTGTATATATCCTTGCATGCTCTTAAAACTTTTATTCGTCTAGTTTTTTTCCCCGCACTTCAAACCTTTTGAACTCTCTCCCATTGTCATGTTTTCTTGACTCATACAACCTACAACTTTTTACTACTTCTGTCAACCGTTTCCTTGCTCTATAACTCTATTCTTTTTTAATAGAGATTTTTTTTGCATAATAACCAAAAGATTTCAAATAGAAATCTTCTGGATATTATGCAAGTATGAGATTTAGACTTTATCAAAAGAAAAGTTTAGGAAGGCACCCAACTCTTCCAGGCAGGAAGTATATTATTATAAACATTTAATATACTTTATAAATATATTACATTTATGAAGTTTATTGAATATTTATTTAAAAAAATATTTAAACTTATAAAAAATACAATAATTACTATACCAACTAAAAAAACTAAAAATAAGTTTCTGGATTTTTTTACTTCAAAATACGGCTTTATTTCAATTACAAACTGAATTGATACATTATTTAACGTATTCCACATCTGAATCATTTTTTATAGTTTAAAATGTACAATACTTTAAATATATATCATAGTTAATCGATTTTTGAGGCTAAAAGTCCTTACCAAAAAATATAGATTTATATATATAAAAAGTTTATAGATTCCTTACCAAAAAATCCGTTCGTCTTTTGAGGCTAAAAAGGAATCAAGCAAATATAAATACTTTATTCTGAAATAAAGTAAATTGCAGAGAGTGCGTTTTTTTTCCATTCTTAAATTTTTTAGTAAAAAAATTTCAAGAATGGTCTCAATAAAAAATGATCTCCATAAAAAATTTAAAATTTCAATATAATTTTGAACAACCACTTAAAAAATCATCTAAAAAAACCTCAATATTTTTATGAAACCAAAGAGTTTTATCACTGATACCTAATATTAGGTATAAAAAATTTAAATTATTTATCAGTCATGCCTAAGTTAAATTCATTTAAAAAGTTTTATTTGTTTAGCGTTAATTTCGGCAGAAATAGTTCCTTTTTAGTTTTTGGTTACGTCCACCTTTTTTATTTATGATGAGATTTTACAGAATGTTGTAATTAAAATATATATCGACGAAAAGAAATTAAACAACATTGTTGGTGATTTTAATTTAAATTGTTTGCAATACAACAATAATTACTATATTTTACAATTATAGTTAAATGCTGTTTTAAAATTGTTTTAAAATTGAATTTTTAAAACTGAGTTTTCAAAATTGAATTTTTAAAACTGAGTTTTAAAAATTCGGAATTCAATTTAATTCAGCTCAGAAAATAAAAATATCTGAAACAGTTTAAAACTGAATCAAAACACCATTATCACACACAAATTTTAAGTTATTTTGATATCAATATTTCTTTTAAAAAGTTGAATACCATTTATAATTTAAACACAATGTAATTATTTTAATTTACGGTTTAATTATTTGAAAATTATTTGGAAGCAGCCTTAGTATAGTGTTTAGAGTTCTGACTTCAGAACTGGAGGCCCATGATTCAAGGCCGGTTCTGGCAACAGAGGCGTAAACTTCCTGGTTAAAAAGCTATTCTGCGGTGCTCTGTGATAAGACCTCTGTGTAGGGACTTCTTGGAGCACCTAAATAACTAAAAATAAAGTTTAAAAAAAACAACAGTTTAAAAAAAAAAAAGTATAAGTGATAAAAATAAATATTACCATTTTCTTAAGTTTATAAATAATGTTATTTATTGATCTTTATTCATTCTTAAATAAATCTTTACATAATTATAAATATATAAACATTTATTTAATTCTCAGTATATATAATTATAACAATTAACTATCAGTTGTTATTATATTGTCTAATAACAAAGCTAATGTTGCTATAAAGTAAGGATTCTAATCCCTGGCTTACTGGAATAATATAAACGATTCTAACAACGCTAATTTAATCTATAACACGTTTTAAAAAATATTGTTTGAAATTTGTGACATTTCATTTCCTAAAATTGAATATTAAAAAAGAAATAGAAATAATAATAATAAAAATTTAACGACGCCCAGTACTACGGGCCCAGAAAACCGTCAAGTTTTATGTCGTGTCAATCAATTGAAACTTTGTTTATTCAAGAGTCTTATGACAATTCAATATTCAAGAGTCTTATGACAATAAAAAAGAGCTTTTTTAAAATCGGAACAAAGTTCTAAGAGTTAAAAACAGGGCAAAAGCTAATATTGAGAGAGTCTTGGCCCATTTAAAAATTTTTGAAGCAATCCTATAAAAAAAAAAATTACTCGAGAGTACTGGTTCTATAAAATCAGAAAAGGTTATAAAACCGTAAAGAAATGGGGGAAAAGGTAAAATTGAGAGGGCCTAAGTCCATTAAAGCATTTTAACGTCCCGTTTTAAAAAAAAAATTAAATTAAATTTTAAATAATTTAAACAAAATTTAAAACCACCAAAAATACTTTAAAATACTTACAATATTAATGTACATAAGTATAATCTACTAAATTTGAATAATTCTTTTTCCTACTCTAGAGCAGTATGTAAAATTAATGTTAAACTAAACACTTCTTTCATTTAAACTAAATACGCAATCGCTCTCAATAGTGAGTATACTCTTCTACAATTTTGATTGTACTTTTTTACAAGTTTAAATTCATGTAGTTTAAATTTAGAATGAAGTTTCCACACTCCTCATCAAACTTAAAATATAAAATTTTTATTTGATTGACACAATATAAAACTTGGCGTTTTAGCCTACAGTGCCATGAATTACAAAAAAGATAATATTTGATAATTTAGCCAGGGCCGTCTAGAAGAGATTTTAAAAGAGGGGAGGGGGGGCTGACGTGTATGTTTTTTAACGACTAAAGCCAAAAAAAAATTTTCGTCCACTAAATTATCTAAAAAAAAAATGTGGTCCAATACTGCTTATATGACCAGAGCCGGCTTCAAACCACGGACCGCTAGTTCTGAAGCCAAAGCTCTACAACACCACGGCTGCTATTATTAAAAATAAGTTGATATTTTAAGTGTTTTTTTTTTGTTTGTTTTAGTTTAAATTTAAAACTAACTCTTTTTTCTTTTAACAATTTGTATTTCTTAAAATAAAAAAAGTTATTACAATTTACGAATATAAAAATTTATAAAATATTTAAAAACCTTCATTTTCCTATTTAAAAGAAAATTAAATAATACAATTCTCTCAATTGAGAACATATATAACAGAACATAATTTTTTGTTTGTTTTATTATTAATAACCTTATGAATATATTTTAATTATTTATATAGAAATATACATTACATATTCAATTTTTGTTTGGAAACTTTTAATTCGATTTACTTAGGTATTATTTTATAAAAGTAACGAATATTTAATTATATCTGTTATATTCAAGTATTTTTATTCATATGCTAATGATGTATTTATATATCTATTATTTATTATTTATATATGTAATATTTATTGTTTACATTAATATATGTATATTATTTATTTTTTAATGTTTTCTAAAGTTTATAACTATGTATTACATTTTTTACTAAGTCAACCTATAAAGTACGTCACGCTATTTTTATTGATTTTTGACTTTCCTTCTGTCACAGTTCAATCTGTCCCTCCCTCTCCCACAAAGTATGTATTTTTTGGAGCTTCACAACAATGACGGAATTGGAATTTTTTGGTGAGAGATGAGGTTGGGATGTTGATACCAAAAGTGGCTAGTGTAATTTTTCAGAGAAATTACAAATGAAAAAAAAAATTACAAATAAAAAAAAATTGCTTTTTGTAATTATGGTTTATAGTATTTAAGGACCAATGAGATCATTATTGACTCATTACAATAACGTTTGGCGCAACAAAGTGCTACAATAACTGAAAAACAGTTGTACTGAACACGCTCAAAGTACTTCTCAATATTCACTCCAAGAACACTTCTCCAAGTACTTCTCAATATGAATATTCAAGAACACTTCTCCAAGTACTTCTTAATATTGACTCCAACTACACTTCTCCCAGTAATTCTCAATATTCACTAGACATATTTATTGATTTGTCAAAAGCTTTTAACACAGTTAATTGCCATATTTTATTGAAAAAGCTGGAAAGTTATGGTATGAGAGATAAAGCCCTAAATTGGTTTAAAAGTTATCTTAGTAACCATAAACAATATTTTTATAACAAGGAATCTCCGACGCAATTATAAACGAATATAACATGTGGTATTCCCAAAAGAACCATACTTCGGCCACTCTTATTTTTAACGATCATCATATTATATAATGCTTGTTTATACGTATTTTACACAGAACTCACGATAGCCATTACATTCGAGTTAATGTCAATAAAGAGTTGCATCACTTTTTTTTTGTATGAAAATGTAAACAAAATTGTATGCAAGTATTTACTTATGTAAACTTCAAATTATGTAAAAAATTATATCATGTTATACAGTTTAGTTTTACTTAAAAATTGAATTGCGGCAAAATCTTCTTAATTTTGATTGGTAGAATTTATTTATCATTTTGTAAAGTCTTTTGTTTATTAAATAATGTTAAAATAGTTATGCTTAGCATACCTCAGTGGCCGAAAATTTTAAAAATATCCACGGATATGTACAAATAAGTATGTACGATCATCGTATCAGTACATATCCGCCGTCATAACCGAATTCACTAACTCTATCATTCTCTAATATTTGTGGTCTTCAAAGTAACTTTTCTTCTGTTGAGTCTTATCTTTTACAAAGATACAAGATCAACTCGTTTCTCCGCGCAGCGGCCTAGTTCGCCAAGGTTCGTGTTTCGGAGTTATAGAGTTGAGAGAGGGTTATAGCCACAAAATAAGTAGCCTCCTCGTCTGTAGTGGCCTTCTTGGCCTTGAGGAGGTGAATTAAAAAAAAAAAAAAAAAAAAATCTACTTGCTCTTTGTGAGACTTCTTTGAATTTAGTTGTTTCATCTTGTGATCTTAGTGTTGTTGGTTACCTTCTTTTAATTCGTAAAGAAAAACTCCAATAGTCAAGGTTTGAATCCACAGACTGTTCTTTTATGTGCTTTCGTTTAACACTACTTCACTTAATCACTTTTCTCTTTGTTCTATATTGCTCTTCTTCATCTCAAGACTGCGGTCTTTTCGATGTTATTTCTGATCAAATTGACAGAACCCTTTCTCTTTATCCTTCAGCCAATACCGTTGTTGTTTGCAACGTTAATGCTCATCACGCTGAATAACTTGGTTGTAGTGTCAATGACTCTGCAGGTATTAAGACCCTCAATTATTGTCTTTTTAAATCTCTAACACAAATATTCAACTTTTCAAAACTCTTTTAAGATAGTCAGAATCATTTACCTTCTCTACTGGACTTATGTTTTGTTTGTGATCATAGCTCAGTTTCTCTTCATACACCCTCAGGTGCTTTTGATCACGGTTTGGTCTCTCTAAAACTATTATCTCATTCTTCTTTATTTTCAGAATCCCCATATCACCGTACCTCTTAACTACCTTAAAGCTGCATGGAATTCTTTCCTTGATTTTCTTTGTTATGGCTCTTGGATAGAAATCTTTTTTCTTTGCTAAAAAACGTGTATTTTCTTGGATTCAGGCTGGCATGGAATCTTTTGTCCGCTCTCGACTAACCCAAGTCAAAACACACTCTTCACCATGGTTTTGCTCTAATTATACTGTTGCAATTTCCAATTGTAACCATTAAATTTATTGCCCGAACAATTCTCCAGAAAACAGACGTCTGTTTACTTTTGCTAGTAGCTATTGTAAAAAAGGTTTTTTCTCACGCTGAAGCCCGCTATTCTCAGGTTACAAAATCTTGTATTTCATCTCACAAATTAGGCTCCCGAAACATCTGAAGAATCTTTATAAGTATCTATAATAAGAGCATATCTGTTGTTCCTGCTTTCTTGCATGGTATAGATAATATAGCCGAAAAGCAGGTTGATCCATCGCTTGACATTTGTATTATTTCAGCTTCAGTATCTAAAGTGATTTCCTGCTAAGGCTCTTCTACAGCTTGTGGTCAGGACAACATAGCTGTTAAAGTCTTGCAGAAATATTTTTTTCCGGAGCTGTTGTTTATACTTTCAAAACTACTTAATATGCGCTTATCAGAGTCTTTTTTTTCAGACTGCTGGAAAAGAGCATCTGTTATCTCTTTTTTCAAAAAACCTGGAGAGCGATCTGACTTGTCCTACTACCATCCCATTAGTCTTTTTCCTATCATAAGCAAATTTTTTGAATCTTTAATTAACAAATACATAATCTCTTATCTTAAATCTAATGGATTTTTTTAATCATGGTTTTCGATCTCCTTGTTTTAGTGCTGATCTGTTAACGGTAACAACTGATAAGTTATATTGTGCGTTAGATAGATGTGGAAAGGTTAAGGGTATAGCTATTGACATATCGATAAAGTTTTGCATGCTGGTCTTCTCCATAAGTACTCTTTCTACAATGTAAGTAACACCTTTAAGATTTGAATCCTTTATTACCAATCTTAGTATAAAAGCTTTCCTTGATGGACAGCACACTCCCATACTATGATGTGCCAATCTCATTGCTTATAAAAACTAGCCAAGAACCCATGCAATATGCTCCATTAATATCTGCTACAGAGCCCAAAAATATTTTACTAGAAAAAGGGCTAGAAGCAAAAAATGTTGATACAGGTATATCAAAACGAGTAGATGACCCTGAAGACAGGGTTTTTGACAATTGTATGGTTAATCGTGAGGTAAAAGGAATAGATGTGAGGCTATTTGGAAATAATTATTTTTTTGCTTAAACTAATTTTTGTATAAATATTCTTTAGATTAAGTAGTTATGTTTTTAATGTTTTTATTAGACTATAATATTTTTATTAAACTATAATATTTTTATTAAACTATAATATTTTTATTAAACTATAATATTTTTATTAAACTATAATATTTTTATTAAACTATAATATTTTTATTAAACTATAATATTTTTATTAAACTATAATATTTTTTATTAAATTATAATATTTTTATTAAACTATAATATTTTTATTAAATTGTAATATATTTATTAAGCTATAATATTTTTATTAAACTATAATATTTTTATTAAACTATAATATTTTTATTAAACTATAATATTTTTATTAAACTATAATATTTTTATTAAACTATAATATTTTTATTAAACTATAATATTTTTATTAAACTATAATATTTTTATTAAAAAAAATAAAAGTAATAGGGGTTGTATTTATTCGTATTGAGTTAATACTTAAAGCGAGTAAAACAACTACATTTTTTTAATTTGAAAAAACTACTAGATTAACTTTGTTTCTAAAAATGAATAAAGAAACAGTAATACTTTAAAGACCTTTTAATAAAAATATATAACAACCCGTCAGTTACAAGCGTTAAGCATTTCTTTAAAAAAGAAGGTTGCATTATATTCGGGTATTATTAGAGGTTGATACTTACTGAGTGAAAAACACATGATGGAAGGAAACAAAAAAACTTTACTAAAATCTGTTTTTTCACATCTTTTGTCTCAGTTAATGGAAAAAAAATGGCACAAGCAAATCTCCAACTAAAACATGATTTTCTGCTTTCAAAAAATGTGGCATATATTTTTTGAACAAAGACCGTTTAAAGTCAAGATTACCACATTCAAGTATCGACAGCCAAACAGTGGAACTCAATACATTCAATATGCTAAAAGATATGCGACATGACATATGCAAAAAAAATTCTCAAAAAATTCCCAGACATAAATGATGCTATTTATCACCAGGAAAATGAGTTAGTGCTATGAATATCTTGTTTCAAATATCTCCTGTTAGTCTGAAGAAGGTGAAAATTAAAGAAAAACCAAACTTTATATAAAAAAGATCCTTAGAAAAAGTTAACTGCTTCCTTTGACATTATAAATGAGATAACTGAAGAATTTTTTGCACCATCAAATAAAAGAGCAAGATTATCATCATTCTTACCAAGATTATCAGATGAAACTGTAATTTTAAAAAGTTATTACCAAAACCGCACTCTACTGTTATCATTGAATATTTTGAATGTAGCATCTATTGGGACAATTTTTTTTTAAGGAAAATCATAGTGGAAAAGAAATAAAAATTTTTTTGCCAAAAGAAGGACAGTGATTTTATAAGAAAAGATATGACAGTTAAACAAGCTTATCTAATTGAAAATAGATACGTTTTCTATTTTTATTTATTTGTTTGATAAAGAAGATGAAAGATTTAAAAAAAAAAAAAGAATTTCAATTTTAAACTAAACCTTCAGTTGTCACAATTTTTTGGTTGTTTTAAATATACTTTGTTTTGATTTAGGGTTTTTGTTTGTTTATGTTATATTAACTGGAACTATATGAGTATAATTATATGGAAAATATTCGCAAACTTCATTATGGCACAATTTTATATCATTCTTAGATTATTTTGTTAAAAATATAGATATTTTGATTAAAAACAATTTATATAGTTCTACGTTTCCAAATTGCCCCGGGGTTATTCGGAAAGGCGACAAAAAATGACTTCACTCCTTAATTATTAAGTCCAGTTTGTCAAATATTTAACAAAATTGTAGCTTGAACTCAGTTCTATCCAAAATAACTGCATTTTGCAATTTTAGTTTACATAAAACATCTTAAGTTATCTTAACTTATATTTATATTTCTTTCCAAATAGCCCCAATTTACGGTACGTGAATAACGTGAATATTATTAAAGGCGTGTATTTTTTTTTAATAATGTTATAATATTTATTAATTTGATTATTATTATTGTATCATTATTAATTTGAATCATGTCTAAATTCGACAGGTCCTATTTTAACACGACACCGGACTCTGAAAGTTGATGCGATTTTTTCTGCAAACTTGTCATCATTAAGATAAAATAACCGGTTTTGTCAAGCTCTTCTCGGAAAGATATAAAAAGTTAGTTTAGAAAAATTTCCTACTATCTAATAAATAACTTTGACGATGGGACTTTTATTTATTTTGAGTTTACTATATAAAACGTAATATAAGTGTAAAATTTACTTTTTAGTTTAATTTGTTTCACAAATCTCAACATCATAAACCAATAACTAAATCTAAAGTTTTGTGATGTACAATTTGTATTCGCACACACACTGATATATATATATATATATATATATATATATATATATATATATATATATATATATATATATATATATATATATATATATATATATATATATATATATATATATGTATATATATATATATATATATATATATATATATATATATATATATATATATATATATATATACATATATATATATATATATTATATAAATTTTATATATATATATTTTATATATGTATATATATATATATATATATATATATTATATAAATTTTATATATATATATATATTATATATATATATATATATATATATATATATATATATATATATATATATATATATATTATATAAATTTTATATATATATATATATTATATATATATATATATATATTATATATATATATATATATATATATATATATATATATATATATATATATATATATATATAAATATATATATATATATATATATATAACATATAAAAAAACTTATAAGTGATATACATTTATGTACATAGTGTGTTATTTATTGAACATAATAAAATACTACTTTTCATATTTTAAAAAATAAATAATTTGTAAAACTATTTTAAATTTAGTAGTTAAATTTTTTTTTTCTTATTTGTATTATATTAATGTTCTATTAAAATTGTTATAGTATTTTAGATGTAAATTTTGAAAACTAAAAAGATTTAATAAAAATTTAAAGGAAAGAAAATGAGTGAAACTTACGGTATAATTTTGTTTATATTACTTGACTAACTAGATTAAATAACACTATAATAATAGTATTATTGTTACAACTTTATATAAAGCTAGATTTAGACATAAAAACATCTAACAACCCCCTATTATACAAAAGTAGCCCATAATAAGTTATTCAATTAGCATGTATTTTGTTATTAGTTAAAAATTTCTGAAAACTGAGACCATTGTAATTCTTTTTTTAAATTTAATTGTCATAAAAGTTTTTCATATAAAAAACAGAAAGTTTTGCAAATTACTAGGATGATTCCTATTCTAGGTTTATGGTCACACTTCCTGCCTTTTCTAAAATCACAACTTTTTTTCAATTAAGTAATATTACTTTTGCAGAAATGGTTTTTGTTTCTTATAGTTATATCTGCAAACAGTCGGAATAATATTTTTTAAATGATTAAATAATATATAAAGTAAATAATAATAAATATTAGGGTGTTGTAATTTATATCAAAGATAGTTTTCAGTATAAGTTAGAAAATAACCTATGCAAATCTGATTATGATGAAGAATTTGTTTCTATTTAAATCAATAACATTAATTCTAAAAATATCATTCTGCAACATTCTGCAACATCTTATCATTCTGCAACAAATTATCCCATGTATCAACAGAAAATTTTTTAAAAGATTATCTGTAAAAAGTCTCATGAAAAATTAGTTATTTGTACTAAAATTTTTCTTTTAATGCAGAATTATAGTAAAAGGTATATTATTAATATTACTGATAAATTATATGAATTGATAACTGCTGTAAATATCTTTTTTGTTAATTATACTGAATATTAATTTTTTATAACTTGATTTTTATTTACAATTGTTTCGCAGCAAATATATGCATTAGAAGAAATTATGTAGTATAGTTTCATAAACTCTGATGTAGCTCTAAGTGATACTGATTTTATTAACAGCTATAAAATATTAGAGTATTAACTGTATTAACATGTTGTGTACAGAAGGTATCTCTGTTAGTGCTTTAATTAAGGGTTATTCCAGGTCATGTCATCATACATTTCAGATTTTGCTGATTTTTATGCAGTTAAAAGTACTTAGTAAAATAAGAATTCTTTGAAACTTTTAGCTTCTGGCTCCAAGAAAATCCTGAAATATGACTGTTTTAGTTTTAACAGATATTGGCAAGACCCCACTTGTCCCCTCAGAATTGCAACATTTAACGTAACTTTAAAAAAAAAAAAAAATTTTAAGCCACATAACTTTATAAAAATTTTTTTTTTACGTAAAAATTTGTACCTGGCTATTTTTGGGAGTGACAAATCTAATGAAATGATGGTAAAAAATTATTATTAAGTACCTGTTTTTATCAATTTAAATATATTTAGGCAGTTTTTTATTTACCTGTCTTTAATGCTCAAGAAACCCATGTGTGTGAATAGTGGCAATAATGTGCATGTAAAAAATTTTTTCAGGACCTTAAGACATTAGGGGATTAAGGCAAGTGTCCCACTTTTTTGTAATGGAGTTTGTGATTTTCCTCTATCTTTCAGACAAACTAGAGATTTAAAACTTTCAGCATTTGTCTTGATGAACGCGTATGTAAATTGTTTCCAGGGCAGACAACCAAAGGGTTCATAGTCCACTAAGACCATCCCCAACTTTTTTCCTCATAAAATTTTTTTTTTTAAATTACTTTTTCAATAAAGATATCTTTGAAAATCTTGTTTTAAAAATTTTTTTGGTTTGTACTTGTTCTGTTTTATTTAATTATATACAACAAAATACCAAAATATAAAGTGTCAAAATTGTGTTAAGATTTGTTTAGATGCGTCAATGGTCAAAGTATACATACATCCAGTTGTTGTTACAGGTGCATCAATGATATGTAACAATTATAAACTATGTTAGTAATTGGAACCCAACACTCATCTGCTCTAGATGGCCAGAAAAGTTTGTTAAAAGAACTATGCTGTTGCATAAATGTAACCAAAACACCTTGCGCAATATTGTCAATTTCATTTATTATACCAATCCAATGAAATTTATCATATTTGCACAGAATAAATTCACCAATTTTCAATGTATTAATGTTAATTAGCTGATTAGGTTAAATACTTGGAATTCCAGAAAATTTACAAAGTATTTTATGTTTCAATTCTGCTTCGCTATGCTTTCGAAATATGCTCTTCACACTTTTCCATTGTTTTTTTAATTTTAGTTTTAGCAATAGATAACCATTGATGCTTTGGAATGCCATGAAGTTTTATGGGAGATTACCTATTATTTCAAGACTAGTATTTAATGCCTCTCGTGAGTGATTCTTTTCAGAAGTTAAAAAAGCTTCCTCAAATGCATAAATATCTTTTTCATTAAAATTACCAATTATAGCATCAAAACAGCTCCAACATAGTTGATATCCAGGCACAACATTTAGAAAATAGACTTTCAATTGTTTTCTCAAGTATTCATAACTATATAAAAATCAGCAAAATCTGAGATATAGAGTGACATTTTGAAAAATTTCTGGGTAATTTGACTTGGAGTTACCCTCTAACAACTTACTCTCTGACAAATAATATTTCGTCCCTCTTTTTCTGCTGCTGACTTGTAAGTTGTTATAATATATATATTCTATTGTGCATTAGACAATATTGTTTATATTACTATATTGATGAATGGTAACACTCTTACTGAAATACTCTTCTTTACATCTTTTTAATTGCTATTTATACTGGTCTCTCATAGAAACCATATATACTATCCCTTTAATTTTAATTTAAAATTAAGCAGGTCCAAGTTAGGATCTGCTTAATTTGTCAATATACAAATGTCATTTTATTGATGGTAAACTAGTTTAAGTACGTTTGCTTTTTTATTTAATGCTTACCTCATTTTGATATAAATTCATATAAATTAAGTTTTTCAGGTTTTTTATAAGATTATGTTTAATAATGCTTTCTGTAACAGTGCTTATAAAAGTTGTCAAATATTCTAAATTTAGAAATAAGAGCATTTACAAATATCTTTTTTAAGTAATGAAATCCAAGATTATTATTTTGAATATTTCAAAGTAATGAGTAACCAAGAAGTATATTATCTCCAAAAAGCTACTAAGGTATTTAGTTTATAATGAAACAAAATCAATTACTTGAATAACAATAAAGTATTGTTATTCAAAATGCAAAAGTGAAATTAAATTTATTATTGATATCATCAAATCACTTGTGATATTTTTTCTTTTAGTGTTTAAAAACAGTTTTTATTATGACTCTTTTCTATAAAATTTTGTTATTGTTTTTTTAATTATCATAATTTTTTTAATCTCAGTAAGGTTATTTTGAATTTTTTTTTTTTTTTTTTTTTTTTGCTATTTAAAAGTGTGTATATAAATGTGTGTATATAAAAGTGTGTATAAGACTAGTTCAGGATAAGAATAAGAATCTAACTATAACTAAGATAAGCTGTTTTAAATGTACATTACTTTACAAAACAAAATCAATTTTTGTCAACTTTAAAGCTTTTTGCGTTGTTTCTCATCTTGTTTTAATAATTTTTCTCGAGTTTTTCTACATATTGGTGATAGGATTCTCTCTGAAGTATGTTGTTGTAATTTTACTTGTCATAAAAACTGAAACTAGAAATAAAAAAGACAAAAGTTTTTAGAATATTCAGGGACAGATACAGTAAAAGCATGTAACTTTGCTGAATAGAGTCAAACAAGAATGAGTTAAGGGTGATGGAAACAGAAATAGCATAAAGATTAGTAAAATAGATAGTAGAGACTTAAAGCAGCAACCTTGAGTACTTGTAGTAAAAAGATAGAGATGCAACCTTATGATTATGGGAGAGTGGTTTATTCATGGCAGATAAAACAGGTCCAACTAAGTTTACAGTGTGTTTTTGAACCTTGTCTAGAAGAGAAAGAGCATCATTAGAATAACTAACACAAATATGACAACAGTATTCTATACAGGGGCAAAAAAGAAATTAGTAGAGGTAGAGAATGGAATCAGAAGTAAGAAAATGGTAAGCACGATAAAGAAAAGCAACCTTACTAGTTGCTGACTTGGCAATGATGGACAAATGATTGAACAGATAAGCAGTTGGTTGTAAATATGGTTTCCATGAGAGGTCAGTAGTGAACAATAATCTAAGAAGGCGTAAAAAGGAAGACTCAGTGAGAGGGTTGCCATTCATTAATATTAGAGATTGACAGTGTTACGATAGTTGTTTTCAGTAAATTACTTAGTTTTGTTGGAATTAAAATTCACTATGCCCAATCTGTTACAAAAATGAGATCTAATTAAAGATCGGCTGCCTGTTCTAAGTGATTGAAAAGAGAAGACTTTTTGTGAATGGAATCAAGTGTAAGTAAATCGATTGCAAAGTTAGCAGATGCTAAATTTGCAATTGATTGTATATATGGTTCCAATGAAAGATCAGAAGTGAATGATAATCCAAGAAAATGTAAATAAGGGACTCAGTGAGAGAGTTGCCATATTTTAATATAAGAATGTCAAAAGTATTGCTGTAGTTGTTTGCAGTAAATAACTTTTTTTTTTCTGCAAGCCCTAAACCTTACAGAAGTGAGATCAAATTTAAGATCGGCTGCCTGTCCTTTTTGCCACACCCCACAGAAAGTCATCATGCAATGCAATATAAAAAGGTCAACAGCGCAAAAAAAAATTTTTGAGTTGTTTTGTTCATAATGTAAAAAAAAAAATAAACAAGTAAGAAAGATATATAAGAAAAAAATAAAACAGGAATAAGCGACAAATAAATGTAAACAAACACTTTTTGCTTTGTAAATAGAATTGTTTTTCTTAAAAAAGCAATTAAATTTGATTACTTTAAAACCAATGCTTTTGTGATTAATTAGAAATCTGCTTATTGTAAAAATATTATGGTAGTAAGAGAAAACAGACAAAATGGCGAATGGGGGAAGATGGCTTTTCATATAATGACTCAACAAAAAAACTTTAAAGTAGGTGAAAATAAAACTGTATTAACATCTAGTACTTTAAAATAACAATTTATTTTTTTAAATATCAACACAATTTTATATACATATGTTTACTTTTTGCATTTTAAAAAAAAATTAACGTGTAACTTTTTCAGAAATAGTTTGAGTAGTTTTTAGTTTATAAAATTTTATAAAATAGGAGGCAGAAATCACATAATAAGTCATCTTGTCCCGGTCATGTGACCAGATGACAAATTTATGAACTTCTTATTTGAATTTTTATTTCAAATATTTCTACTTGCAAACTAAACTTCATGAAGACAATAAATCATTATGTTAACTTAAACATACTGACAAAGTATCATCGCATCAAGGCTAATAGTTTTGCAATAACTTAGCTTTTCAAAGCGTTCACCATCATTCCCGGTATATTAAAGAAAAATAAACCAAAAAGCAAATGAAAGAGTAAGTTAAAAGGGATTAAAAACAGATTCTATCTATTGACCAGCTGCACACCCCTTCTTCAGCTATTGGGCTGGCGTTGATGTATTTTTAATATGTTGTTTCCAGTTTAGGATGTTGAATGCTAGAATTTCTTGACTTAATGCATGGGTTTTGCTTGTGTCTCTGTTTTTATGACTAGGCAACTTATTCTATTATCTCCTAATGAGGGTACAGCTCTAAAACTCAGTTTTATGGTTCTGAGGCCGGTTGGTTGCCAGGTTTCCAGAACTCTGTGGTAGCTCTCAGAGAGGTTGATTCCATCAACAGCTGTAAAATATCAGAGTACAAACAGTGCCATGTTGCGCATGGATTGGTGTCCCTATTTGTACTTTTAGTATGCTTTGTTGAGGCAACAGGGTCCCTTTGTTAGGCTTGAGGTTTATTAATAGTAATTAGGCAATTGCTTGGACTATTAAACAGTACTATTGCTCAATACTGAGTACTATCTGTGCTTTGAGTTAAGTTTTTTAATGAATTTAATAATTGCTAAAGTAGCAAAAACTATAAAACACAAAAAACTATTGTCATCACCAAGTTCTCTAAATCTATTATTCACTAATATTCATGGTCTTCGAAGTAACTTCTGTTGAGTCTTATCTTTTGCCAAGTTCACCAGACCTACTTGCTCTTTGTGAAACTAATTTGAGCTCAGATGTCTCATATTGTGATCTTAGTGTTGATAGTTATCTTCCTTAGTACAACTTTATTCTATCGACTCTTTGTTCTATATTGCTCTCTCTCGATCATCTAAAGACTGCACTTTTTTCGATGTTATTTCTGATCAAATTGACCAAGCCTTTTCTCTTTATCCTTCAGCCAATATTGTTATTTTTAATGACTTTAAAAATAACAAATATACCTTTCTGAATCTCTAACCCAAATAGTCAACTTTCCAACTCGCTTTCCAGACAATCCGAATCATTTACCTTCTCTTCTGGACTTATGTCTTGTTTCTGATTCAATGTCTTGTTTCTGATCAGTGCTCAGTTTCTCCACATTCAAACTGAGACCAAAATACCCCTATCATACCTCTTACAATTACCTTAAAACTGACTGGGACTTTCTGTAATTTTCGTTGTTTGTCTTTCGTTGAAGTTATTCGTCGACAAATGTGCTTCTTACATAACTTCTTTGATTCAGGCTGGCATGGAATCTTTTATTCCTTCTCGATGATTCCAAGTCAAGTCTCACTCTTCTCCATGGTTTTCATCAAATTGTGCTGCTGCAATTTCCAATCGAAACCATTACTTCCATATCTATCAGCAAAACAGAAAATAGATGTCTGTTTACTATTGCTAGAAACCATTGTAAAAAGGTTTTGTCTAACACCAAAGCTTGCTATTCTCAGGTCACAAAATATCATATTTCATCTCAAAAATTAAACTTCTATGGATCTTTGACAGTATCTATAATAAGGGCAAATCTGTCATCCCACCTCTCTTGTATGGTTCAGAATTTGTCACCTTGCCAAAAGACAAGGTTGAATTGTTTGCTAAGAACTTCTCATCAATATCATCTCTTGATTCCACTAGTCGCGTTTAACCTGATATAGCCAACAAACAGGTTGGTCTATTGCTTGACATTTATATTACTCCAGCTTATGTATCCAAAGTAATTTCCTACCTAGACTCTTCCACACGTTGTGATAAGAAGCCAACACTCTCTGGTTGCTTGGAGGGGACAAATTCATTCTTGTGTTACTCGTCATTCAATTAAGTCTAATCCTTTTACTGTGACTGTTCCTAAAGGCTTCAAAAATTCTTATTTATCTAGTTTTTTTCCTCAAACTTCATTTCTCTGGAATTTGCTTACTTCATCTTGTTTTTTTGATTTGTATAATTTGCTTTTAAGTTGTCTATTAATTGTTATCTTTATATCTCTATAAACTCGATATCTCCTCGATATCCCTGTAAACTTTATCTTTTCTCTTCTAGTAACATCCAACTCTAATAGTGGTTGCTTGCAGCCTTGTTGGAAGTAAAGATGTTAAAAAAAAGTAAAAAATTGTTATATTAATATAAGATTAAAGCATTTGGTTTTAATAATAAAAAGAAAATTAGTATTTTTAATTTTTAAGTATTGGGAAACACTTGGAAATAAAAAAAAACATTTTGAATTTCTTGGCAATAGCAAAGAACTGTTTTTGCAATTTTTTTTTCACAAAGGTTAATTTTTTTATACATTTTTGCTAGATTATCTATTCAAGTATCTTATTATTGGTAGTGCTGGTGTTGGAAAATCATGCATCTTACATCAGTTTATGGAAAATAAATGTAAGTAAATAATTGTTTGTTTTAAAATATCAGTTTCTGAAAAAAAGTTTACATATTGATTTATTTTACAAAATTATGAAAAGTTACAAATATGTATGTATACACAATACAAAATTAACTTTTAAGCTAATTTTTTTAATCAAAATAATCAGCAATCTCAAACACTTTTAAGGTCAGCAGCCAGGTTGGAGTTGCTGAATGCCAATCCTTATTTCGAGGGTTAAGCTATCTTATATAAAGTATATATAAGTATATATAATATAAATTTAACTCTTGTAATGTCTGAATTTATATTTACAAACATTTTTTTTTTAAAAAAAACCAGCTTAAAGGTTCAATAGATTGTGCAGTATTCAATAAGTCCTCAGAGTTTTTTGAACAAGTGAACTATAAAACAATATTTAATAATATAATTATCGAATAAAAAATTTATAGCATAAAATAAAATATCATTATATAATTTATTTTTAAACATGTAATGGTTAAAAACTAGATTGATTTTAAGTTGTAGCACAATTATTACTATATATTGTTCAACAAGCAAACTTTATTCATTTGCCTAATATAAAGAAATAATTATTTGCTTAAGAAATCTCTTGTTTAAACCTATAAGACTTTTATTCCACCTTTTTTAATAACAATTTAAAATTAATAACACAAGCAAAGTCATATCAACCATTTTGTTAGAAAAATGGGTTAATTAGTTTTACGTGAAATTGCTGGTAAAAAAATTAACTATTACACATTTTTTATTCTTGCAGTATTAAATGTGTTTAGTTTATTACTGGCTGACTTTTTAAAAATACAAAAAAATTGTTATTTAAAAAGTTGTGAATATTCAAGAAATCAAAATTAAATATTAGCATGTTTTTATTCATTTAGACAAAAGATGATTGTATCAAATATCAAGAAAATAAAAAATTTATATTTAAAAAAACCGGAAGCAAAATAAACACATGGTTACATTCATAATAACATTACTACATTGTTATTCTATATAATTTTCATCAAATTAATTTCTATTTAATCTTTATCCTACTAATTTAAATCTGATGTATAGGTAACCAGGGTGTTAACCAGGAACAACCAGAAACCCTGGTAACTTAAAATCTGATGTATAGGTAACCAGGGTGTTAACCAGGAACAACCAGAAACCCTGGTAACTTAAAATCTGATTTATAGGTAACAATTTTTAAAATATTTTAGTTAAACAAGATGCACATCATACAATTGGAGTAGAATTTGGTTCAAAGATTGTCAATATTGGTGGTAAAAGTGTTAAACTACAGATTTGGGATACTGCTGGCCAAGAAAGATTTAGGTTAAAAAATTAGGGTTAATTTTATTTTTATGTTTAAAAAAAATAGAAACTCATATAAATATACATTGTAATTGTATCACTGTTATATTTAATACTGAATCACATACAGAGCACAAGAGAAGTCTTTTCCATATAAATATTATATAAATCCATATTTTCCATATGAATATTTCAAGCAATTTCAAGCAATTAAGTCTCATTAAATCTTAAAATTGTGAAGTATTTTTTTACATAATTATCTTTTTTTTTTTTTTTTTTCAACAGAAAAATTGAACTAATTTTTTACAAATGGATGCTTTTCCTGGTGTTAGCCTGTTTCACAGATTTTTACTTTTATTACCACTGGTCAAAGTTTTTTTAATTTGTGCAGTTAAATTATTTTGAATAGATCAAAAACAAATGGTTATTTTTAAATTAATCAAAAATATATCTAACAAGTTTGTTTTAAAAAATGGCGCAACCCTATTAACTTTTATTTAAAAGTCTAAATAAAATTACTCCATTGCTTCTTTTAACTTTTTTGTACTGTTTTTTTGTCAGATCTACAATTCTTGTTCTAGTGAAAAAAACATGATCATATTCAAAAATTATCAATGAACTCTGGAAAACAAAATGGGGAAAAAAATCATTACTTTTCTAAAACAATTATAGTTTTTTTGTAATTTGATTTGATGTAAATATAAAACATTTTTATTTTATCAAAAAACCGAATGGTTTTCTAGGTATGTCATGAAAACCTTTTGGTTTTTAAGAAAATCAATTGATTTTCTAGATAAAAATTCTAGATAAAAATTGTGTGCACTTAAGTTTGTAAGTGATTTTTTTTTTTGTTGTAATTCACCTCCCCAAAGTCGAGAAGGCCGCTACAGATGAGGAAGCTACTAGTGATTATAACCCTCTCTCAACTCTATAACTCTGAAACACTAACCTTAATGAACAAGGCCTCTGCGCGGAGAAACAGGTTGAGCACGGTACTACCAGGGACATGGTGGGAATCAAACTCGGAACCTTTCGCTTATAAAGCGAGTGTTCTACCATTACACTACATTTACTTTTGTAAGTGTGTAAGTAGTTACTTACTTTTGTAAGTTTGTATTTATTTACTTTTGTATGAGTGTACTTACTTTTGTAAGTGCGTACTTACTTTTGTAAGTGTGTACTTAATTACTTTTATAAGTGTGTACTTATTTACTTTTTCAAGTGTGTAAAAACCTATTTACTTTTTTAAGTTTGTATTTATATACTTTTGTAAGTTTGTGTTTATTTACTTTTGTAGTGTGTACTTACTTTTGTAAGTGTGTACTTACATACTTTTGTAAGTGTGTACTTACTTTTTTTTATAAGTGTGTACTCATTTTCTTTTATAAGTGTGTGCTTACTTTTATAAGTGTGTACTTACATTTGTAAGTGTGTACTTACATTTGTAAGTGTGTACTAACATTTGTAGGTGTGTACTTACGGGACGAAAATAAACAATGTCAGTTTCTGTCAGTATGTCAGTTCTGTCATGTATGTCAGTATGTATGTATGTCATTTCTTCACCGGAGATTTTTTTTTTTTTGTATAAATAAATTAGTTTTTGGTGTAATCTATTTAAATAAACAATTTGCTAATTTTGTTATTTTATGACACAAAAATATTTATTACCCATTATACCAATAAGTTCATATTAGTTAATTTTTTTCATTATTTTTTTTATTTTATAATTAGATCAGTTACTCGCAGTTACTATAGAGGGGCTGCTGGTGCTCTACTTGTTTATGATATCACAAGGTACATTTCTATTCGTCAATAGGGTTTTTTGAGATTTAATTTTAAAGCAAGTTTTTTAGCAGTTTTAAAAGTTTCTCAAAATAAAGATTCTACAAAAGTAGTAAATTTAAAAAGTATAAGAAAAACTTAAAACACTCATTTGAATTTATGTCCGTTTGTAGCCGTGAGACATACAACACGCTCACCACATGGCTAACCGATGCAAGAACGCTTGCAAGTCCTAATATTGTTATTATTTTACTGGGAAATAAAAAGGATTTAGAAGCTGATAGAGAAGTGACTTTTTTGGAAGCGAGTCGGTTTGCACAAGAGAACGGTAAATTCCCTAATGGTTGTTCAAAAGAGAAATTTTTTGTATTATTATATATGTATCTATTATTATTATTATTAATAATACAAATAATATATTTTTATTAGAGCTAATGTTTTTGGAAACAAGTGCGGCCACTGGAGAAAATGTAGAAGAAGCATTTTTAAAATGTTCTAGATCGATTCTGACTAAAATCGACGCAGGTATCTTGTCCTTGGTTATTTGTCTTATAATTTAAATTGTTATTTTTATGCGTTTATTTTATTATATGTTGTAGTGGTGTGATAGTAGAACGTTTTGTCAAAAACCCACTACGCCCTTGGAAGTACCACGCCTAATTTGTTGCTTATCTTTTTTGCTTTTAATTTTTTCTTTAATTGTCAAGGTTCGTGTTTTGGAGTTAGATGCCAGAGACAGGTTTTTAGCAACAGTTAAAAAAAATAAAAAAAATGAGCCTCCTCGACTATAGTGGGTCCCAGGGGCTCAGGGTTGTGAATACAGTGAAAAAAAAAATAATTTTTGTTGTCTTTTATATTTTTAAAAATTTTTGTTGATAAATTTAGGAGACCTGGATCCAGAACGAATGGGATCTGGCATTCAATACGGCAACGCTACTCTCCGAAAACATCAGCCCAGTAAACCAGATAGTAACTCTTGTAACTGCTAAAAAGTGCTCTTTCTTATATGCCTTAAATTCGTTTTCTACATCTGTATAATTTGTTTTTATATCATTTATGCATTGCACAACACAAAGTTCTTTTCATTAGTCAAAAGAATTTTTAATTAATCATTAGCTAAAACGATTATTTCTTATCGCAGAACATCTTTGAACTCAAAAAGTTCTTTATACATGCATATATTAAACTAAGCTCTAGAAAAGGTTAAAAAATCAATATTAATGAACATATTTTAAACAGGTTTTTTGTTTGTTTTGTGTTTTTTTTTCTTTTATTAAAACATTTTGTATATTATTTAGGTCACCAATGATTAAGTATGTTTTAAAAGTGACCGTGATTTAGAATAGCTATCACATGATTAAGGCAATCATGTGACATTACGAAAACTTTAGTGTTGTTGTTGCAATATTCTTATTAAGTTATAATTTTTTATTACTTATCTAAATTGAATTTAATTTTAAAGAGATTGTAAATATGAGATAAAAAAAGTAAACTTTATAATTGCTTAATACTTCTCCGTTTTTTAATTTATCTGTGCTATGTTTTAACTTTTGACAAAATTTTAAAAGCTAAGAAAAAAAATCAGGTATATGGTAAATTTTTAAAAAAACTAAACTTAAAAAAATCACTATATGGTAAATTTTTTATAAGCTTAGAAAAATGGAATAACGAATTAAGATTTTATTTTTGGATATTTTCTTTTACTTTTGTAAATTATTAATATGTTAGATAAAAGTTTGTCTCCCTGCAAACTAGTAAGTGTATGCTCACCTCACTTTACGTGAGTCGGTGAAAATACATTAAATCTTGGTGTATAGTTAAGCATAAATATTTAACATAAAGAAGAAAGTCTTTATTTATTTTTGAGGTATTCAAAGCCGTTTTTCAATATTAACTTGATTACTAAATGACTTTTTAAATATAATTTTGCGTTTATCTATTTTACTAAGATAATACCAAAAACAAAACGGTTTAAAGAATACGCGTTTTATTATCTAAGCTGTTTCGATTGTTAAACGTTTTATAACGTTTTATCGCTATTTTTCGATCATACTTAGTGAGAAAGTCATAACAAAAACAGTTTTTGGCATTTTTATTTTTTCTTTTACTCTTCTTTTCAAGAAATATGGAAATTTTTAACGATAACCGTGTGGTTTAACGATAACCGTATGGTTTACACACCGTAGACAATGCAGGAGCTGACTGGCAATGGGGCTATGTGGAAAGTTCCACATTATGTGGAACATATTATGACGACTTATTAAGCCGTCAGCAAATTAGTTCGATATCGAACCAGTTGAGCCGGTTTTTTGTAAATATATGCTCTAATATACCACTCTGTTTGTCTTTATTATACCAATCTGTTTGTTTTTATTACATCACTCTGTTCTTCTTTTTAGCCATTGTGTAGTTTTGAATCAAAACAACCAGGTTTGTTTTTAAACTTTTTAACAACCTGAATAATTTTAAATTTAGTCATTGATATTCTCTCGGTTTAAAAGGTTTTCTTATAAATGCAGTCTTTATTTACTTCTTACTTATCTACAAACAAACGTATAAATTTATACGCTATTCCAAAAATCTTTATGAAATACTATTCTAGAAGAGTTAGCAGAATAAATCACTTCTCGATAAAGTTTTTAGCAACAAGACACACAGCTTTCTAGAGAGGATTCAAGAGTCAGGTTTCAGATTATGTTCTCTTATGGGTTCAAATAAATGAAATAGAGTTTGTATTTTGCAAGCATAAATAGTTTATTGATTTAAGATTTACAGTTGATAGGACTTATATCTCTATCACATTCCGTCTATAAAAAGTTTCAGTTAAAGTTTTTTTAGAATCAAATTTTTACTGGTACTGATCTTTATAATCTAGAAATCTAATAGCTCTATACTTTTTATTTTGACAAGATTTTCGGAAAAAGTCAATATTTTTAACTTAAATGGTAAATAAAACTAATAAAACTTTGGAATATAAATTTACCGAACAATCACTCGTAGCAGTGAACTCCTGAAGGAAAATAAAAGTGCACTGGACTATTAGTGAATTATTTTTTTGAACAAAGCATATCTAGACAGTTGTCAAGACAAAAAAAGATTAATTAAAAAGTATTTTAAATTATACTATTACGAAGACAAAAGTAAGACAGACAAAATAAGTGCACCCAAACAAAACTTATAATTATTTAAAAAAAAAAACATTTTATAAACACTTATAATAAACAAAGGTATACAACAAATACATCACCAACCAAAACATACAAATTACCAAAACATTAAAATTTTGATTGCAAAATAAAAAGCATGCATACAATAATACAATGCCAAAGAATGGAAAAAAATATCACTGCGTTTTAAAAAACGAGTGTCACTTCACTCGTTTTTTAAAACGCCTTATACGTATTTCGATAAAAAAGCATTTTTACGTATTTCAAGAAAAACGCAATTAAAAAAAAAATTACTAGAAGAAACTCTTTGTAAAGCGTTTAAAATGAAACTAAATCAGTTTATTTTGTAAAAAAGTCAAATTTAATTTTTTTACCTTAAGGTGTTTTGAAAAATGGCTTCAGATTAGCACTAATCACTAGTTTATCCCTTCAGATAAACGTCATCACCAGTTATGCTTAACTCTGCAACTCTAAAACCGTGAATTTCAATGGCTTTATATTTTTTATATTGACCAGTTTCACAGAACAATGTTTTTGACTGATGGACTTAATTAGTAATTTGAATAAAATATGTTACATTGATAAATATTTAAAGATTTGAACTTTTGTAATAGTCATGGCCAATGACGTTACAGTTCTCTTTTGCGCTTTTAATTGCAATTTGTGAATTTAATTGTGATTTAAGTTCTATAAAAATTTCTTTTTTTTTGTACAAGTCTCCTTTTTTTGTTTAAAACTTAAATGATTTTAAAGACTTCATCATAAACTATATTCCTTTTAACAGTCATTCCATAGTTTAGGACCTTGATAAAATATACAAAATTATGAGAATATATTACATTTTCGAGGCAATTTACAGTTGTTGGTTCTATCTGATCTTAGATTATACTTTTCATTTAGATTTATTTCAAACTTATTGTTTAAGTTTGCTGACAAGAAATTGCTCACACTCATAGAAAGTGTTAAACTTCTATACTTTATGTTTTTTGTAACTTTATACTAGTGTCCATTCGGGTTTATTATTATTTTAAAAAAGTTACTCTAATTAAAGGTTGGGAACAAAAACATCATTTGATTTCTGCTTACCCCTTACCTTTTCATACGAGGTGGGGGGGGGGGGTAGATTTAGGTTTTTTAAAAATAACTTTTCATATAAATTAAATCAATACAATTTGCATTTCATAAAAAAACGTTTTACATCTTAAAGTGATGACCAAATAAAGTTTACTAAGTTGGACAGGAGTTTTATTAAACAGCATAAACTTGGCCATTTAAAAACACCTAATAATCTTTGTAAAAGTTTTATACAATGCTTTCATTAAATAATATTAACCAATCAGATAAGGTTAACTGTGAATTTCTAAGAGTGCGATCTCTTACTCAAGGAGCATATTATTAAAACTTATTTTGAGTTTCTAAAATTTATCAATTTTAAATATTTTTTGAATTGTTTTTTGAAGTAAAAATATTTTTAGTAGTATGTTTGTAATAGTATTTGTGACTTTTGGTTTTCTAAAAAAAAAGTATAAATGTCCTAAAAAGATTTTTTGTTCTTTCCCTAGTTTATATATATATATATATATATATATATATATATATATATATATATATATATATATATATATATATATATATATATATATATACATATATATATATATATATATATATATAAATACAAAATATATATTCATATTTTACAAAACTGTATTTCTATTATGACATTAACTAGAATATTAGTTTAATAGAGTATACTCTTTAAATAAAACATATAACATATATAACACTATATTTGTAAGATATAATATATATTTTTATTATTCATATGTTGAATTTCCAACATGTTAGGACCCTTTTATGGTCTAGCTTTTTGAGTCGTTTCCTCAAAGTAATTGTATATCATATGGAGTAGCATATGTGCGGTATGCACTTAATATATGCTAAAATCAAATATTCATGATTAAACAGCTATTAGTAAATCCTAAAATAGATTTAGACTATCGCGTTATTTGCAATGTGAGTATTATAGTTATTAGTGCTTCTTTTTTTTCTGAAAAGAAAGTAAGAGAACTCGTTGGTGCTTTTAAACCAACCATTTGATAAGGAATATATTTGATCCAGAATGTTTTCATTCGGCATATTTGTCAGTCGGAATGTTTTTATTCGGCATATTCGTCAGTTAGTATCGGCATTAAGTATTTATTATCAAAAGCACTATATGTTCTAACTATCCAGGATTTTTCGTACCTTTTTTTTTCTGCTCGATCTTCCGGAGTGCTACTAGAAGGATCATTAATGTCTATTAAGCTTAATCTTTTTGCTTTGAACTCTTCTTCAATTTCATCGACTCCGGTCTCGAGGTCAATAAGCTTTGCGAATGGATACGTTAAACCACCAAATAAAATAACAGAGATTAAAACTATTGATAACGTTGCAGTAAGCATCATCTGTCTTGGAACGGATACTGTATTTCTAATAGCTAATGAAAACGCAACGGCTCCTCTAAGTCCGGCAAAAGCCATCATATTTTGGTGTTTACAAGAGATTTTTCTTATACGTCCGCAGTTCAAAATTAAAGTCAATGGATAGACGTTAAGTATTCGACCAACTTGTGTTGCTAGAAACGCAACTCCAATAAAACCGAAATTCCATTGATGGTAATTAAATAAAAAGAACGACAGCCCTATATAAGAAAAAATAAAGTTTTCCGCCAGAAAGTTTAGCAACTCAAACATTTGTGTTGTTCGAATCGCCGATTCTGGAGTCAAATTTTTATATGTGTAGTGTTTTTGAGCAATCCCACAAAATAAAACTGCAACAATACCTGACCAGTTTGCAACTTCTGCTGCTAAATATGTAGAGTAAGACATCAAGAAAAATAGAGCTGTTTCTAGTATAGGAAACATTCCTATTTTTGTAAGTTTTGTCAGCAAAGCAGTTACGCAAGCCATTGATATCCCTATAAATAAAGATCCAACAAAAATTGAAACAAAATCTCCCATTGCAGATAAAAACGAGTACGCATTAAATTGTCGTGCTTCATATGGGTTATACGCTAAATAGGCTTCAATTGCACGATATAATACTATTGCAACAGCATCATTTAATACACTTTCTCCAAATACGAATGCGAATAAATCTACATCAACATGCATGTCATGAAAAATTGCTAAAACCGTAACTGGATCTGTTGCTGAAATCATTGCCCCAAACAATAAACATTCTGTAAAATCAAATGTAGAAGTTACTCCTGTCATTCTGTTAAACGTATATGTCATTACGCCAACAACTACGCATGAAATAGATGTTCCAACAAAAGCGTACATGCATATTGCTCCAAGATTACGAAAAAAGTATCTTCTTTTTAAGCAATAACCCCCATAAAAAATTATAGGTGGCAACAGTACATAAAAAAAAATTTCTGGATTAAAAGAAGATTTGTCTTCAAGTTCATTTCCTTCGTTTCTTCCGGTAAAGTGCTGTACAATACCGTTTAAAACATAAGAGTAGTCCGTTCCATTTATGTTCATCAATAAGTTTCTTGGAGCAGTGGTTAGATTTTCTGAGCTTCCGATATGTACTGCCTTTTCAATACCGTCAGAATCCTCCGCGTATCTTATTATTCCTCCAACAGCTATACCAAACAGCATTGCTACACCCGTCTCATGAAAGACACTAAACTTTCGGATCTTAAACAACCATATTACAAGAACTGTCGCAATAAGCAGAGTTATCAGTATTAACATACTTAAACTGTCGGTTTTGTGACTTGACGTTATTTCTTCTTCTTTTTGGCCTTCCAGCAAAATTGACATATCGTCAATTAAATCAAAAGAATAACATACTGTCGTTGCAAACAGCAATCGAAATATAAAATTTGTAATACTCTTTAAAAATTTCATTTTTTAGTCTTTAAAGTTCGAAATTTTTAAACTTAAATTTCATTAATTTTAAATTTTAATTTTATTTTTACTTTTTACAATACAAAAAAAAGACTTTACAAAAAAATTAAAAATCTTTCTTTATGAGTTCAGTGAAGCAAGTAACTAACTTCAAACAGAGCAATAAACAATACCGAAAGTAACAAAAGTCAAATAGCAATTAACAATAAGTAAAAATGCACTTATAACATGAACTAGGAGTGAAATTAACTTAAGGAACGAGATTAACTGATAGCGTAATAAAAATTATATCGCGATCAATAAATTGAAGATTATTTAAAAATTTAACGTGATTAAAATAGATTTGTTATTAAAATAAGAACAAATCCATTCTATGATAGAAAAAAAAATCTATAAATTGTTTAGAACCTAACCAATTGATATAAAACAAACTTATGCTCATTTTGGCTCTACTTAATCGATCAAAAAAAATATCACATTTCTCGTTTCGTATACCACTCTAAATACGTTCAGTATTTAGAGTGGTATACGTGGTATATTAAAAAAATTTTCAACATATTCTTAGCAATATATCAAGGGCGGATTCATAGAGGAGGGGGGGGGGGGAAGGCGATGGAGGCGATTGCCCCTCCTTAGATATTTTGGAAAGCATTTTTTTTTAAACTTATATATTTAACACAGCATATTGTTTTAAAACGGAAATAAATTACGAAGGTTTTTAAAAATTGTATGATTTTTTAATAAAATTGAGTAACAATTTTTAAATCTGACTGTTGGAATAGTAATATATGATGCAACTTCATGGTTACATAAATGAAGACAAATATTCTAAGAAAAGTTAACTAAAAAAGTTTTATGATTTGTTGGTTTACTTGCTAACTAATTATTAAACCTAAAAATTGTTCCAACCTTTCTTGATAGATGGTTTGGATCCACCAAATCTAGTAAAAATCTGAAAATCACTTACCCTCTTATTAGATGCTCTGGGTTCACCCTTGCAATATATAGATATAAAGCAGTATAAATAAAGAAACTTAAGGTTTGCGTTACTTAGATGTTTATATTATATCTCTTTATTTGTTTGTGATAGTTATCTTTTATTATAGCTAATATTGTAAAGGGCTCATGACCCATGCTAAGATCACACGAAGTCCTGCAGAATATATCTGTAATGTAATTGGATCTATAATATTTACTCACTAAAGGCAAATATAAACATAAAAAATTTAAAAACTTCAGTTAGAAGCAAGTGTTTACTAAACCCAGGTGTCAAGATTTTACCAAAAAGGCTTTTGATCCGTATCTTTTATCCAGTAGTTTGAGAAACAACCTGTACGTATTCACAAATTGTTTGAAAAAAAATACTTAAGACTACGAGATAAATTCAAAAATAAATCTAAACTTATTTGGCAAGTAAAAAACGAAACAGTAAACAACTTCATGACTATTCTCAGTGGGCACGGATGTAAATAAGACGTCTTTTAAACGTCTTTGGAAAGTTCAAAAGACGTCTTTTTTAGGTCCGGTGACAACACGGTTATACAAATTTTAAATAACTTTAAACGAAGGCAAACTTAAAAGTCCTTTATGTAATGAGAACTATAAAGTTTAAATGACACACACTTCAAAACAGGAGCTGTTGTAAATCTTTCAACTAATGTAACAAAAAATTAAATGTCCTAAATTCGGACATTGGATCGGATAATTTTGGCCATTTTTTAATATTTTTGTTACTTAACTCAAACTTTTAAGTTATGCTTAAGTCAAACCAAAAAAATTAGATTGCATAATTTTGAAAAAATCAGTCTAAGACTGTTTAAAAACTAGTTATTACTCCTGCATTGAAAAAAAACTTAATGATAAACTTAATGGTAAACCAGAGCCATTCTTTAAATTATTGGAACTGATCATAAAATTTTTAACTAAATAAATTTGACGTCACAGACGTCAAAGTTATTTGATTTTTAAAATGTCTAATTTTGGGCTCACGCTCTTTGGTAGTCAATAACAACAACTTACTAAAATGGTTTTGAATAATTGTCAATAATTAGAACTTTCGTTATTGTCGTCCACGCTCCACTATGTAATATTTGACCTTTTTTCCTTTTAGCATGAGCGTAAGTATGTTTAAAAATAACATGACAAAGTTTGTGCCTAGTTGCCATAATTGTTTACTATTTTTTAAGCGCGTGTTGCACAACAAACGCAAAACAGTCATATTTAGACGACGAGTTGGTTTCACAACGCGGTTGTCAAACGATGTCTGCATTTTGTTGCTAAATCTCTAAATATCTAATTTATCACGCGTATGTTTACGAATAATTTCCTCATTTAAAATACATCCAATCGTCAACCACAATAACCATAGGTTTGATGTGTCAAGTTTGCTCTACACAAAGTCCTAAATATTTTGGCTCATTCATAACTTCATTAAATATGCAAAAGTTTCATTGGCTGAAACATCAAGACTTAAGAAACTTTTAAGTTTACAAAAACATGCAGAACCATTTGCTCTAAAGATTAGACGCGAACGCGCTAAAACCTTAATGAAAGAAATGAAAATGGCGAATGCTTTTTAAATAAATATCTATCAGCGTTTAATTTTCATGTATCGTTACAAAAGCATTATCTCTCCTGCAAGCTTTAATAACAAGTTTGAAATGAATAAAATTGAAAACTATTATGTAAGAGCGAATATGATAAACACATATAAACTGCCTCGGATAATAAACAAATATTTAAAATATAGCATTTTAAATAGAGGACCAAAAGTATGAAATACCTTTCTTTTTTTTTAGATGCCTCAAGAAGTCTTTACGGTCTTATCACAGAGCACCACGGAAGAGCGTTTGAAAGGAAGTTCACTCCTCCTTCCTTACCGATGTTATAATACTCTTCGAGAGGTAGCGTTAAACCAGGAATCTCTAGTTTCCGAAGCAAACGGGCTAACTACGGCTGCTCAAAAAGGATTCAAGAGTATGGTAAATTCATTAAGCTCATTAAATTTACAAAAAAAAAAAAAAAAAAAAAAAAAAAAAAAAAAATTAAATTTGAGAAACCTAGTTAAATTTATTCTGAATAATTGTCCTTAAATTTGTTCTTGTTACACTTTTTCTTTTTGTTTGTTGCGTAATAAACTTATTAGTGCACATAAACTTATTAGTTGTGTATATAATGACATTACGTAATTCTTTTAAAATGTTGTTAGAGGGGTTCTATGAAATAATTGCGCTGACGTCCATCTTCATCTTTTTTGAACCCCTGTCTGTTTTAATTATTTTTATATTTATATTATGAAGTATAGAAGTTTTATTCTATTAAAACATTTTTTTGATCGATTATTTCTTTATTTTATAATGATAGATTTCCAATTGAAATTTAACTTGATTGCAATATTATACTAAAATTTAGTATAATATTGCAACCACGTTTTATTTAATTAGTACTCTTTTTTTTATCCAAAAAAAAAATATATCCAAATAATAAATTAAAACCTTTTATTAAAGTTTCTGTAGTTAGAGTTTATCCGAAGTTCGACTGTATATCGTAATGTAATGTAATGTAATGACTGTAATGGATAATAAAAGTGATTATTTTAATGTCATTCGTGTAAGTAAAAAACGAACAATTGTTTTAACGTAATTTGTGTCACTTGGTGTTCTAAAATAGATTTTGAATCAAATTCTAATCTCCTTCTCCCAGGTTTTAAAGAAATTTTGTTAGAACGAAAGAATAATAGGCGAGGAGGAGGAATACTTTTTTATTTGAAAGAAAATATTTTCTATAAAGTTAGAAGCGATATGAGTGTTTCTGATACGAACCAAGAGATCTTAACAATTGAAGTAATAAACAAAATTCTAAAAACATTTTAATCAGCTGTTGCTATAGGCCACCAACTGGTAGAACAGAAAATCTTGGTAAATTTTTGAAATACAATCTAATAGAAAAAACTAGTCAAGAAAAAAAAAAAAGTTATATTTTAAGTGACTTTAATTTGGATTGTTTTGAATATAAAGAAAACCAAAGCATAAAAACATTTTATAACAATTTATTTGAAATGAGAACCATACCAATAATAGATAGACCGACTAGAATTACAAACCATTCGTCAACTTTAATTGATAATATATTAACCGCAGACTGTTTTAATAAATCTCTAAAAAAAGGAATTATAAAAACTGATGTTTTAATTAATTTTCCCGTATTTTTTTCTATGAAATCAGAACATCAAATAAAAAACGAGGATAAAACGACAACAAAAAAGCGAATTGTGAACAATTGTAACTTAAAATCATTCAAAGATCAAATTTCACAGCAGGACTAGAATCACATAAACTCTAATGATAACATAAACATTATCTATAACACATTTTTTAAATCTTTTTTTAAAATCTATGACGCTAATTTTCCAATATGTGAAATAAATCTCAAGGCCAAAGACATATTATCTCCTTGGATAACTAAGGGACTAAAAAAGTCTTCAAAACTAAAAGAAAAATTGTATAATAAATACTTAAAAACAAAATCTGAAAAACATCAACAAAGTTACAAAAACTACAAAAAACTGTTTAAAAAACTCCGCAAAAATGCTAAAAAAAAATTATTATTTTAAATTGCTTACTCAGCACAAACATAACTTAAAACGCATTTGAGAATTAATGAAAGAAATTACAGGAAAGCAAAAATTTCAACTTCTTTTCCACTTGCAATAAAAGTGGGAAATAAAATAACTAATGATTGTAATGAAATTGCGACTAAATTTAACAAATTTTTTTCCACTATAGGAACAAATTTATCAAACAAAATCCCTTTATTAAATTATAAATGAACAGATGAACGTCAAACTCCTTACATTTTACAAACCTAACGCTTGAGGAATTTGATACAGCTTTTAGATCGTTAAAAAGAAATAAATCAGTAGGACCTGACGGTATAAATGGAAATATTGTAATAGACTCTTTTGATGTCATGAAGGATATTCTTTACAAAATCTTTAAATCATCCATTAAACAAGGTTTTTTCCCAGACTCTCTGAAAATAGCAAAAGTAATTCCGATTTTTAAAACAAGGAGACCCGACCAATATAACAAATTACAGACCTATTTCTGTTCTTTCAGTTTTTTCAAAAATATTAGAAAGAATAATGTATAACAGAGTGTACACATACCTAATTGCTAATAAGCTCCTTCATGAAAATCAGTTCGGTTTTAAGAAAAACAACTCAACCGAACATGCTATTCTTCATGCTATTAACACGTTATATTAAAGAATCTTTTAGAAATCAAAAATTTACACTTGGTGTATTCATTGACGTGTCAAAAGCTTTTGACACGGTCGATCATAATATTTTGCTTAAAAAATTTGAATGTTATGGCATAGCGGGTAAAACTCTAAGTTGGTTCAAAAACTCCAACCGAAAGCAATTTGTTTTTAATAAAGATTTCCAACCTCAAACATTAATGAAAATAACATATGGTGTTCCACAAGGATCCATACTTGGACCACTTCTTTTCATTATATATATAAATGATCTTAACAAAGCATCTAATTTAAAGGCTATAATTTTTGCAGAAGACACAAACTTGTTTCAGTCACATGAAAATATAAACCTACTTTATAATAATATGAACAGAGAACTTAAAAAAATTTCAATTTGGTTCAAAAAAAATAGGCTATCTTTAAATATTGAAAAAACAAAATGGATACTTTTCCATCCTAACTATAAAAAACAGATACTGCCTGTAAATATGCCTAATCTTTTTATAGACAATGTCATTCTAAAAAGAGAAAAAGTGACAAAAACTTTTGGGAGTTTTTATTGAAGAAAATCTGTCCTGGAAGTCACGCATCAATAATATTTCTAATAAAGTTGCAAAAAACATTGGAATTCTATACAAATCTAGAGGTATTTTAAACAAAAAGCAATTAACATAATTATATTACTCTTTTATTCACTGTCATATCAATTATGCAAATATTATATGGAGAAGTACACATAAAACTAAACTTAAATCTCTTTATCGGCATCAGAAACACGCAGCCCGCATAATAAATTTAAAAAATCGTTTTTCGAACTCTGAACCGCTTTTTAAAAAAATGGACGTTTTAAATGTTTATCAACTAAATGTATTTAATGTTTTGTGTTTTATGTACAAATGTAAAGAAATTATGTCCCCCGATGTATTTGTAAACCTTTACAAAATTAAACCCCAAAACAAATATAATCTACGTAATAATAGCTTTTTAGAAAAACCTTTTTGCAATAATAAACAAGCTCAATTTTGTATATCTTATCGTGAACCTTTTCTCTGGAATGAAATAGTACGGCCTAATTTTATTTTTTCATCTAAATTGACCTATTTTTTTTTCAAACAATCTATTAAAAAAAACATTTTTTCAACAAAAAATATTTTTGATTTTTTTTGATTTAAAAAAAAAATAATAATAAATTTTCAGTTGCTATACTGCATAATGATTTGTTATGTTTTATTTTGAGTTTCACTTCTGAAGTATGTAGTGTCAAATTTATGATATATTTAGTGATTATATATTCTCGGTATATATTTATTGTATATAATATATAGATGTTTTTATTGTAGAAGAAAATAGAACTTTGTTAAGGGCTTCGTGATAAGATCATTACAATCTTCTTGTCCTGTCCGTATAATATTATAAATCTTGATGTAAATAATATTATACGGCAAATAAAATAAAATTAAATTAAAAAAATTAAATTATCGAATCAAAATATTTTTGATTTAAAAGTTAAACATTTTCATAGATTTTGCATACAAACTTTCATTAGAGTAAATAAAACTAAAGTATATATAAAGGGGAAAGCGGGGCAACATGGCGAATGGGGCAAGATGGGTTTTACATAATGACTCAACAAAAAATCTTAAATTTGGGTGAAAACAAAACTGTATTTTGCATCTTGTATTTTAAACCTCTAACTGTTTTTTTTTAAATATTACGCAACTTTATTCGCATAAGTTTACTTTTTGCGCTTAAAAAAATTCCTCAGTTTCAATTTCTCATAATGGATAGTGTCTTTCAAGTTTAATTTCTTTAGAAGTAGTTTTTAGCGAGTTGTGTTTGTTTTGTGTTACTTTAGTTAGAGTTATTGGTAATTTTTAGAACTTTATAAAATTGGAGGCAAAAATTGCATAATAAGTCATCTTATCCCGGTCACGTGACCAGATGACAAATTTTTGAACTTTTTATTTTAATATTTATTTCAAATTATTGTACTTGTAAACTGAAAATTCATGCAGGCAATAAATCATTTAAATAACATAAACATACTGAGAAAGTATTATTGCTTCAAGACTGATAGTTTTGCAATAACTCAGGGCTTTCAAAACGTTCGCAATGTTGCCCCGCGTTCCCCTATATATATATATATATATATATATATATATATATATATATATATATATATATATATATATATATATATATATATATATATATATATATATATATATATATATATATATATATATATATATATATATATATATATATATATATATATATATATATATATATATATATATATATATATAAATATATATATATATATATATATATATATATATATATATATATATATATATATATATATATATATATATATATATATATATATATATATATATATATATATATAAATATATATATATATATATATATATATATATATATATATATATATATATATATATATATATAAAGAGGTATGGGCGCCCCAAAGATGTGGGGGTAAAAGGGGGCACTTGCCCCCTATCTCCCTCCCTTGCATTTTCTAAATTAAGAAAAAAACTTCGTGTTTTTTACCAATCTGAGTGCCATTAAAGTTGTTGCTATTGTATGGTTTTGATAAGAATTTCTTGAATCTTAAGCGGTACAGTTTCATTACAAACTTATTTTTTGGTGATGTTTCTTTAAAAAAATTAACTGCTTGTTTATGCGATTTCGGAAAAAAATCGTAGTCAGTACTATTAAGGTGAAAAAAAAAATTGCTCAAAACTGTTTCAAGTAAAAAAAAACTGTGTCAAAGTAAAAAATATTGTGAAAAATGTTTACCAATTTAAATTAAAATGATTAAAATTTGATAAAATTAATTTTGACAACAAATTATGCGCAAAAAATTGTTGATAAAATAATGAAATGAGATGATGATAAGATCGATAAAATAAAATAATCGATAAAATGATCGACAATAAAAAAAAATTTTCGTTTGCTAAAATCTTTTTACTTTTTTTAAACTTTTCTCTAATAAAACATTTATTCTTTTACCGGTTTTTTAAGATAACGCGATAAAGATCTCTCGAACAAGAAGCAGACAAACTTAAGGTGGAGATAATAGGTTAAATTATGACACAGGACTTTATGTAAAATGTACTACAAAATTCCCTATTGATCTTACGTAGTGTTTGCTAACTGATCTTTACCAGCCTCATCCGCCCTACGATTAAAAGTGACATTATTAAATATCTAATATACTTAATGGCTATCATATTTACCTAGATAAAAAGGCGTTTTGGGTATTTTGTGTCTAATTTCTACAACCAGTTTAAAGGAAATCAAGGTATCTTCATTACTAATCTTTTCATAAAGTATAAAAATTTTACTGAATGTGCCAAAAATGATATCAGCTCAGCATGGTAGTGTGGGGCTCAGCAAGATGCTAAACACTTTGCATCAACAATAAAAGATCTAAATAAAAATATTCTTTGTCAGATAGATAATTCAGTAAAATGAACTATTAAAAACAACTGAAAGAAGGTGTACCCTATTATTTTTACAATCTTATTTTGTGGAACAAATGACTTGGTATTACGTGAAAAATATAATAACAAAGGAATTATCCTCTAACGTTATGAGTATAAAATTGAAAGAGGAGACTTTAAAAAACTTTTGATACAGCTTTTGAAAATGGCCGTTAATCATCACATTGAACGCAGAATTATTTATTCAACTTGTCTTAACATGCTCTGCAAGAAGATATTGTAAAAGGTGCCAGCAATGCTGTTGAATTCTTAGTCATAGTCGATGCAACATTTTTGGAACTTAACAATTATTACTGAGAGTTTTTTAATACGTCTAAAGAAAAGACTATAATTCGTGAGGAATTTTTATTTCTTATAGATTTTTACTGCTGAAGAATATGAATGTTGCTATGATATCTGATTATATCATTCAAAATTGCAAAACATTTGACCTTCTCCTTAATAATTTGGTCAAGGTTAGGATGGATGCTCCACACTGACTGGAAAAGAAAATTGAATTCAGGCAAAAATTCGAAGGGTTTACCTAAAAGTCATTTAAGGTAAACCCTTCGAATTTTTCTATTGAACTAAAAGATGTTGCAGTGGTACAAAATACTATTTGCACTATTAAATGCGGTAGTGGTAGAGCGCTCGCTTCATAAACGAGTGGTCCCGAGTTTGATCCCCACCACGTCTCTGGTAGTACCGCGCTCAACTCGTTTCTCCGCGCAGCGGCCTTGTTCGTGCTTTGGAGTTATAGAGTTGAGAGAGGGTAATAGCCACAAATAAGTAGCCTCCTCGTCTGTAGTGGCTTTCTCGGCCTTGAGGAGGTGAATTAAAATATAAAATTAAAAAAAAAAAAAAAAGCAATTTTTGCATTTTTTCGTAAAAGCCCAAAACAGAAATCTTCTGTCACAAATACTTCCCTGCTATTGGAGACAAGATGGACCAGCAAGTATAAAAGTGTTTGAGTTTTTTGTAGTAAATTTAAAGATATTTATTTTGATCTGGAAGAATTTTCATTGCATACAAATGGAACTACACAACAAATACACATCAACGTTATTGTTTATCAAAGTCCAGCATATATTATTTCGCATTACTCAGCCATACAAGTTAGCCAGGCTCTTCAAGCTGATTAAGTTGATCTTCCAGAATTCCAACTGCAAGTTCAAAAACTATTCAGAACTATACACAAAGGCAAAATAAACTGCAATAAAAAAGACTTATATAAAATAGATAAAACTGTCTGTATGTTTGGTATTGATACTAGACGATTTCAATTCTTGTTAAAAAATGAGTTTGATTTTAAATAGATGTAGTAAGTCTTTTTGTGAGTACTACCTTTACTATAAACATACATTGTGCCATTAAAAATTATTTTAGCTATAGTACGTACTATAGCAGCATTGTTTTTTAATGGCACAACGGATGTATATAGTAAACGCAGTACGCACAAAAAACATACAACATATTTAAAAACAAGTTTATTTTTAAACAAGAATTGGAATCGTCTGTTTATAATCACCTCTTGGAAATACTGAATTGGCACGTGCATATTTGCAAAATTGAACAGTTTTTTCGATCTGTTTTTCTAGATACGTTTCTTTAAATACAGCTTCGTCAAACTTTTTGAACTTTGATTTATCCGTAGTTTCTTTTGTTGCCTTCCAATTAAGTTGGAAAACTTTGAACATCAGATTTACAGGCGCTTAAGTTTTACCAATGTGAATTTTTTCCAAAAAATGTTTACATTAAAGCTCGTAAACATGTCTTCCACATGCAAGCTGTAATATTATTGAACCCTGTGCTTGACAAAACCTAATGTTTGTGCCGGAATATCTCCTGTATTAGTTGCAGTTGTGTCAAAGCGCAGACTCTTTATATAAGTTCTTAGCTTATATTTATCCAAAATGTTTATTAAAGTATCATGATGAGATTTTTGCAGTACCGTTTTTCATCTAAGAAGTCTTAAATAACGTCAATATTTACAAGAACAGCAAAACGATCTCTTTTTTGTTTTGTACCGTTAGTAATATTCTGCAAGATTTTTCCATTAAAGTGACCATTATTGGAAATTTACTTTGACTTGCAGCTTTTATTACATCTTTCAATATTTAGCTGCACTTGTACTTATTGATTTCTTTTTGCCATGTCTGATAGTAGATTTAGAAGACGAGAAATCTGTCAAACTGCTCCCAGAAGTAACTACTATGTCAGAGATCAAGTGCATCATATTTTTAGATAAAATATTTTTAGAAACACCTGTAATTGCAACTTCTTTTGCAAATCTTTTAGGTAATACTGTCGAAGCACTACTACCTGATTTAATTTCGTCTGCTGAATAGTCGGAATCCTGACAAGAAGAGACCTTACTTTGTTCTGATGGTAATACAGAATTTTCTCAGTTTCATCTTCTTGTTGCTCAATAAATGTTAAATATCGCAATCTTCTTTCTTCTATTTTTTTCAGCTTTCGGCAATATGCTAAATCCTTTGAAACAAGTGTCATTTTACGTTTCGTCATTTGATCATTTAAAAATTGCTTATCTAAATTCTATGAATTTAGGTTGTTTCCATGTTTTTTCTTCAAGATGGAGCAAATTTCAAGTTTTTCAATCCAAAAAACTTTCTTAGAATTTCTTTAAAGATGTTTCTAGCTAATTCTGCTGAGTTGCTTTTTTTATTTTTATTCAACATTGCCCATTTTTCAACTAGATCATTTAATAGTTTCCTAGAACATTTAATATTTATTTAACTTTTTTTAAATTGCTTTAAAACTTTTTAATGTAGCCTCATATCAGAAGCAGAGTGAAAAGAGTCATGTTAACAAACTAATATAAACAAAAATAAAATTCAGTAAAAATAAAAAAACTCTAATTATACACCTTTTCAAGATGTAATTGAGAAAGCAAAAATTGTAATTAAGAATCGTAAGATGTAATTGAGAAAACAAAAGTTGTAATTAAGAAACGTAAGATGTAATTGAGAAAACGTAAGTTGTAATTAAGAAACATAAGATGTAATTTAGAAAACGAAAATTGTAATTAAGAATCGTAACATGTAATTGAGAAAATGTAAGTTGTAATTAAGAAATAGAAAGATGTAATTGAGAACACGAAAATTTTAATTTAGATATCGCTTTAAAGGAGAAAGTGTAAAATGGCGCTTAAAAAAAATGGCGCGTAAAAAAATGGAGCGTATAAAATGACGCACTTAAAAATGACGCAAGATTTGTAGCGTAAATTTAATTTTTTAGGGAAAAATTTAGGGAAAAATTTATAATTTTTGGGCAAATGAATTTAACATAATAAACACTAAAAACATTTTAGGGAAAAATTTATAATTCAATTAAAAATTATAATTAAAATTATATAATTAAAAATCACTTCATTGATCATTTAAGCACCAACTTGTACGTCTTCCATATTTAAAATAGTTGCATAGTGCGTGGTTGTGTGTTGTACCGCACGTGCACAATCTCCTCCCATTATAGTATTTTTCGCCTCAATTACAATTCGTTCTAAGTACTGCATGCGCTGTTCCGCAATCCCGTCACCTAATACAGGTGGAATGCGAATTGCATTTTTAACGTTACTTTTAATTTTGGACCAGATCGTTTCCACCGGGTTCAACATTGGACTGTAAGGTCCCAAACGTAACAACTGAGCTGGTGAATTATCGAACATCCTTTGCAAACGAGCGTGACAAGGAGCATTATCTGTTACGACGACCAAATCCTCCAAACGATTCCCGGATGTAACCCACTGGTGAAACATAGCCAACATCCACTCGTTAAAGGAATCTGCTTTAAATGATCCCCTGCGAGTTTCTATCATGACGACATTTGTAGTTGAAATAGCTGCGATCAAGTGTATGTTTAAACCTTTTGAAGCAGGTACTTTCATAATTGCTCTTTTTCCTTGTCTCGCGCGTCCTTGCGTTTTTCTACAAAAAAGGTTAAAATTTGTTTCATCCAACCAAACTATCTGACGACCATTTGTGATATGTTCGTTGATGTTTCTAACATATTCAGCTCTTTTTTGTTTGTTTTCATAACTGTTCATTGTAGAAGGCTCCTTGTGCACTTTTTTTAATGAGAACAATCTGCCTTCGAGGTAATTTGCTATTGTTGTTGTGCTAACGTTTATGTTAAATTGTTTTAATATCTTTGTTTTGATGGCCACCAATGTTAATTGACAATCATTTTCAATCCATGTTAATGTTTCTTCGATTTGATGTTCGGTCAACTTTTTCGGTTTAAAACCTCCTTTTCCGATGAAATTTGAATTTCTGCTGCGAACCCAATTGTATGCTGTCTTATATTTGATACCTAGCGTTTGCGCGAGATTCACCCAATCTTCAAATTGCTCCGCACATTCAACAACTCTTCTCCTGTCATTTGGAGAAGATAAAACGTAACGTTTCCTTTCAACTTGTTCAGTTGTGTGTATTTTATGCCGACAAATCGGACAACTTGAATCTGGTTGTTCCAGAACTGGACGTAAACAAATTTGGTGACATAAATGTTGACACGGATTTAGCTTAATCACAGACTTTCGGGTCATAGTGTATTGGCATATAACACAACGATCTTTCAATTCCATTATTATTACTTGTGCATACAAAAGCAAAATTTAAGATTATAACTTAAATTCATGTCCAAAAAAAATTTACATGTTGTGTTTCTCAATTACATATAACGTTTTCTCAATTACATGTTGTGTTTCTTAATTACATATTACGACTTCTTAATTACAACTTTCATGTTCTCATTTACATCTTGAAAAGGTGTAGATTATTTAGCAAACCTTGTCATAAAATATGCCGCCGTCATATCCTCCATTAGCCCACGCTTTCTTTATTGCAAAAAGAATGCAGTTCTGAGAACATATTGCTAGTTCAGATCATGCTAACATCATTTTATCTTGGGAAGTACAACCAATCAAAGTTTTTGTGGGAGTATTTTTGTCTAACAGACGCCTGAGTTATTAAGATTAAATTTATATATTTCGTTTTCAAACTAAACTTTAATTACTTAGTTAATATATTGTTATATATTAAAAAAATTTTAATATATAGTTATATATTAGAAAAATTTTTAATAAACGATTTTTATTAAGAATTTATGGATCTTTTATTTTCATGATATTTTGCCAAGTTTTAAATGTTTTAGCTTAAGTTTCTCTTATTAATATTACATTTGTTTTTTGTTTGATAGATTATTCCTAGACATGAATGTGATCGAGTTAAACAAGGAGGCGCCAGAGAAAAAACTTTTAAAACAGTTATAAAAACAAACAGTTAAAAGAAGCCTGTAACTAGGAAGTTCTTAACAGACATCATATCTAACCTGATCAGTAGTTTAACTAGTATTTTAACCGGTATTTTATTCCTTGGGTTGTTGCAACAACAACAGACAATAGTTTAAACTATATATGTTCCTTCAATCAGTTTGGTTTAGTCAAAGAGATAAAGCAGAGAGAAGAGAATTTTGAGAAGACCAACTTGACGCCTTTCATTGTTCGAGTAAGGTCGAGAAAGTTGCAATCTTTAATAACACCGTCATTGTACAGCTTACACAATGAACGATTGCAAGAATTCACAGAAAATGCCAGGTTGGAATTCGATTTCCAGGCTATTTATTTTTAAAGCCATAAGCTAATGGGGAGAGAATGCCCAATATGGGAAGACTGTGATGTTAAATGAAATTAAAGCAGCCCTGAATAGGAAGTTTAAAACACCAGGGATCACCTGTCAATTAAATTCCATAATTTTTTATATTTTTTTTGTTACGTACAAATATAACAATCTAAGTTTTATAACAATGTTTTTATTAGGACAGCCATTAAAATCTTTTTTTAACTGTTTAACATTAAAATCAAGATAAATTTATGAAACCTTAGCTAAATTTGCCTGCATTTTATGATAGTGTGACAAATAATATCAATACTTTTAAAGAAAAAACTCATATCATTAATACAACAGAAAGAATCACTTGGAAAATCAAAAATTTTATTATTTCTCCTATTAGCTAATTAAAATGAAATCTCTTTTCAATTATTGCGTAATAATTCATTGTTCCCAAATATTTTTAGGACTCTCTTGTACGCGTGTCTAAAGACAACACCATCAGACGTGCCAATCTACTATTATTTTTTTTCCTAATCTGCTTGTAAAAAAGGTTTGTTAGCCAAATATAAAAATAATGTATAAATAATATATACAAAAAGGATAAGGTTTATTCATCTTTTAACTGAATAAAAGCTTTGTTTCTTTTTAGGTTTTGTCATCTTTTTAAAGACAAGGACCTTTTTATGGCATCTTACGTGCATCCTTATTATAAGCTGCTAGTTGTCAGTTACCTCGTCAAATAGGCGGCACAATAATAGAAGTAAACCGATTCATGATCAACACCAAAAAATTAGATTTTGTGTCAAACTTCAACAAGAATTACTAAGCGGATATGCCCAGCTCTGGTTAAAATTATTAGTTAAAAAAAATATAATAAGGGATTTTTTTACGCAAGCATATTTGTTAACAAACATTTACAAAAATTTGTTTAGTTTAGTACAGTGAGCGAGCGATGATTTTTTCTTATTAAGAGGTAAATTATGTACAGAGTCGTCCTAACAGGGGGTGTAGCGGTATCCCGTTGCACACCCTAAAGCTGTTATATGTGCACTTAAGTTGGCAGATTTGTACATTTAGCATTTGAGTTGGCACTCGCGGCCGTCTTTAATGGTGTGCGAAAACTTTATTAAAACGTTAGTCAACCAATCTGGAACTTTAATTGAAAAACGTTAAATAACGAGGATTTTTTTAAATTATCAGTTGGCAAAAAACATATATACCACATTCCCTTGAGAGAACCTTAGGGACGTAAGCTATTAAATTCTTTTTTTTTTTTTTTTTGACGTAAAAAAAAAAAAAGAAATATTTTAATTAAATAAATTGCGTTAATATATATATATATATATATATATATATATATATATATATATATATATATATATATATATATATATATATATATATATATATATATATGTATATATATATATATATATATATATATATATATATATATATATATATATATATATATATATATATATTGTATATATATACGAATATTTATTAAATCACAAAGTTGTAAAATTAAAGAACAAAAAACAAAACAAAATAAAATTCGCACATTCCCCTCGGCATTTGAACGAAAATAAATGTTCGTTCAAGCACTCGTTAAATACGCAGTGAAAACTCAATCTTATTTACATTACCTTTTGTAAACACAACCTACACAAGAAAATTCAAAAAAATAATTATTTACAGCTTATTTGAACAACTATATTTTTTTAATACGAAAATGTCTTTAACCAGGTTTGTTTTTTCATATTTTTTCAGATGGTATATGTATGATTTTGGTATATGTATGTATTTTCAGTATATGTAAAAGCATATAGAGTAGGGTTACCTTTTTTCTGAAACACAAGTTGAGGACACGTTTTTTCGTTAAAAAACTAGTACACATACTCGTTATCCCTCCTCAAATTCGAGTATAGTTTACTTTCACCAAGTAAACTAATTTTATCCGTAACTTTAGCAATGACAATTATTTAAAAAAAAAAAAATTATTTTCATATAAACTAATATAAACAATAAATGTGCAACTTTTAAACTCAGTAAAAAATACTTTTCCATTTTTCAAGGTAAGCAGAAATGAATTGTACATTAGCAACGCATCTGTCATAAATAAATCACACTCTTTGTCTTTCCCATCTTCTCTTAGATTTTGCAACATTGATTTAGTATTTCTAATATAGTATTTACCCAGTTGACTAGTAGCAGGGTGGCCAGCCAATTTGAAATCAGGGAAATTTTTTTAAGTCAGGGAAAAGTCAGGGATTTTTTTTTTCCCCAAAATTTAGTGACAAAAATTTTTTTCAAAATTTCTTTTTTTATATATATAAATATATATACTCCCTCACAACCATCAATCAAATAAAAAATTTTAATTCATTTTGCCATATATTCATAAAATCATATAGAAAAATAAAATATGATTGCATTATATTATTACCTAAAGTTTGTTACATATATTTGAAATATATAATTCTATTTAAATATATGATTTTATTTAACTATGTCAATACAATAATGTATGCGGAAATCATTAGCAATATCAACTTTAATAGCTTCTGAATCATTGCCAATAATATTCTGTGTAGCCGAATCTTTTCAATCAATGCCAATTGTTTAAACATACTTCCTGCACAATGGTACCACCTTTCTCTTTATTTATGGCTCAAATCTATGTAATACATTCTGAAATACTATAAGCACTGTATGTTACACAGCAGTATTTCTGTAACATTATGTTGGAAAATAGGACAACTGTTTCAGTCTATGTTTCCTGACAGTTTTATAGCAAAAAAAAAAATGACTATTTGGAAAACTAAAGTATCCCATTATTATATGTTCTAATTTGTACTCAAGAAAAAACAGAATGATTGATTTACTCCTTCATAAATCTAAATGGATTAGAGCTGCAATGGCTGATAAGGTCAATGACCAGTATCAAGATTTATTTAATCTTGCAAAAGGTATCCATAGAAGAATTTACAAATTGCAATGTTTATAAGGATATGTTGAATGTTTTCTTTACCCCTTTTATTAGCCAGAATTTTAATGATTTATTTGAAGTTTCTGAAATTGACTTCACTTTGTCATATGGTAATTCACAGGTTAAAAGTGGGTTTTCTATCAGATGTTCTTGTTGAAATTTGCACAAGAGCTCTGTGTTAGCCCAAATTCAAGTTTATGATGGAATTCACTATGTTGTTAGAGTTTGCAATGTGGAATTAATGAAATCAATGGTCAAAAGTGTAAACATGTCCCATTTATTCTACAAAGATTTATTAAAATGAAAAAGAGAAGAAAACTTGCAAGAAGAAAAAGACTGTTGATAAAAAATTAGCTCTGCAGAAAATTAAGAAATTATATTAAAAAAACAGAAAATTAACATCATCAGAAAGATATACTTGAGATTGAACTAGAATTAAAAATTCATAATAAAAATATTTTTATGAAATCATTTATTTTTTAGCTTAAAATAACTGATATATATTTGTAAAATTAGCTTATATCTTTACTCTTTTGTCATTTTTCAATAAAATTTATTAATTGAAAAATGACAAAAGTGGCTGTATTGTAAAAAGTGGCTGGCCACTCTGAATAAGTTGTAGTTTTGGTATCCAGGAGCTCTAAAAATATAAAAAACTTATGTACGACTAATACAAAGTATAAAAAAAGACTTTTAGGTAAGAGGAACAATCAATTTTTGAACTCGGAGTCCTTAGGTATAATGGCAGGAAGGACTCCATAACTCTAGATTTTAAAGTAATAGGTTTCAAGTTACTAAATCTCATAAATCTTTTTCTTACAGCAGATCATTAGTCAACCAACATGTTTAGAGCTTCTGGACACTAGAGATCAGGAAAAAATAGAGATATAAAGCTGGAATTCTTTTGGAGCTCCACATCCCTGCTTAACAGAATTCAGACAATCTACAGTTTCAATTATTGATGTCTTTGACTCTTCAACTTTTAAAATAAGTTCTTGAAAAATACAAACAAATGACTTCAAATGCCATTAAGATACTTCCCTTATTTCATTCTCAAAAAAACTGTTTGGTAAATTTAGGTGGTTCATCAGTGGGTAAAAAATATGATTTAAAAGGAAAAGTACATTTGTATCAACCTGGTTAGTCCAGGATAGAGTGATAACCCCCTTGTTTTAGTTTCAAAAACAATCTTTCTGGGAGTGTTGCTTCATCAACTGAGGGTTTGTTAACATTTATTGCAATTATGGCCAAGGTTTCTTCGATTTCATTTGCAATTGTGACAGCAAATTTACTTGGAGTATTTTTTACATCCAACAGTTTAGACTGCAGAGCACACTTTTTCCAATCAAAGTATTGAATTACAATAGGAAAGGTCTCATGGCTTCTACCATCAGTTGCTACTCAAATGCACAGGATTATTTGTTCTTCTATATTTTTTAGCACATATCGGACAGCATTTGGTGCAAGTACATTTAATCTTTGTTCTATAACATGAATATTTTTTTACAATTTAAGAATCTAGAAAATATTTTGCAACTAAGGCAGAGGTGCAATCATTAGATTTGTAACTATAATGCAGCTTCATTTTATGAAATGCAAAAAAGTGGCTTTGGCAGCTGCTACTTGATCCTCTAATTTTGAGTTAGATGTACACAAAAGTCAGTCATTTCGCAAGAAGAGCTTTGTCCTCTAATATATTTTTTGTGGTTTAAAATATCTAAATGAGCATCAGGTTCTGTGCCATTCCTACAAGAATGACACTCAACCTGATATTTATTTTGTCCTTTTTTGAAGGATGGGTATTTATCTTGTAACTCAGCTGAAAACTGTGTTTTTCTGTTCAGCATTATTTTAAAATTGTTTAAAACTGTGTCATAAAAAACAAAAAGTTATAACTTTAGTTCTTCACATATTTATAAAAATGTTAACTTTAGTGCTCTACACAGTAAATTTACTAGAGGTTAAGTAAAATAATTATGATTAGCAAGAAATAATAAAAATATTTTATAAATTTTTAAGAATAGATGTTAGTGGATTGTTATAGATATTAATTTATCAACATATAGTAGCAATAAAAGTCTTTTTCTTGCGACAATATGTGTAATTACTTTTCTTGTGACAATATGTGTAATTACTTAGTTATTTTTTGCAACTTTGATATCAACAACCTTATTAATCTAATTAATTAATTAAATTGTTTAATATTAAAAAATTAATCCTTTGGTAGATGTATTAAAATAATTAATATTAATATATATATATATATATATATATATATATATATATATATATATATATATATATATATATATATATATATATATATATATATATATATATATATAGATAATAAATAATTCAAAATTAGATATATTATATTCAATTTATATTTAGTTATTTTAAATATAATCTCTAAAAAAACTTTGTAAAATAAAACCACATCAAGTTTATGCAATTTTTCAAGAATGATCAAAACTAAAAAAAAAAACCTCGCATTATAGAGCTTTATAATTTGAATTTACAAATCTCAATACATTTAATGCATTATAAAGCTTTAACATTCAAATTCACAAATTTCAATTTGTGTTTTTTATATTTATGGTAACAACTACAAAAACTTTAATAACATACCTTTCAAAGTTTTAGTTAATAGTCAATATTATTTCAATAAATATATTATGCCTCCTGGATCTGAAGGAAACCTAGCAGGTGAGCTAAGTCAGTTGACTCAATTGTTAATTACTTTTCTAGAAAGGTGGTGCTTAAGATTTTAAATGGAGTTAAGAAACAATACAGCAACAAAGATAGAACATTGTGGCACCGTTAAAGTTTGTTAAGCAATAATGAACTATTAAGCAGTAATGAAAAGAAATTTTTTCTCAGGAGAGATAATCTTGTAAAAAAAGATTAAAAAAATGATTGTAGTTTGATGTGAACAAGAAGTTGAACTGCACAAGAAGGTGAAAAATGTGAAGTAGAATGAGACTGACAAGAAGGAATAAAAGCTTTTATGCCGGATTCAAGCGGTTAAATAAGAGGTTCATTTATGCATACATAATATGGATATAATTTGATATAAGCCTATATATTTGCTATTTATTTAAATGTTGACACATCTTTACATATTTTTATGTAGTGTTTGCCAAAAGAGATGACAGCACAAAAGGAGTAAATGAGCAGTAAATGAGCAGCAATAAAGGAGTAAAACTGAGTAAATTAAGTAAAATAGAATAAATAGTTTGTTAAATTTAAAATTTTGTTTTTAAAATGTTTTTACTTAATATTATATAACTAAAAGTTTAAATAGCTTTTTAAAAACTATTAAAACTTTATAGTTCTTTTTTTTTTAATAACTTTTTGGTGCATGTAATTGCCCGCCATTTCCACCAAGGCCTGCATATATACATATAAATGCAGTTTTATGCAATCTTCGATATAAAATTGTCCAAATAATATAAAATAATAAATATATGAGTTATGAACGTAAATCATTAGTTTTAAGAAGTTATTTTGTTTAATATGTATTAATATTTTACTTAAAGATGCATTTGATTCGTGCAATGAAATAAATAAAAAAAGTTAGAACTAAACTTTTTCACTAAAAACTAGCATTGTATAAGCGAATTTAATTTTAAAAACAAAAAACTTTAAAACATAATAGATTTTCAATACACATAATTATGTATAAAAAAAAAATATTTTTTAATTACTAAAATAGTTTCTTATTTTTGTTTTCAGATTACTTCCAGCCCCTGTTCAATTAATGACACTTCATGATGACAATGATGACGAGTTAGAAGCTGCTTATTATGGTGGTAATCAGGTGACATATTTTAAAAAGTGTATTAATTTTGTGTTTTGAAATACGTCAATTTTTCAGATTCTTAATCATAGTCATTTATTTAAACTCAGATATACTATTGTTAATCTGATAGTTGTCAGCCAAAGCTTTTATTTAAACTCGGATTTAAACTATTAATCTGATAATTGTCAGCCAAAGTTTCTAATCATAACAGAATAAAGAACCTAGAATAAAGGAAATATTTAAAAACAAATTTTATAAAACCTGGGTTTTTGGTGAATTTTAGTTCAAGGCTCTACACAGTTATGAAGTTTGGAGCAATCAATATATAATTTAAAAAATGATTGCATGTATTTTTATTAAAATACTTGTTGTAATATCTATTTTAATGAAAAATTTTTTGATTATAAAAAAAAGTTTAAAACTACTAAAAATGTTAAATCTTTATAAATTGTTAATATTTGAAATTAGAAATTATTTGAATGACTTCTATTATTCAAATTACCTAAACTTTTGTTTAATTCTTGATAACATTTATAATAAAAAAAACTTAAAAAAGATGTTTGTGTAAGTTTCTTGTTTTATTCAGCAAATGTTATGATAAAGAAAAGAATTGTTGTGATTTAGGAGAGTAAAATCCAATTAAAACTGTCAAATTTTATTTATATTTATCATATCCAAAAGCCAATAAGGTATCTCAAAGTTACATTAGTACAAATGTTTATATTACTTTTCCTATGTTCCCTTTCCCTTTTCACTATGTTCCTAAATGAAGTACAGTTGATACCTTTTCCACTTGGTTTAAATTTGAATTTTACCTTTGGTGAAACGGTAAGCCAAGCAAGAATAATCAGCTAATGTTTTGCTTTGTTAGAAGTGAATTGTTTAATATGAATTAGATCTTTTCATCAACAATAAATTTTGAATAACTTATGTAATTTAGTAATGACCTAGATTTCAGTCAAGCCAAAAGTTGCTGTTTGAGTTTGTTTTAGTTTGTTTATAGCATAAAATAGGAGTCTTTTTATTCCTTAATAATCCATGATTTTGTGGCTAGGAAAAAACTTTTTTGCGACTTTAGCTATTTTTTAACCTTCTTCTTTACTTTTGTAATGTCATAAAAATTAGATTATGATATTATAAAAATGTGTATCTGTATTATAATTAATTTTGATTAGTTTTCTTATGCTTGTAAGATCTATTCCTCAGAAAAAGACTATCATAACATTAATGATATAAGAATGCTCCAATAATTAAAAAAAAAAACTTGTGTGTTAATCAGTGAGCAACGATAAGGTTTCATTTTTGTGCAAAATCTTATTTAATATTTATAGTGTTATTTATAATGACTTATTTTAGGTTATTTATAATGACTTATTTAATGTTATAAGCTAAGTTTTTTTTTGTTCAGCTGAAAAATAATTTTAATTGCATTCTAACCAACATTTAAACAACTTTTTTTTAATATCTAAAATCGTCTAAAATAAAACCATATTAATAAAACTAGAACAAAACCTCATAAATAAGTAAATAAATGCTGACCTATATGCTGACAGAGTTAAAGATTGGCAATTTTTTGCCAACTTTTTTTATGGTGAAATTATAATTTCTAATAAAATGGTAAATGCTGCTTTTGTTTTTCAAATTTTTAAGTAAATCGTTTTGCCATTTGAAAAAAATGTTGGCAAACTTGGTGGGTTTTTTTCTGTTATTTTTATATATAAAGTTTTGCAAATTCGTTAATTTCTAAATTTCATGCTGAAAATGCTGAGGGATGCATGTCTGAAATCTTGAAAATGAGTAATTGTGTAATGCAAATTTTATATTGATTTTACATTGAAATTTTTTAATTTATAAAACACCAAGAAAGAAAAAAATCTTTTAAAATGAAACACTATGAAAGTAAACAAAAAATTATCAGGTAATAAATTTATTACTTGATAATTTTTTGTTGTTAATTTTTTGTTATTAATTGTTTTAATTAAATTGTTTTTAATTAATTACTTTTTAAATAAACTAATAATTTATTAATCATTTATTGCAAGTGCACGGAAGACAAAATACTTCGTCTTCAGTTTTAGAATAACAAAGCCATGAAACTTGTGCCAGTTTGGAACAAGTTTCATGGCTTCTTACATTAAAGGTGAAATTAAAACTCTAGGAAAAATAAAACACACATCCAGAATTATTTCTTTGTTGTAGAATTTGAATTATGATGATAGGCTTAAATGTCTTAATATCACAGATTTTTATACCAGAAGAACAAAAGGTAATTTGATTCAAGTAGATTAATTGTTATCTTGCACTATAAATTTCATATTTTCTCTTTCAGTATCTTCCAACTTTTATACTGATTTCTTGCAGTCTTGTCAGAAGGAAAGATGTTAATAATAAATAAATATATATATATATATATATATATATATATATATATATATATATATATATATATATATATATATATATATATATATATATATATGTAAAATTAAAAGTGATTTGGAAAATATGAAGTTGAATAATAAATTTCGAAAGCATTTCAATGTACCATAGGGAATAACTAAGAGTCGAAAGCATTTCAATGTAACATAGGGAATAACTGCAGATATGACTGTGAAATAACAAATTATTTTTTATACAACAGAGTTGAAATTCCTGTTTAAAATATATAAGTAGTGGTATAGTCACAGCAAAAAAGATGTTTTCTTAATAACATTATTATGTTTAACATAATAAACTTGATCTACATATAGGATAATTATAGCTTGACAAGAGTTCACTGTCTCAATTTCTTTTTCTGTTTTTTTAAGTCAGTCATTGCTTATCAATACTACTATTAAAGGGATCCCCAACTGCCAAGACAAGTTGTGTTTATATTAAAGAAAATGTTTCAAAAAAACATTTGGGCTAATTTTTTTTTGATTAAAACTATAAAATGAATGCATACCATTAAATTTTAACTTCACATTTTAGTCGAAGCTCGCCTTTCCCCGTTTTTTTTGCTTCTTAGAGTCTGTATAATGTTAGCTGCAATCTGCAGACTTGTTAATTTATTCCATGCATGTTTAATTCATAACAGTTTCGGTATATGATGTCAGTGTATAATTTTTTTCTTTCAAGATGTCGTATTATTTTTTTGCCAATATCATCAAATCATGCTAATTGTATAACTTTTAATAAATCCCCAAAAAAGTTATGATGCAATTAAAAATTAAATTTATAAAATTTATAAAAATAAAAAATTTATTATATAACAAATATTTACAGTAAACGTAGTGGTTTAAACTAAATATAAGCTAGATACTAAAAGTATAAACTGAAAAAAAAAACGAGTGACTTAAATAAAACATATAAACTGAACTAAGTAGAAAATAAATATTAAACAACTTATTTTACTAATAACTGTTCAAATCAAACTAAATTAAAGTTAAAACAAGTATTTGTACTAAAATATACAAAAAATAGCTATAATATAAATATAAAAACAAAAAATCGCATTAAATTGTTCGCTACCAGTCGAAGAAAAATCTTTTTGTAGCAACCGCACATTTTTTTGAATAACATTTGAATAGCATAACATTGACAATTAATTAAAATTCGATAATAATAAAGTTTTTAACACGCATTATTAAATAATAATAAATGCAGTTAAGTTAAGTTTTACAGTGTTAACGCTGTTTTATTTTATAACTACGTTTTTTTATGAACTTTGTGATTTTATTTGATTATGTAGAGAATTTTCTTGATTATGTAGAGAATTAATTAAACCTACAATTTATCTTGTTTTGTACATAAATTTTCATTCTAGACACATTTCTATGTGTCTAGAATGAAAATTTATGTACAAAACAATATGAATTAAATATAAAACGAAAAACCGCATCATACTGCCTTTATTTTTTCTCTGCCTGCAAACTCTAATCACAAAATATCTTTAATTGTGTCATGATTTTGGCTGGCTTCTACAACAAAGTAATAATAAAAAATTTATAAATATATAAGTATATATATATATATATATATATATATATATATATATATATATATATATATATATATATATATATATAATATATATATATATATATATATATATATATATTAGGGCTGTCCAAATAAAATTTTTTTTTCAGATTTGATTGCATAGTTGTTTATTTTGTGCCATTTGACATATTAATTAACTGTGCAAAAAATCTTTCCGATCAGATAATGTTTAGGGGGTGCTCAATGACCATAAAGTTTTACGAAAAATGTGAAAAACATGGAAAAAGTAACAAAGTTCCACAAATTTCTAAAACCCGGTTAATTAGATTTTTCAGATTTGATCAGTTTTAATTATCTCTAAATATTAAATTCTGAATACAAATTACAATCCACATCCACTTTATACTGGTTTATTAGCAGAGAAATTAATTAAATAAAATACTGCAATACGACTAAAGTTCTGCGGTTTTTGTTATATCAGAATTTTTCCAAAATAAAACACTAAGATTTTTGACTCTTTGTCATTGATTAAAATACGAATTATAAACAAAAAAAATTATTGTAAAGGAGTAACAGTTTCTCAAACCGTTATCAACTACTAAGTAGGTCAACTCAAAAACATATGAGCAATTAACATTTAATTATCGTAATGTTATAGTTCGTGCAATGTTAATGCTAGCGAGGACTATAACTCTTCAAAGTACACTTTCTGGCATCTGGCACTCGCTTTCTGTGATCCTCAACCACCTGAATTAACCTCTGCATTTCAGATTCATTCCTTGTAATTGATTCATTAAACATCGACATTAAAGCCACAGATCGTTCGGCAGCATCATTTACTACTTTCAATGAATATACTAAATTTTTTCTTTCTTGGTATTCTGGGGAATCATTCCAGGTAGCTGGATCGTTGTTGAACAGAAAATCAATATCAACCTTCATTGACCGCAACGCACTTGCTGAAACTGATGTCACCAGCATGTCCAGAGATTTCTTCTCTAGACTTTCAATGTTCTTTAATTTGAACAACCTTTCAGACCAGTTCTAACCGTGAAATTTCATGTTGTAAATCATTTTTCGCTTCTCTTCCGTTTTAAGTTTGTTTGAAAACAAAGCTAGTGGGACCAATTCTGGTGAAAGGTACCACAAATGGTTTTGAAATTTCTTGACTGCTGCTTCGGAAATCGTTTTATTCACAACTGCAAACTGCTTAAGTTGCTGAAACAGAAACAAGTCATTAACTGGAGCATCGCTGGCATTTGGGCATGATATCCAAGATTTTACATAAACCAGACTAGCAAATAAGCGAAATTCACAGAGATTTTTTTCCTCTTTTGTGGTCAACTTGAACTCTTCATGAAATAAATAAATCTTAAAACAATAAATAACCTTGGCCATCCAGCGAGCCATGTGATAAGCACCAGGGATCTTGAAATGATAATTTTTCTCTTCTTGATCAGGCAGTTTTCCAAGTATTAACAGACAGAGATCCATGATTTCTTTGTAGTCATCCCTTGGTATTTTAACATGCAGGTTTTCTTTGAGGAATGCCATCACTTCATTTTGTAGTTCTTGCACCAGGGGTATTTTCATTCGAATGTCATCCAGAGGTTTAAAATTTCCTTGATTAACTTTGAGAGGTTTAAAATTTCCTTGATTAACTTTGGGCCAATATTGCTGAAATCTCTGGAAAAGAGGTATGTTGGGACCAGATGATGGTCCAAATAGTGATCCAAACACTCCTGCTACTATGATCTCATGAACATGGTGTCTGCAAGCAAAATATAACAAATTTCTACCTATATGTTTCTCTAGAACTACACATGCACCATTTTCGGAGCCAGTGTTAGAGGCTGTAGTATCAAAACTCATTCCAATAACATCACCAATTATGTCCCAGAAATTAAGCAGATGAATAACTGCTTTTGCTTGGGCTTCTCCAGTTCCAGCTGATAGTTTTGCTATTCCAAGTATTTTGTCAACATTGTGACCTGTCACACCTACAGATAGCCGGTCAACATTTGTTTTAGGGTCTGCAGAATTTGTACGATCTATCATCAGTTTGCCATCCCAGTGGACGATTAATGGTGGTTTGTCCAAATCGCAGAATTCAGTTCGAACAGTGGCTTCAATGTTTGATCGATGATAGGTTCGTTTTCTACGGACTGTAGAACATGACAATGATCCATCATCGAGGTTCTGTCCACCAGCCCTTGCAATTGCTGCTGCTAGTATAGTAAATTTTGTGTCAGATAGATTAATTCTGTCTAATGTTGATGAAACATCGGGCGAGTCAAGAATTGTATCTAAGATACATTGTCGTTTTGGAGTACTTGCTAAACTTGATTCAGCTGACCCTGAAGAACTTGCTTTACTGACTTGTTGTCTGTAATAAACAGGGATTTCTATCTCAAAATCTCTATCAACCATTTTGTCATTATCAACAGCATCGTTATCGTTGTCATCACTATAACTTTCGTCATGTAAAGGTTCAATAACAGGAACTATTGCACTCGCACCAGATTGTCTTTGCTCTTCTTTTAGCTTTCGTTCTCTCTCTGCTTGTTTCCTTGCTTCATTTCTTGCTTCTAATTTTGAAAGTTCTTTGTCCACTCCAAACATCACCATTTTTCTCTGACATCTCTGATCCAATAAAAATTCTTTATCTTCTTCAATTCTGATCATGGTTTCAGCATCCTTGTGGGCAATGTCAAAAAGTAGGCCAATGGTGTCTGTAAATGATTTCTCTCTTGATTTCTGAGAATCTGACAATATGGATTTTTTTTTTTTTTATTAATTTAAATTCCTGGACTAAAGTTTTCAACTTTAAGACTACATTCGGATGAAATGCTGTCGGAATACGGGCTTTATTCCAAATAATAATCAGTTCATCAACAGTTGTTTTAAGACTTTCAGGCACTGACTTTTTGGTTGAATTAAGATGATTAAAAAAATGTTTTTAAAACATCAGATGTTAAGGGAAGAACTTTATCTGGAAGATTTGGCTCTGGTTGTCCAATTAAAAAGATTTCGGTTTGAAGTCGTGTAGAGATAGCAACACGAGATGATGCTGCCATTTCAATGATAACTGAAAAATTATGAGAAAATCAAAACTCAATACCATATTATACAAACTTATCATTGAGTTGTTGGTTTATGCAGCTGCAGCAATATATAATAATAATTATTACTAAAGAAATTAAATAAATATTTTCAAATTAGAAATTATTATTATCTGCACTTAATAACAAACAATACACTACCAGACTACCATGCTAGTTTTCTGTAATAGGTTACTAAGGTTAGGTACTATCAAAATATTAATACATTTGTTGTCAAACTGAAATTCCAAATAAAAATAATATTTATACTTGTAAACCTTTTTATTCTGTTTGAACAAATTCTAAATTGAGTTAAATAATAGTATTAAAATGTTGTTCACATGAACAGCCCTAATATATATATATATATATATATATATATATATATATATATATATATATATATATATATATATATATATATATATATATATATATATATATATATATATATATATATATATATATATATATATATCTGTATATATATCTGTATATATATATATATATATATATATATATATATATATATATATATATATATATATATCTGTATATATATATATATATATATATATATATATATATATATATCTGTATATATATATATATATCTGTATATATATATATATATTTATATATATATATATATATATATATATATATATATATATATATATATATATATATATATATATATATATATATATATACAGTGGTTTTCATAAATTTAGACGCACTAATATTTGAGAATAGAAAATTTTAGGTATTTTAACGATAAAACAATGACGAAAAAAGATTTCGGTTTAGTTTTTTTTCTATTTATCAGATAAATACATACAGAATACAAAATTTAAAAAAAGTTTACAAAAAAAATGAAATACTAAGTAATAATTAGGTACAACTACATGGTATTAAAAAAATTAGACAAAAAAAAAATATTCATAAATTTAGACGCACGATACATTAGAAGGCGTAATTTATGAACCAATTAATATTTTGTGTATCCGCCTTTTGCTTTAATACAACTAAGAACTCTTCTAGGCATAGTCTCAACAAGATTTTTGCACATCGCTTCTGGGACCCCATACCAGGTCTCCTTAAGGAATTACTTCAGCTGACCAAGTGTGGAAATTTGAACCTTTGCTAATTCACGATCAATCCAAGCTCAAATGTTTTCAATCGGGTTTAAATCAGGGGAATATGGAGGCCACGGTATTGTCATAATATTATTATCGTTGAACCACTCCTTTGTATAGTATGCAGTATGTGCAGTAGCGCTATCTTGTTGAAGTTTCCATGGTTTATCATTGAGCATAAGCAGGTCAATTGATGGAATTAGGTTGTTTTCCAGTACTTCTACGTATATTCTGGAGTTGATTCTTCTGGTGTATGTTTGGCACATACCAACACCTTTGTAATTGAAGCATGACCAGATTCCTATCGAGCCTCCTCCACTTTGTACAGTTGGTCTAATGTACCTGGCGTAATACTTTTCGTGAGCCATTCTTTTAACTGTTATGTTAGATTTGCGATTGATAAGCTCAAAGTTACTCTCATTACTCCACATAATGTTTTCCCATTGATCTATTGTCCAATACCTTCTTTCATGACACCATTTTAGTCTCCTTTGTTTATCATATGGACGCAGAAGCGGTTTCTTCAAAGCAGTGTAGACTCCAATCTTGTATTTGATAAGTATTCGGCGGACTGTGCTTTGAGAAATAGATGTATTTCGCGTTGTATTGAATTCTGTGGTCAATTCTTTGTAACTAATTCTTGGATTAGCTCTGACAGCTCTAAAAAGAACACTATCGTCCTTTCTCGTGGTTGACAAGGGTCTACCTGGCCTCGTTTTCTCGCTGGCACCACCAGTGTGAAGAAAGTTTTGTTTCGTTGTCCGAACGCATTTCTCAGAAACTCCAATTAACTTGGCGATTTCTCTATTACTTTTGGTTCCTTCTTTGATGTGCGCAATAATTTGCCATCTTTCACCTTGAGAGATACGTCTTTTGCCCATTTTTCGCGTCTTTTTATTGCAAAACTAACTTAACTTTTGTTTATTTATTAAATAATGATTAACTAATCCCAGGTAAGTCATATTTATATAAGGTTTTTTGACAAAATCAATTAATTTAGGCCTATTAATGAGAAATATGAGAAAAAAACTACTAATTAACTATCAATTAACAAGATATAAGACTTTTTTAATTGTGCGTCTAAATTTATAAACAAAATAAAATCAAGTTTATCAATTAACTTTTTTGTGTTAATCGGTATAGAATGAGTAATAAACATCCTGTAAAAAAAATTATGGTACTCTATAATAGAGTTTCATTTCCTCTTTTAAATTATATATCAAACATAGCGGTAGCACTTTTATTTTATTTTTATTTTGAGTATTTTCTTACATATATAATGAATGCGTCTAAATTTATTACAAAAAAATGAATGCGTCTAAATTTATGAAAGCTACTGTATATATATATATATATATATATATATATATATATATATATATATATATATATATATATATATATATATATATATATATATATATATATATATATATTTGTATAATTTTTTACTGTCACAAATATTTTTTGTGATTTAGTAAAAAATTATACAAATATTTGATTTTCTGATTAAAGTAGAAAAAATACATATATCTTTAAAAAAACAACAACAAAAAAATGCTATCTTAAAAATTTATGCATTCATTATTTAGTATCATTCAAAAAAATTCAGCCCAAATATTTTTTTTAAACACTTTCTTTAATATGAACACAACTTGTCTCGGCAGTTGGGGATCCCTTTAATATATATATAAAAAAAAAGACATTTTACAAAAGAAGGACCATTTGGGACAACTCTATTGTCAAAGGGTTGATCAACCCCTAAAAATAATTTTTATAAGCTAGTTTTTGAATCAGTTATTATTTTGTTATAAAAGATGTTTAAGCAGTTGAATTCATTTAAAATAAAAGATTAAAAAATGAATATATATATATATATTTTTTTTTTGTTCAAATTTTTTATTGTCCAAATATTTAGTTCGATATAAGTATTTCTTTTACAAATAACAAATTCAGACTAATTATGCTCTGGCTATTTTGTTAGTGTAAAATGATAGACCATAGAAATAAATTGCTGTTCATAAGTCTTGTTTGTTTTACATGAATGCAAGTCTTGTGATAATATGATAAAGCATCAGGATTTTAACGTATAGCATTTTACGTACACAAAGAGCAATATAATGTCAAGTTACAATATTTGTTATGTTAAAACCTTTTTTGAAAATTTTGCTGACTTTTTAAAAATAAAAATTTAAGAAATAAAACAAAATCTTTTTAATCCATTTAGTTATAGGTGAAACATGGTTGTGTCAAATGTCACAAAAATAAATAAATTTTAATAATTTAATAAATAGTAATCTAAGTAAATATTACATAATAATATTTCTTCGTTGTTTCGAGTTGATTTTTAAGAGATTTTTAATTTATTTGTTATAGATGTCACTGGCCTCCTATGGCCCTCCACCATATGGTCACCGTGCTGGTTGGGTACCACGAAGACAAGAGGTTTAATTATAAATTAATTTATAATCAATATTAGTTTAATATTTTTAACATTCTAAAATTTAATTTTAAACTTTTGTTTTGAGGCACATTCATTTGTATGTTTAACATCAGATGGGTCCCTATAATTATCAAAAAATAGTTCTTTATGTTGGGTCTCAAGAAGCAAAAGAAATGTGCAATAAAATACTTCTTTTTGAAAGATAAAATATTACAAATATATATATATATATATATATATATATATATATATATATATATATATATATATATATATATATATATATATATATATATATATATATATATATATATATATATACATATATATATATATATATATATATATATATATATATATATATATATATATATATATATATATATATATATATATATATATATATATATATATATATATATATATATATATATATATATATATGTATATATATATATATATATATATTTATGTTTTAAATATTTAAATTTTTGTTTAATTTGTTTTTTTGTTTTTTATTGACTGATTTGTTTAAGGATTAGCCCCAGAAAATTAGATGGTACATCAACTGAGGGTTTTGGTTTGGGCAAGCAATTAATCAATTTTAAAAAAATGTTATAAATTTTTAACTTTTTTTGGTCTTCTATATTACCTTTTTTTTTTAAAATATATAATATTGAAATTTTAAAAAAAATTTTAAAAATAATTATTATTTTATTAAAAAAACATGGTTTAAAAAAATTATAACAAAAAAAATCTTGTTAATTTTTGCTATTTTTCGTTTTTAGTTAAAAAATGTTGTTTTCTGTTCACTGAAATCTAAAGTAATAATTTTTTTATTAAATGATGATTATTTTAAAAGTTTTTATATAATTTCGCTTCTTTTAAGACCCAACAAGACATACTTTTGAAAAACTTTTTTCTTATTAATATTTGGGACCCATTAAATATTCGAGGGTCTTGGGGGACCCCTAAAAGAATTTTTTATTCAAAAAATTTTTAAATCCAGTGTTATTTTATCATATAGTATAGATTAAGGGGGTGGCAGCATAGATTTTTCAAAAATGTTGTTATTTGAGACACCCTAATGTATGTATGTATGTATGTATGTATGTATGTATGTATGTATGTATGTATGTATGTATGTATGTATGTATGTATGTATGTATGTATGTATGTATGTATGTATGTATGTATGTATGTATAAATTTTAATGTGTTTAACTTTTCCTTATGTGCTTTGATTTAGCCTGACTTTTTTTTGATGGTGCCTAATGTTTTTTCATGGAACCTGTTACACTCTGTAACATTCGAAACCACAGTAGAGTTTACAAAACATAGTTAAGCAATGTGATTTCTAGTTTTATTTGTTGTAAGCAACTCAGCTCAATGTGGTGTAAAACTTTGACTTTGCTAAAAAAGAAAATAAGTTCCAGAATATTATGCAAGTTGAAGTTTAAAAAAAAAAAAAGTTTTATTTGAGTAGTTTTTAATTAGGATGCTATTTCATGAAAAATAAGAGGTCTTACAGAAAAAAAAGAAATTCTAGAGTTTTATATATAAATGTCAACAAGAGTTTAACTTTTAGGTGTCGGTGAAACAAGTATTGTAAGAAAAAAATTGGAATTATTTTTTTAACTAGTAGATGTTATATGGTCAAATTCTAGCACCTTAGTAAATTTTACTAACTTGATGAAAGTATTACGCAGACTTAAACTTAATGAAAGCATTATACAGACTTTAAGGCAGCCATCAACATGTTTATTATTTTATTAGATTAGACCCAAACATGCGTTATTTCATTTTTCTAAAGTAAATTATTTCAAAAATGTTGTTGCTATGGTCACTAAAATCTAAATATTTATTAAAAATCAAGTCCAAACAAAAAAAAAGGAAAATTGAAAATGAAAGAAATTTTATTAGTCTCATTAAAAAGTGAAAGTGGAACTTCAAATAGAGTTAATTTCGTATTGAGCTTCAATGTAATTAGGTTCTCAAAATATTGATTTTTGTGTACCACAATGTTACTTGTTTTTACCAACTGACCTATTTCCTATGACGATTGTATTTGTTTGTCAAGTTTGTGCAATATTTGGCAGTATTTATTTCCACAAACACTTTTTTTAAATTATTAGCCTCACTTGCCCTCACCAAAAGTAAATTAATGCCTAATGCAAAAATAGGTTAAAATAATTTTTTTTTCTACAGTAGTTAATTTTTTATTTTACAAAAAACATAGGATTTCGGAGATGGTGGAGCATATCCAGAAATAATGGTTGCACAGTTCCCCCTTGGAATGGGAAGAGAATGGAGAGAAACATCAAACGCTCTTCCAGTTATAATGGATGCTGAAGGAAAGATCAAATTTGACAGCTTATTACGTCAATCTCAACCAAAAAATAAAATAATACATTCTAGGTTTGAAGATCTTGTTGAAAAGCAAGTCAAAGCAGAAGATGATCCTGAACTTGCTCGACCTGATGAAGAAAAGATGCAAGAGGTTTTTTTTTGTTTTTATTGGAATCCTATTAACAATATTTTTTAATTTTATTAATTAAAAGATAAAATGCAATTAAAAGTAAAATATAGTTATTATTTAACTAAAAATTATTAATAAAAAGTTTAAATGTTTCTAATTATAAAACATTTTTTTGTTTTATATTGTTTTTTTATAGACTTCTTTTATAGTATGAAAAGCAAATTTATATTTAAATATTTGTACTTGTTTAAATAATTTCAGATTGCTGAAAAAACAAGGCAAGCATTAGAGCTAGAGGTTAATTCGAAAATAGCAGCTGCTCAACCAACACAAGTTGCACAGAAAACTGCTCCAGCTCAATATATTAGGTATGTATTTATTATTATTTAGGCATTAGTTGTCAGTTTTTCATCTTTAAAACAATAAGAATGTTATTTAGTATAAACTTTTCTAGTTTAATAGATATGATAATATTTTCGTAAAATTACTTTATATATTTGTTAACAATTTTGTATCATTTTTATATTCTTTTTTTAGTTATTAGGTTTTTTAGTTTTGTTAAATCTTAAGAAATAAAGTGTTACATTGTTAACCAGTAAATGCTGAATTATTTATTTGTGTATGTCTTGAAATAATAATAATAATAGCAATAATAATAATAATAATAATAATAATAATAATAATAATAATAAATGCATTTCAAAAATTTTAATTGTTTTTGATTTTGTTTAAAAATTTTAAGACATTTAAGAGTACCAAAAATATCTAATATGGTCATTCAAAGCACTTGAATAAATTAATCATTTATCTTTTATTCCTAACCATAACATACCCATAATACTATAAATCCATAATAAACATGTAATCCATAACATACCCATAATACTATAAATCCATAATAAACATGTAATCCATAACATACCCATAATACTATAAATCCATAATAAACATGTAAACTTTGCTATAATTTTTATGCAGATATAAATATATAAATTAAAATTTTATTCAAATTTAAATTTTTCTTGATCATACTGGACCCTGTGGCTTTGGAAGATGCTATATAGACAGATATATTTTATACTATATAACTTTAGCTATTTTGTATAGTGTCTAAGAGTTATTATACAAAATATACCAAAACGAAAAAAAAGTCAAGTCTGATACTACAAAAGATGTACTGAGTTCAAACTTATACCTCTTGCTTGTGAAAGTCTATGATTGCACAAGCACATACTGTGTACCAAAAGTCATACTGCACCACTTGTTTCAAAAGGGCTCAAGCAAAACAATTTTGTTTTTATACTAAGCTATGCTCAGTTTTTGAGTTTTTTTATTTTTATTTTTTTATTTTCCAAACAGTAATTGGGATTCAAAAGAATGTTTATTTTTTTAATAATTGGTTGCTTATAGCAACCAGTTATAAGCAAAGCAATCTTTTTTTTTAATACCACTGACTATGATGACAATTTTATATACAACTATTATCTGATTACTCCTAATAATGTATTCATAAGATTTTTCCTTCTGTGTTCTTATATTATCTAGAACATTATTTAGATTTATCTAAACTTCAATTTTTTTAGATATACCCCATCTCATGGAGGTGTGATGTTTAACTCTGGTGCAAAACAACGTGTAATTCGAATGGTTGAACAGCAGAAAGATCCAATGGAGCCTCCGCGTTTTAAAACAAATACGAAAATTCCTAGAGGTCCACCATCTCCTCCTGCTCCAGTTATGCACTCTCCAACTAGAAAAACAAGTGTGAAAGAACAACAAGAGTGGAAAATTCCTCCATGTATATCAAACTGGAAAAATCCTAAAGTATATAAGTTTTTTTTTTATTATTACTAATACATAATAAAAAACAGTTTAAGTAAAAAGACTTATTTTTAAAATTTTAGTATTTTATTTATTATTGTTTTATAATTTACCTATTTTATTGTTAAGTACTTTACTAATATAAATATATTCATATATATATATATATATATACATATATATATATATATATATATATATATATATATATATATATATATATATATATATATATATATATATATATATATATATATATATATATATATATATATATATATATATATGTAAACATATATATATATATATATATATATATATATATATATATATATATATATATATATATATATATATATATATATATATATATATATATATATATATATATATATATATATATATATATATATATATACATCCATACATACATTCATACATACATACATACATACATACATACATACATACATACATACATACATACATACATACATACACACACTTACACACTAGGGTGGTTCTAAAAACAACTTTTTTTGAAAATGACTGCTAGCACCCCTTGAATATGTTGTATATAATAAAAAAATGTTGGATTTAAAAAATTTTGGAATAAAAAATATTTTAAGGGGTTGCTACCGACCCTCGAACATTAAATAGGTCCCTCTTACTTAAAAAAAAGTTTTTCAAAAGTATGTAATGTTTGGTCTAAAACGGAGCATTATTTAAATTCTATATAATATAATTAAAATAAAAGCAGACCTCGGAAAAATAAGGTTTTATTGAAATTCCAAATAAAACAATAAAAATAAAAATAGCAAAGCAAACATTTTGTTTAAAGTTAATTTAAAATTTTAGAATAAAATAGTTAAAATAAAATGAAAAAACAAACGATTTAACTCATTTTTAAATAAAACATTACAAAATGGAAAGCAATTGTTTTATTCAAATTATTAATAAAATAATCAAAATAAAAACAGCGTTTTAATTAAATTTTAAATTTGTACTTTATTCATAATCATAAGGGGTCATCCTTAAATTACATCATGCTTTAGGAAGGGGGTGAGGGGTTAGTGGTTTTATTACGACTCATATGGAACTTTTTACTAAAGAGTTATGATGTTGTGACAAGTGTGGTGAGGAGGTAAAAAATGGTCAAAAAATGCATTGTTTAATTTGTATGCAAACCCTAAGAAATAAAAAATAAAAACAAAAAAAAGAAATAAAGAATGTTTTATTTAAAATCTAAATAAATTAATTAAAATAAAAACAAAAACGAAAAAAAAAAGAAAACAAAATAAAGAAAGTTTTATTTAAAATCTAAATTAAATAATTAAAATAAAAAACAAAAACACAAACGTTCTAATTAACTTATAAAAAAACTTTTACAAAAAACCATCGGAAAAGCAAAAATTTTAAATAAAATCCTTTTAATTTATTCAAAGTAAAAAAGGCAAAAAACCAAGATTTTAGTTTATTTAAATAGTAAACAAAACAATTAAAATAAAAGCAAAAACACAAAAGTTTTATCAATTCTAATATCAGTTCTAATATATATATCAGTCTTCTCCGTTTAGCCAGTGCTTTCGTGCTCAAACTTTGGCGAGCGCATAAAAAAGTGCTTGCCAAAAAATGAAAGCATTTTGTTCTAAATTGCAACAAAACCTTTTTGTTTATTTGTTCAACTTTTATGAGAAATGGTTTTTTTACCAGGTTTTTTTTTAAATTATTTTATCTAGTATTTTTTTTTTTCTTTCTGTTTTTATTTTAATTTAAGTAGCAGGACAAAAATGAATTTTTTAAATTGCGCAGGCTAACTTAAAAATGTCAGCGCTATTTTGTGCGCTGTCAGCGCTGTATATATCTGTCAGCGCTATTTCATATCTGTCAGCGCTATTTCATATCTGTCAGCGCTATTTCATATCTGTACATATCTGTCAGCGCTATTTTGTGCGCTGGCATTAAATTTCAAACGGAGAAGACTGATATATATATATATATATATATTATATATATATATATATATATATATATATATATATATATATATATATATATGTATGTATGTATGTATGTATGTATGTATGTATGTATGTATGTATGTATTTAACTAAAAAAAAGATCTTTCTTTATAGCGTTCTTTGAAATCTGTTGCTGGTTCTTTTAGCGATTTTCCATAACTACCTAAATTATAAATACATAATTACATAGTTATATTATATAAATATATGCTATATATACAAATTTATAAAAAACACTACTTGTACATCAACAATCATTCTTACTAAAAAATATTTACATTTAAATAAAATGAAAAAACAAATGTTTTAACTAATTTTTAAACAAAATATTACAAAACAACAACGGAAAAGCGATCGTTTTATTCAAATTATTAATAATATAATCAAAATAAAAACAGCAAAACGAGCATTTTAATGTATTGTACCAACAATCATTGTTGCTATTTACATTTACATTCCATGTTATAAAGCAAAATATCTGGAGAATATCCTGAAACTGGAGAATATTCTGAAACTCTTTATTGTGTGTTCTCTAAATGAAATCTTGAGTTAACTTGATGTAGCATTCTGCACAGTCATTTATAACTGCAAGTGTTCTTACACACCCTTAAAAAAGTAAGTAAAAGATTGGAAAACTTTTTATCACTTTAAAACTCTGATATCTTTTTCTTTCCAGAGCAGAGGTTTCTTTTGGAGATCTCTAACAACAAGAATATAAGGTAGGACTGGTTGTTGGCAAAGTCTTTCGATTTTGACGTAGGAAATTTCAATCTGAGTTTCAGGCTTCTTTTTAGCCAGATCTTTCAACTCCAGGATATCATAAGAATGTAACTTGTTTAACATATTGCTCTAACTTCAGTTATCAGTTTTTTATCAGCAAGAGCTAAAAATTGCTTGTTGGGGGAACAAATGCCAAGTATAATGAATGAGGCTCTGGTAAAGAACCTTTCCTATGGCTATAAATTCTGTAAACTTATCTACTGTTTGTAGCTGATAAGCAATTTTAGATCATTTGAGTGTGCTTTATAAGCATTTGAGCTCTTCAGAAAGATCCGCAAAAAAATACATTGTAGTTGATCAGATAATTTAATGTGTTTTTTCTGTCCTAAATTTACCATGTTGGTACATTTGAGTCATACGAATAACCAGCAAGTAAATACAGTCATCCATAAATCTTGTTTCATGATGAGCTTAATGCTTTTTAAATGAGAAATTTAATAACTCATCTCTTGCCAGAAACTCACAAAGATATCTGTAATTACCTCTATAGAAGTTACCCTAATGAAAAACTGTAATACAGAGTTTTTTAGTATGCGAGGTAAGTTAGATCAATAACGAGCCTGGTCTAAAAGCAATTTAAGAAACTTCTCTCAAGTTTGTTTTTGTCTTCAAAAATCTGCGACTGTAGTTTTTGGAGAATTACATAAAGCTTATTTCTAGGATCATTTGTTAGATCAAATATTTCTTTCAAAATATGAGCAGTGTGCCTTTTATAGATATGATGTTAGTACATCGCAATTATGAAATGCACAATCAAAGAACCAGCCTACCTAGGGCATAAGAAATAAAAATCCTTATACCATTTTTATTTTTGCTAGTGTTATTTTACAAGTAAAAATTAAAGATTTTTAATACATTATATACAAGTTTAAATCTGAGGTTTATAAGAAAAGAATTTTTAAACTTGATTTCTACTTAAATAATATATTGACTTAGATTAGTTTCATTAATTTTTGTTGTTCATCAAACACGTATCATTAAATTTGTTGTTAGCCACGCTTTTGTTAAAACATAAATTATTGTTGGCATGGATTAAAATCAATTTTATGTTAAAATTTATTTATTAAAAAAGAATTTAACCGAAATAACCTTACGCTTGCGCTAGAGTTTTTTTGTTTGTATTTAGTTCAACCAGAATTTTATCAAGATTGGAAAGAAATAATAATGGTTTAAATGGTTTAAAATTACTTTTAAATAGTTTTTGTATGTAAAATTATTTACATACAAAACATAAAACATTTTAAAACTAAACTTGGTATCATTTTTTTAAGTCTTGGTTGGCCATAACTGTATATGTATATATATCACCGTTTATAAATATTTGAATGATCATTCTTACCTGAAATTATCTTATTAATTACTGTTAATAAGTTTTTATAAAAAAATAAATAAAAGAAAATAGAAATAAAACTAATTTATAGTTGCTCTCATCTATTAGCACCACCATTTGCTCCAGTTACTGCTTTATATATACATTCTGCATAAAAATTTTTCCAAGATATAGAATTCAATTTTACCACTCACAGTTTTTTTTTTACTAATCTTTTGTACCATATGCATAGTGTTGTCTACTACAGGCCTATTCATTGCAAAATCAGATTTTTTTTTGGCTTCTTTTTATTGGCTAAAAAGATAATTTGTTAAAACGTAGTTTTAAAATTTTAAAGTATTTTAAAATCTCTGTATAGCCTAATAATTTTTTTTGATGAAAAAAAAAAAAAAAAAAAAAAAAGAATCATGTAATAAACAATGTAAATAAAACACAAAGAAATATTTTCTAATTTAAAATTTCACACAATTTACATAATTGTATAATTTCATTTAAAGTTTTGGCTTTACCATCAAAATACAAAATTGATATTTTTTAGACAGTTAGATAGACAATTAGGTAGACTTCTAAGAGATTTTTAATACTTTTAGCGCATGTTCTTTGCCAGGTCTTGGAGTGACAGTGGTACATAAATTAAAAAAAAAAATGTTGCTCAGATGTTCTTCCATATTTAATAAATGATGGTCTGATATAATCATAAAAATACTACTTAAAGATTTTCTGCAAATATGATCTTTAATTATTCGAAAAATTATGAAACAAAAAAATGTCATTTATGTACCCCCAGAACCTTGTGTAAGTATACTTTATTCTTTTTCCAGGTGATCTGATGTAAATTGACAAAGAATAGTTTTTTTGACATAAATCTACTAGTCCATAACAAGTTTAATGCATACAAGTTGCAGTAACTTTAGAAAGCTGTTTGATACGTTTTCCTTGGGGACCTGCCATTTTAAGTGCTATATCACCAAATTGCAGCATTAAATTTAAATGGTTATTGTGAGGATTATTGATAACAGCCTGCAAAGGATCGTTATGCATCAGCACCAATGGCTTTGGCATTTAAAATTTTTTACCAAATAATAACTTTATTGATAAACATAGCAGTGTCGTTAAATTCACTATAAATCATGTCAAGATGTTGCAAAAGAGCTGTGTCAAAAATAGAAGAAATAAAAGTTTCATTCAAGTCAAATAACTTTAAAAAGCTTCTGGATTCTGAATTGTAAAGTTTCTTTAAATTCATTTTGCAATCTTGGTGTATGGAATGTAAAAATTGAATATACAAATTTGTTTTCATTAATATTTTATACTTTTTAAGGAATTTGGGTGAGTGTTGAAATAGACGGAAGTTGATAATCATTTTTTAAGCAATTATATAATGCTCTTGAAGTTGAAAATCATTCAAAAGAGCGTATAACTATTTCAGGTGTATAAAGTTTATCTTCAATTGTTTTTTGGTCCCATAACTGAAATATGTTGCATAATTACTTCTTTTTTATTATCCATTTTCAAGGAGCCTAAAAGACGAAGTATCTCATCAAATTTATACAAGATGTTAACAGTTATAGTTCAATTCACTGTTAAGCTAGAAATGTTACACTTAAACCTATAATGATATGTCTCAAAGGTAAGATTTTCAAGTACAAAATTTTAAGTATTCCATTAAAAAATTGTGAAGATTGTATAACAACATAGCCATCAACCGTAAACAATATAACTAGATATTGGTGATCACTGTTATTGATAAACTTGTTTTTGATGTCACAAAAAATAGCTTTATCTCTTATAAGAAATGTGTCTAGCTCATCATCTAATGTACTTATAATGGCACTTAAAGATTTTAACACTTTTGGTAGTTTTTTAAGTTGAATTAGCAGTTGGAATCTGAGATAAAATTACTCCCAGCCAAACAGAAGGAGCATTTTTTGGTTGATGTTTTCCTCCATGCATTATAACAAAATTTGGAGCCCAGTGTAACTCACAAAAAACAGTACACTTGGTAACAACCAAATTAGAGTTTGGAATAGCTTTTATCCATTTTTCGTGCTCAATGCTATCACTTGGAATTTTATTAACTTCATATTTTGTTTTTTTCACTTTAATAGATGGTGTGAAAAGTATACATACAATGATTTTATCTAAATTTTATAAGTATATTATTTGCTTTGAATTAAGCCTAAAACTTCATGTTTAAACTATTTAAGTTTATTAACATTATATTATATACTATTATTTAGAAATATATCATGTATAACATGACATTTTATCTGGTCTGAACATGGAGAAATAATTCTTTTTTGCTATAAAAAGTAGGCCTCCACAAAAAAAATCTGGTTGTACCATGAATTAGAGAAAACTATGCCCTATGGCATATATTAGAGAACACTTTGACCATAAGACATTTTTTTTTGACATTTTATATTAATTCATCCCATAAAAATCAAATCTTTCTATTCAATGTTTGATTAATTTTTAGCTCATTCAAATAGTTTTAAAATTTTTGAAATACTTTATTGATAAATTTAAAATTGTTATTTTCTTATAAAATAAATGCTTTTTTTGATAAAAAGTGAATGATCCCTCAATAATTTGACTTCCGAAAGGTATAGTATGACTTTTTAAAATGTCCTAATACACTTCTTTTATTGTTATTCCCTCTGTTTTTACTCTGTTTTTACAATGACACCATCAGGTCTAATTGTCAATAGTACACACTGTTTTACAAGGGTTATCTTTTTCCTGATTTTTGGATATTTTACTTAACTTTTAGTTTTTCCGGATATTCAAAGCGTTTTCCATACATACATGTTTAGGTGTAAATTTTTGGAGAGTCAGAATAAAAGTGTATGTACTATATGGACAACCCCTCACCAGTTCATTTTTTATGTAGTTTTGCTCACTCGTTTTTTTTAAAGAGTGAGCAAAACTACATAAAGAAACTGTGCCATCTACTAAAATTCATTCTGGTGTTACTCGTCATTCAATTTAGTCTCATCCTTTTTCTGTTACCGTTCCTAAGTGCTCCAAAAACTCTTATTCGTCTAGTTTTTTTCCTCGAACATCAGTTCTTTGGAATTCGCTTTCTTCATATTTACTCATAGATTTTTGCTATGCAGCTTTTCCTGTTATCTCCTAATAAGGGTACAGCTCTAAAACTCAGTTTGATATTTCTAAGGTTGGCTGGTAGTATGGTTTCCCGAACTCCATGGTAGCCTTTAGAGAGACTAATTCTATCAACAGCTGTAAAGTATCTGAGTATTAACAGTGCCATGTTACACTTGGCATTACGACTAAAAAGATTTTAAATTATATGATTCAAAAAAACAAGATGAAGGGAGCAAATTACAAAAAACTGATGTTTGATGAAAAAATTAGGCAAATAAGAGTTTTTAGAGCACTTAGGAACAGTCACAAATTACCAGACTTACTTGCTCTTTGTGAGACTAATTTAAATTTAGTTTTTTCTTCTTTGAATCTCAGTATTGTTGGCTATTATCTTTTGGTTTGCAAAGACTACAATCGTCACATGAATGATTTGGGTGTATACTTACACATAAATTCATCTATTTGTCAAGAAATCATGTTCGAATCCTCTTACCATTCTTTTATGTGCTACAGCTTAGACCCTCTTGATTCAATCACCTTTATTGTTCTCTTTTTTCTCAAGACTGCACTCCTTTTAATATAATTTCTGATCAAATTGACCAATGTCTTTCTATCCCTCTTCCAATATTGCTGTTATTGATAACTTTAATTGTCATCACACTGAATCGCTTGGCTTTAATAACTGACTCTGCTGACACCAAAACTTATAACTTCTGCATTTCTCAACCTCTTGCTTAGATAATTAAATTTGTGACCTAATTTCCTGACAACTGTAATCTCTTAACTTCACTCATTGATTTGTATCTTGTCTCTGACCCTAGCTTGTGTTCAGTTTTTCTTTGTTCTCCTTTTGGTGGTTCCAACCATGTAGTGATATTTATAAATCTTTTATCTCAGACTTCCTCTTTGGACTCACCCTATCAATGCATTACTTACTACTGCCCTAAAACTGACTGGATCTTTTTTGTGATTTTTTAAATGACAGTCCCTGGGCTGATGTTTCTTGACTCTCTGCTGTAATTGTAAATGTAAATGTAAGAAATCAATGTAAAAATGTGCTCTCTGTTGCTAAGCTCTATTATTTTCAAATTACTAAATCTTGTATCTTATCTCAGAAGTTCTACAGACTTTAGGCTCTCAGAAGTTAGGCTCTACAGACGGAAAATCTTCAACAGTGTCATTAACAAAGGTTAAGCTATTAAAGTCAAAGTTCCATCTCCCATCTTCCATCTAGTAACTCCAAACTTAAAAGTGGTTGCTTTCAGCCTTGTTGGTAGTGAATTTAAAAAGTTGGTAGTTGGTTTAAAAAAAAAAAAAAGTAGTTCTAATTCTACTGTCTTTGTTGGTAGATGCAATTTAACAATGTTTCAATCATTTTTGATTGACTACACTTCCAGTTTTTTCCTTGGTTTTTAATAACAGTTGAATTTAAAATATTTAATTTATTTGCTTATTGATATATTGATGTTCTTTCCAATTAAAAATTGCAGATCATTTTTCTGCAGAGGTATTGTCTGCAGAAAAATGCAAAAATCTGCAATGTTTAAATCAATCAAATGAATTAGATTATATAATGTAAGCAACATAAACATAATACATATTTCTAGAGATTTAAATATTTGTCGGAATGAATTTTGATAGATTGTACTAATAGTTAAAGAAAAATTTTAAAATTAATAAAAATGGTCATTCTGACCATTTTTTTAAAGTGAATAAAAATGTTCAGAATGACCATTTTTATTAATTTTAAAATTTTTCTTTAACTATTAGTACAATCTATCAAAATTCATTCCGACAAATATTTAAATCTCTAGAAATATGTATTATGTTTATTTGGTTACATTATATAATCTAATTTAAAACATAAAGATCAGGCCTAATAGTTGCATGATTTATGAACGATTGATTTAAACATTGGACTTTATAATTGCATGTAATTGCAAGTAATTAACAAAACAGTACGCTTATGCAAATAAATACTAAATCTTCAACTTCACTTCAACTTTAACAATTTAAACATATATTTTGTTAAACTTTATGATTTTTATCATAAAGTTGATTATTTTATGATTTTTATCATAAAATATATGTTAAAATTAGTTAAAAAACTAAATAAAAACAAAATATGTTTTTTTTTTTTTTTTAATGAAATTATTTTAATCAAAATAGTTTATATTATTTTAAATTAAATACTAAATTAAAAATTTATTAAGTTAAAGCATTTTTTTATTAATTTGTTATCAATCTAATTGTTTTTAGAATTTATTTTATGTTTTCTGTTAACATAAAATGAACTTTTTTAGGGTTACACAATTCCTTTGGATAAAAGATTAGCTGCAGATGGTAGAGGACTTCAAGATCCCACTATCAATGATAAATTTGCCAAGCTGGCTGAATCATTATATATTGCTGACAGAAAGGCTAGAGAGGCTGTAGAAACAAGAGCAAATCTTGAAAGGAAACTAGCTCAACAAGAACAAATGAAAAAGGAAACTAAATTAAGGGAACTTGCAGAGAAAGCAAGGCAGGAACGATCTGGTTTACATACAGGTTTAAATTTTTTTCCCACAAAAATTCTTTAAAAAAGATTTATTTAAAAAAAAAATTTCTTTTTCACAATCATGCACATTAGTAATGACATTGTTACATTAATAATGACATGTTTATATGTTATTATTGTACCAACAATACACAACAACAACAACAACAAAAAATAAGTAGCCTCCTCGACTGTAGTGGCCCCCTCGGGCCTTGGGGAGGTGAATAATTAATATATATATATATATATATATATATATATATATATATATATATATATATATATATATATATATATATATAATAAAATAATATATATTATAATACCATGTTATTAATGAAATAAAGTTGTATATAAAATATCTTTTAAGCATCAAAAAATGCTGATGAAGCTGAGCGAGATGCTGTTCGGAAAGATAGACAAAGAGAACGAGAACGAGACAAAAGAATATCAAAAGCAGGAGCAGAAAAAAAGTTTACATTTTACTACTTATTATTATAAACTATTATTTTTATTATTAAACTATAAAAATAATATATTAAATTATTATTATTATTACTGTATTACTATTATTATTATTTTAACAATCACCCTCTGTATATTTACAAGGTAAGAATACAAACTAAGAAAAAAGAGAGATAAAAAGTTGACATTTTTCTTCAAGTGTGTTTTTAAAAATTGTTCGCTGTTGTTTTACATTCCAACATTGAACTGCCTGTACCAAAATATGAAGAGTAGGAATTACATTCTCTGAGTCTTTAAGTTTTACTTTTTTTTTAACCAGCATTAAGGTTTTCATATTCAGTTTATGATTATCACATAATTCTTTTATATCATCTAAAAAAGAAGATTTAACTGAACGGTAGTTAAGTTAAGAATTTTAATTTAGGATTAAGATTTAAATTAGGATTTCAAAGGTTATTATTATATTATATTACTATTATTATTATATTATTATATGCTTACTTTTAAATCTTGATAAAAAGATATTCATTAAGCTTTCTAATTTTTTCTAGATCAAAAAATATTCGTGACAAAGATCGAGACATCAGTGAAAAAATTGCACTGGGACTACCAAATACTGGTGTATCTCAAGAAGCTATGTATGATCAAAGACTATTCAATACTAATGAGGTTTGTTTTATTTTTTATGTACATTTCTCAATTTTTTCTACTTTTACTTACTTTTAGAAATTGACACGAAAAAAAACACCTGCAAAATAACATTCACTGCCTTTTTTTGAAATGGTTGCTTGCAACCTTTTCAAAAATGAATTAGTTTTAATAACTTGTATATATATTATCTCAGGAGACGCATGCAGTCACATGCCTTATATGTCCACGCATACAATATATATATTTTTGACAACTTAGCCTTTTTTCTTACATGTATTGATAATTTGCGTGTTTTAAAAAATGCAAAACCTTATTGCTACAAAATAACATTCACTGCCTTAATGCGTTTTGCATAGTTAAAAATGTTATTTTAACCGGTAAAATAAATAAATAAAATAAATAAATTTTAAAGTAATCAAATAAAAACTTAAAGTAGATATTAATTTTAGAGTAAATTTAATAAATTATTTCAACTATAATTTTAACTTAAATTTAATGAATCTTTTGTTGTATTTAGAGTTAGTGCAAACTTTTTTTTTCATTGCTGTTTATATATGTTTGTATTTAAATATCATAAACTTTCAATTTGTGAAATAAAGAGAAAAACTTCAGAAAAAAAAGATGAAGATAATTAAATCAAACCTTCTCTTTTATTTTTATTTTTTTAATGTTCTTAATTTTATTTTTCTTTTTATCTTAATAGAATGTAAAAGTTCTTTTTTTCATAAATCTTTTTTTGATACCCTTGAAATAGAACTTAGTAATATTTTAATATTGTATTTCTGTTTGGTTGTTGTGTCTTTTGCAACAACAAAAACTCTGAATAGCGTTATGAACCATCTATTTGTTGCTCTATTAGTAGTAATGTTTTTCAGTGGTAGTTTTCAAGTATTAATATCCCGCCATGATTAGAAACTGGAAACTAGGAACTAATCAAATGTCAAGTTCAATTTTTTTCTATTTTTAACTTGTTTGATATAGTCAAGTAATCAAAAAAAAATTAAATAGAGTCTTTGTTGTACTAAGTTTATTTTATACAATTTTTCATTATTTTAAATTTATTTATTAATCTTTTGTTTCTTATATTAATGTAACTATTCTTACAATTCCTTACAATACAATTCCTTACAATACAATTACTTACAATTGCAATTCCTTACAATATAGTTACTTACACTTTCGATTCCTTACAATATAATTACTTACATATGCAATTCCTTACAATATAGTTACTTACACTTGCAATTACTTACAATATAGTTACTTACACTTGTAATTTCAAAAAAAAACATATAGTTATGTAACTTTGCACAAATTATTACAAAAAAATATTCTCTTTTGTCATACTTTTGTAGGGAATGGACAGTGGGTTTGGTGAAGATGATAGTTATAATGTATATGATCAACCTTGGCGAAAAACAGATGCTGTTTCATCAATATATAGACCTTCAAAAAATATTGATAAAGATCTATATGGAGATGACATCGATAGTTTAATTAAAAGCTCTAAGCGGTACTTATTATTTTAACTTTTTAAATTTGATTTTTCTATAACAAAGAATTAACAAATCAAAATCAAAGAATAATTTCAACAAAAAATTGTCGTTTTGAAATGAAGTAAAAGAAATTGTCATTTTGAAAGAAAGTAATAAGTGACTGGGGTTTGACTAGGATTGGGGCTGGATTTGATAAAAAATAGCTGGGGCCAGGTTTGTGACCGGGGCTGCATAAGCATTGGTACATCTTGAAGTATATTTTTTTAATTTGAAATTTATGTTGTATTTTATATATGTATGCTTGTATATTTTTATATAAACATCATAATAAACATGATCATCATCATGCTCCCTGTCATCATCATCATTATCATCATCATCATTATCATCATCATTATCATCATCATCGTCATCATCATCATCATTATCATCATAATCATCATTATTATCAAGCTTTCCCTTTTATGCTGTTTCTCTAATATAAAAAATCTAAAGCATTTTTTTTCCTCAACTAAAGCTTGTTCATACCATATGTAATTTACTCCCTCCAAGTTTTCTTGCTTCTACCTCTACAATTTTCTCCTGAAGCTACCTCTCTACATGTTGATACCCAAACCACTTTATTTTTCTCTGACAAAAGTTGTTCGATACAATGTTTTTTCTCTTTCTAAGATTATAACTCCTCTTCTTGTCTTATTATAATCCTACTGCACATCTATCTGATCATCATCTTTTCTTTTGGCAAATACTACACCATATAAATAATAAAGTTTATACAAATGTGTAAAGATATTGAATGCTAGCATCTAAATAAATGGGAAACATGTTTATATCCATATATATTCATATTATGTATGCATAAATGTGGTTATTATATAACCTCCTGGATCCAAACAGGTGTGGAAGTTTTTATTCTTTCTCTTTGGTTTTAAATCAAGCCTCATTCTACTCCACGTTTTTCACCTTTTTGTGCAGTTGCTATATTAAACTGTAATCTTTTTTTTTTTTTTCTATCTTTTTTACAAGAACATTTTTATTAAAAACTAATGTCTTTTTATTAATGGAAGAAGTTAATGTAAAAGATACTGTCTGATGCTAAGCTCCATTATTCTAAGTTTACTAAATCTTGTATCTTATCTCATGTTACTAAATCTTGCATCTTATCTCATGTTACTAAATCTTGCATCTTATCTCATCTTACTAAATCTTGCATCTTATCTCATCTTACTAAATCTTGCATCTTATCTCATCTTACTAAATTTTATCTCATGTTAGGATCTAAAGAATTTAATCTTTAAGAATTTCATTAACTAAAGTCTGACATTACGTGGTCTGACATTGGTCTGGTCATATTACTTCTTACCACATTAAGGCAGAGTTATTTCCAAAGAAGTTTTACTTTAATTTGACTCTTGAATGTAATTGCCATGCTTTCCCTGCCTTTCTAGCTAAACAGGTCAACTCAATATTAGACATTTAAATGCTCTCTAGCTTTCAACACTAAAGTAAATTCTCATTTCCTACTTGTTTGTTGTCTAGACAACATTTCCATCATAGTCTTACAAAAGTGTTCTGCAGAACTCTCTTCAATCCTCGCTAAACTATTATTAAGTGCTAAATAAGTGGTTCCAATATATAAAAAAACTCTTGAAAATACTCAGACCTCTTTAACTATCCTATGAATAGGTCTTTTTAACCGCATTATTAAAGTCATTCTAAAAAGGCCTTTAAAAAACTCTTATTTATTTTGAGTAACTTTAGGAGTACCCAAGATTCTATACTTGCTCCTGTATCATTTGTTTATCTTCAATAACAATCTTTTTGACAATTTTTGCTGACAACTCAACTTTACTTACAACTTTATCTCTTGTCTTGTCTTGATAAAAAGTCTTCACTTTTTGATCACTTAAAACAAGCAACCATCAGGGTCTTGTCATCAGCTGATCTTTAATCTGATCTCTCTTCTGTAACAGTGGCTTGTGGATTTTAACTCCTACACAACTCAGTTATTTACTGCAAGCTACTATTGCAATGTTGTTAACATTCCTATATTGATGAATAGCAACCCTCTTACTTTACAACAAGGTCTAAAAGCACATTGTAAATGTAGTTGGATCTGCTTTATCTGCCATGCTTGAGCCACCATCCAATCATTGCAAGTTTGCATCTCTTTCTTTTTTCTACAAATATTATCATGTTTGCTGCTCAAGCGAGCTATCATCTCTAGTTTGATCAACCAAACTCATTCTTGCTTGGCTTATCATTCAGTAAAGTTGCATCCTTTTATTGTATCTGTCCCTCCATGCTATAATTTTCTTTTAGTTTATTTCCTCACACATCAACAAAATGTAAAAACTCTCACCCATCTTCATGTTTTCCTGACTGATAAAACCTACAACTTTTTAAATATTCAGGTAATTGTTTCCTTTCTCTTTAACCTTATCCTTTGTTTTCTAGTAACTCATGGCTTAATAATGGTTGCTTGCAACCATTATTATAATTGTAATTTTCAAAAATGAATTAGTTTTAATAACTTGTATATATATTATTTCAGGAGATGCATGCAGTCACATGCCTTATATGACCATGCATACAATATATATATATTTTTGACAACTTAGCTTTTTTTTCTTACATGTATTGATAATTTGCGTGTTTTAAAAAATGCACTGAAAAAACCAAACTAATTTAAAGAGAATATTAAAATTAAATAAACCATAAACTGAAAAAAGAATTAAATTTAACAAATGATAAAATAAATTAAGGGTAAAGCAGAGAAAATAAAAGCATAAAATTAATATATTTTTTGATTTATATATATCAAACTTAATCAAAAAGTGTTTCAATTAATAGTTTAAAGCTAATAGTTATTCCTATATCGCTTGATGTAGTGTTTAGGTTGATTAATTGTGACATTTATGCACAACTATTGTATTGGCAGTGGATGAGGATTTGAATCCTACTAACGTATAATTTTTTATTATTGTTTTATTTTCTTTGTAGACATTAGATAATGTCAAAGTTTCACTTTTTTCAATAGTTAAGTTCTCCACAAAATATTGCTGTTTTAAATGAAGAACTTGGCTAAACTTTTAGAATTATTTGCCACTTTTTATAAAAAAAAAAAAATAAAAAAATGTATTTCAAATATTTATTAAATAATTTTTACACATTTTACAACTATTAATCAAAAGAATTTTACTTAAACCAAATTATTAACTGAAACATTCAAGTCAGTAGAGCAAATTGTTTATTTTACTTGTATAGTATGCGAGGTCATATGATTGTTTTAAAATGAAAACAAAAATTTATGCATAAAACTTAGATAAATTTTTTCTAAATTAGCCAAGTTTGAAAACATATTTGATAACATAGCTAGAGGTACAGAAAATGATTTTTTAATTTTCATATTCATAAAAGGTTGAAGTATTATTAATTCCGCAGACTTTTCAAAAATGTTGTTTTTTATTTAAAACAAATAAAAACAAAAATATAAATGCATTAAAAACTAACTTTTAGTAAAAAAATTATCAAAGTCTGCGGAAGCCTAGATAGAACAGACATTCATTAACAAGTATTCCAAATTGCAACCATCAACCATGTAGCTATGTTATAAAATCTTAGTTAGCCTTTTTTTTTGTAAAAATCACAAAAAAACAGAAGTGATCCCAAATTTTTAGCAATATTTTTACAACTTTTTTTTTTATTCTGTTAAATGTAAATATTTATTTTACAAGGAAAGGTAGATCTTTTATTATTTTTTTTTTTAAAAAAATAAAGACCTTTGTAGAAAAAAAAAACACTTATTTTAAAGTTAGTGAATTTTTATACTTTTATACTTTTTTTTTGTGATAAACTCATGATGTCAGGCTCGCTTTTATATTGATTGAAACAGCCGTGATATAATACCAAATTATATTTAGTTTTTATATGATGTAAATTTATTATAGTATAAATATAAATATTTAGTGAATAATGGTTTATATATAATATATATTTATGATTATGAGTTTTTAGGTTTCTAAATTATTTTGTTCATTCTGTAGATTTACTGCTGACAAAGAATTTGCTGGGTCAGATCGAAATCAAGTACGAGATGGTCCAGTTCAGTTTGAAAAAGAAGAAGAAGATCCATTTCAACTTGATAAATTTTTGCAAGATGCTAAACGTGGTGGAAAACGAACAGATAAATCTGATAAGTAAGTTTTTTTTTTAAGTTATTAAAACGTTAAATAAATAACAAATTTATATAATTATAAAACAAATAGTTTATATAAATGGACAAAATGTTACAATGTTGATTTCATAATTACTTATAAAGTTTTTCTACAACTTTGTAAAATTTTTTGAAATAAGTTAAATCTTACAAGTGTTATATTTTTATGTTATATGTTGTATTTTATTTCCCTTTGAAATGTAAAAACGCACGTGATATTGGCTAAAACTGTGTAATTTTGATGTGTAATTTCATGAGTTATGCGTATTTATAAAATTATTACCACATGATATTTTGATATTTTAGAGACCATGATAAATCTTCTAAGCGCCCGAAGCATTAAAAGGAAATTATAATTAAAGAATTATTTGTGGATTTTTTTACTTCTGTTAAAAGATTGCATAATTCATAAGACTATACTACTATGTTAAACTTATGAAGCCACCAATGTGGATTGAATTAAAATTAATTTGTTGTAATATTGGTTATATATGTAAATAAATACTGATGTAAAATTATTAGTCTTTATTTAAATAATATTTGTTTTCAAATCAAAATTTTGTTTTCGTTTTTTTTTTTTTTTTTTGCAAGATTTTTTTTTACCATAATATTATTTTTTTTCATAATATCATACATATAATTAGTTTTAGACTCCATTTTTATCTGTTTTTAATGTTTTAATTTTATTAAGTTTTTAGAAGAAAAATGTTTCTAAAATAAAATTAGAGTTATCTTTAATATTAGTATTATAAATATGTATAACGAAGATGAAGATGAACAGAGTGAAAAAAATTCTGGACCTGGATTTGTTGGCATCAAGTTTTGCCAGGAATGGTATTGAATATTTTTTATTTTTTTAAAATCCAAAAAAAAAAAAAAGAACATTAAACCAATTTTAAAAAATTATAAAAAATAGTTCAGATCTATTTAGATACAAATCTGCTTAGATAATTGAGTAGGATAATTGCTGTTTGAATGATTGAGTTTGTTGGTGGAGATTAAAAATAGAGTTTATTAAAGAAGTTATAATATAAATACCTATAAAAAGTAATTATAGTTATAAAAATTAGCATTTGCAAACATAAAAAAAGGAAATTAGAAGTTAAGTTTATAGAATTAGAAAATGTGGAGATAATATGTGATCGCTTAGTAAATGTTACTTAAAATGTGAAGATAATATTCACATATTATCTCCACATTTTTTTAATCATGATCACTTAGTAAAAGTTACTTAAAATGTGGAGATGATATATGACCACTTAGTAAATATTACTTTTGTAATGGATTTGATATATTTTTAATATCGTTTAAAAAAGTGTAAATTATTTGTATTAGAAAAAACATAAAGACAATAGAGCATTCAAAAAAAGTTATTTTGTTATTCATCAATTTTTTCTTGTATTATAGATTTAAGTAGACAAAAAAAAGTTGGTAATTGTATAACTATATGTGCTATAATATAAATATGTTATATGCTTGCTAGTGTAATGATAACTAACATTAACATATCATCAAAGTTATAGTGATGAGCTAAAAAGCAACTTTATTTTGCTTCAACTTCTTTTCTTCTTTTCAACTTGAAAAAAAATTGCATGGATAAAGTTTTTGAAATAAAAACTACAGGTGATTTTTTCTACAAGAAAGAGGATTCCATTAAGCACTTTAAATAGTTTGAGATTTAACAGAATTTTTTTCTTTGGCATTTTATTTTCTCTCTCTCAATATATGTGTGTGTGTTTATATATATATATATATATATATATATATATATATATATATATATATATATATATATATATATATATATATATATATATATATATATATATAAACACACACACACACACACACACACACACACACACACACACACACACACACACACACACACACACACACACACACATATATATATATATATATATATATATATATATATATATACATCAGCCCTCAAGATTAAGGTTGGCATTTGGCAGTGTCAACCTAGCTGCCGATATAAAAATGCTTAAGGTCAGCAATTTTTTAAATTTTGCCAACCTGGTTTCTATATTTTATGGTAAAACCTTTGTGTCAAGTTTTTTACCAACCTGATGCTGACCTCAACAGTTTAAGGTCAGCAATTTATTGCCGCTCTCAATTTTCATAATTCCAAGGGCTGTATATATACATACATATATTGGATATGCAGTCTGCAAATAAAATATTTTATTTACTTTAGTAACAATATGTTGTATCCAAAAGAAGATAAAGAAAGAAAAATATTAAATTACAGTGTGAGTATATTTGTTTCTATACCTCTGTATCTTAATATTTCTTTTTTTATATTAAAATAAAAAAAACATTATTTAATAAGATTTGTATCTATTTATTTTGTGCTTTATAAAAAGTGCATTTGTTAAAAAGAGATAATGAAAAGAAAAACAAGAGCTAATTTTAATAAAGATAGTATTAAGATAAATGTAGATAAAGATAAAAAGGACAAAAACAAGAAAAAAATATTTTGAAGAAAATATTTTTTCAAATTGCATTAAAAAAGTTTATGAATTATATTATAATAGTATATATCTTTATAAATATAACTGTGTAAATCTATATAAAAGTCTAAAGTTTTTACTGTGCTTTATGCTTAAGTTTTTTCTGTTTTTTAAGGGTAAATGTTTTGCTGTGTTTTATGAGTAAAGTTTTTGCTGTGTTTTATGGGATATACTTGTTAAAGGAAAATAATCACCGTCATAACCTACATAAAAGTTATAAGCAATCGATGCTTAAGAGTAGGACACACCCAAAGATTGTGCCCAAAGAAGTTTTTCCGTTACCAAGAAAAACCGACTAATGACCTATATCTCCTATATCTTCGCAACAAAACCAACGAAACTATAATACTCAAAACCCGTTTGAATATAGTAATACTTCTAAAAAGATCTTTACCAAGACCATACAGAAAATATCTATTCAGATAACCAAATTCCTCAAGGATGCACAAACACTAAAGAATTTCATAAAGATAAAGAAGACTCGTGCAAGGGTTGAATTAACGCATCGCGATTTGCGATATCTGTTAAATTATCTGGTCTTCAAAGTTTCAGTTTATGGAAAACCACGAAATTTACGGAATAGGCGAATAAACTTTAATTTGTTAGTGAAAATGTTATGAAAAACAAAACAATAAATTTATGACTACAAAAGTAATAACACTACAGTGTTGTTACTTTTATAACACTCTTTTAAGTTACATTTATAGTTTATTTTTTGATCAAACAACACATAATCAAGATATTATAAATAAAAATGATTTAGTTAAGTAATTCCAAACTTTAATTAAAGTAGTAATGCATCTAAAAAAAATACAATGGATATTTAAACAATGTTAAAAACCTCAGCAACTTTTACGAATACATATTTTTATAAACAGTTTAGCATTTCTAAACATATTACTAACGGTCCGAAAAAAATGCGCGTTCACTTTAAAATCAACCAATAAAAACACTGGTAATTTACTTCTTAGGAGAAATCTATATTAAAAGGGGAGGGGGGGAGGCTAAAACCTTAAATTTTGTATTTAATATAAATAATACATGGCAGGATTATATGACCAAGATTCCTAGATGGGAAGTGAGACATCTAAACACCACGAGTTTCCTATGGTGAAGTTATTTCCTGTAGTTTATTCACTGATTTTCTTTTTATGCTGTTTTGCACTTTTGATTTTTATGTTGCTGCTATCACACTGTTAGCAACGATGATTTTTGATTTTTTTTTTAATGATGATGTTTTGTGATTATGAATTTTATGATGCTGTTTCACAATGATTTTTACGTTAATTACAATAAACTTTTATAGTGCTGTTCTGAAACAATAAAAATAAATTTTTATTGTTCCAGAACAGCACTATAAAAGTTTATTGTAACTTTTATAGTGCGACTTTTTCTTGGTTCGTGAGTAATGTTACAAAGGTTGCAAACAAACCATTCAAGCGAAATGCTTGAGTTAATCGAACCATATAAAAGTTTGGCATAAGCGCTAGAAAACAAGGTGAACTAAAGAATTTGTTTATGAACTAAAATGTGTTTAGCGTCTGGAAAGTATATAAAAACGTGGGTTAGTGAAAGTTAAAAGGTAGAGTTGTCGACGATCAGTCTAGAGAGTGTTACCAATCACTAAGGGTTGAATAATCCTGGTTGTTGGAGACTACCAATATATTCGTTTAGTTATTGTATTAATTATTTTGTAATAATTATATTTTATAATAATTTAGCAATTTTTATATTCCAATACAAGTTACCACAAAGCATTATACACTGCGCAACATTTGAATACAAAAACAGTAACATTTTACATAAATTGTGTGTAAACATCTTACAAAACAATACTATACTACTATATTTAAGTATAAAGTTATATGTAGGCGGTAGAGCGTTTGCCTGCAAAAACATCAAGTACCTTAGTTTGGCCCTTATTTTAAGATATTTTTCTTTATTTTTATTTTTTAAAACTTAAAACAAGGGATCATGTTTATTTTGAAGTAAATCATTTATAATAAATTCACTGTAATGTGTCATTCGTTTAATTTTATGTAACCATTATTACTTATTCATTCTTAATTTGCAGTTTAGCGGATTTGTTTTCTGGTTTTGAATAAAGAATGATTTGAATTCAAATTCAAACCAACGTCTGATGCCAATAAAAACCTTTTTAATATTTTTATATTAGATATATTTTAATCACGTTTTTTTTTTGTTAATTTTTGGTAAATTTATTAAATAAAAAGTTTTTATTTACATTTTGTTTCTAGTCACATAAAAGATATAATTTTTGTTATTATTATATATATTATATATAATTTTTGTTATAATTATATTTCAATGATATTATAAAAGTTTCTAATTTAGTTTTTTTTACTATTGGCTCATTTTATTGTATAATTTCTTGATATTTTGTAGTGTAGAAATTGCAGCTATCAAGAACGCGCACAAAATTCTTGCATCTATGTCAACATGATTGTTCACGATGTAAAGTAAAGAGATATTAAATCTCTCTATAAATTGAGTATTAAATCATAATGCTCTTAATTTTTATGTAAAAAATTTTATTCTAGAAATTAATCTTTTAACATTTTGCTATGAATCAAAAAATTTTATATAATTGATTTCAGTGAGTTGTCACAGATTATTGGAGATGTTGTTACAGATCCAACGCTCCCAAAGACAACAGATCATCCTTGTCCAAAGTATTAAATTCAATTTGTTTTAATATAAATTGTAAATAAATTTAAATGTACAAATAATAAATTATTTAATTAGCTAATTTGAAAATATTTTATGTGTATGGTTTTAACTTGTTGTTATGGTGATGATACTTGTAGGACGGTTATACTTATTATGATTTTTTCTGATGATTTTTTTTTTTTTTATGTTAAATATTCATGTTTTCACACTTGTGTGGTTTGGACAGGTTTCCATAATGTCACTTTCTTATTTAAATGAAAATACTGAATCCTCTACTCCACCCCATTTTCAAACAGGATTTAAAAATTTATTCTAAATGTTGTTTGAACTGTTATGCTTGAGCTACTGTTCCGTCATTTTTAAGTTACATTTCTCTTTTCTACAAATATTACCATGGTTGCTGCCAAGCAAGCTATCATCTTGTTTCATCAACTTAATCTCACATGACTAGTCATTCAGTCAAGTTTCATCCTTTTACTGCAACTGCTCAATGATGCTCAAAAACATTTCATCCTTTTACTGCAACTGCTCAATGATGCTCAAAAAACATTTCATTCTTGTACTGCAACTGCTTAATAATGCTCAAACAAATGAAACAAACAAATGTTATCATTTTGAATCGAGATTAGAAAGAAAAAAATACTTTTACTTTATTTTATTTTATAAAATGTATAGGCACACTGATTGTTTTTCTTTTTTTGTGTGTTTTCAGGTGTGGCCACAATGAAGCTGTATTCTTTCAATCACAGTCAAATAAAGCTGATGTAGGCTTGTTTTTTTTTTTTTTTTTTAATTTTTAATTTTTTTTTTGGCAACAAATATTTTAAAATCTTTTTTTAAATTTATTTGTAGCACATGCGATTGTATTATGTCTGTTGTGGTATGAACTGTCAGCATAAATGGTCTGAATGATGAAAGAGTTTCTTTGTTATATTTTTGTGATTAGGTGGATATGCAGATAAATGAAGAATTTATTTACTCTAAAACTCAATGAATGTAAAAAAATCGAAAAAGTAAAAAATAAAGAATATAAGTTTGTAACTTAAAACAATTGAAAATATAAGTTATATAAACAAATATTGTGTTGTTTTTTTTTTGTTTTTTGTTTTTAAATTATTATCATGAACTTGTGTTTGTATGTGTGTATATATATATATATATATATATATATATATATATATATATATATATATATATATATATATATATATATATATATATATATATATATATTATGAACAAATGATTTTTGTTTTGATTAAATTTAAAAGTAAATTCTATTTATATTAAGTATATCTTATTTTAAAATGTCTTTTGTTTTTTCATTGTTACAAATATATACGTTTACTAAAGCGTGTTTTGATAAGCATTTGCTCACTTTTTCTGCTTACCTTACGCTATACCGTTTTTTTTGAAAAAGAAGAAAAAAAAAATAAAGAATGATGAATAAAATGATTGCTGCCCCATCCCAAACCCTCAGTCGATGTATCAGCACTCTACTGCGAGTCATTTGTCAGTCGATGTATGTACTGAAGCCCCCAGCAGCAGGCTATTTCAGTATGACGTCAGATTGCTTACCTTAGTATGCAATACTATTTGTATTGTTATTGCGAGTTGACCTGGTAATAAAATTGTAAAAAATAAAATCACATTTATAATTCATAGAGCATTTTATTATAATCTTGAATCTTTATGCAAATTTTATTTTCTATGTGTGGTATATGTGTGTTTTATATATGTGCGGTATGTATGGGGATATTGATTTGCTGACAAAATATATTTTAATGTTTTTGTTTAACAATGACACTGTAGGAAAATGGGAAAAAATTACTATTGTGAGTTTTGTGAACGCAGCTTTGCTGATATATTATCGATTCGAAAAAAACATATCTTATCAACTCAGCACCAAAGAATGCGAAAGCTTCATTATGACTCTTACAAAGGCTTGTGAATTGAAATTAATATATAGTATATATAGTCTGTATATAGTACATAATATAAAATACATTTTTATTATAATTTAAAAATAATTTTGTTTAAATTTTAGATGCTGCTTCCATTTTAAATGAAGAATCACAAAAAAATCCTTGCAACCGTTTTTTTCAGACTGGTATATATTTTTTTATTAAATTTTTGCTCCCATGTTTTATTTTTATTTTCTAACATATTGACTGATTTTTTAGGGATTAGTGGTCAGTTTACATATACAGAGTGATGGTTTTGGTTGGGAGAGACAGTTTATAAAAAATAACTGTCTTGATAATAAATTGTCAGTATTTAAGGGTCGAATTAAGTGATCACGAATATCTGGAAATACTTCTGGCCTTTAAATGTTTAGTTTATTAAAAAGTTTAAACTCGTTTTTTATCACAAAACTCAATAGTTGTTATTTGATAAAAAATATTTGTGCATTGATCTTGAAATTATTCTAAAAAATCTCATTACAAAACTGTTATTGTTATTTTTATTAGTTTTTAAAAAATTATGATTTAAACTTCAATATAGATACAGCATACAGTACAATCTAATATTATAAATGAAGCAACCACAAATCACGACAGTCTAATGGAATTACAAAAAACAACCACAAATCACAACAGTCTAATGGAATTTATTAAATGTTATATATAAAGTAGAAATTTTGACTACTTTTATATCTTGTTAAATTCCTGTTCAAAATCTATTATAAATCAAATACGAATGTCTATTAACCCTTTAAGGCCTGGTGTGCACATAGAGAGACATTTTTAAAGTTATGATTGCACTCAATCATGAAAATTTTTTAAGCTAAAAGTTAGTTCTAATATAAATCATACTTTATTAAAAACAAAGTTAGTGCATGTCGGGAAATTTTCCTGTTTTAAATACAGCATCAAGATAAGGACTGACAAAAAAGTAAAGTTTTAGGCGAAGTGCCATATACTTTTCCAAAATTTTGTGAAAAATAAACACATGCTAAAATGACTGAATGGAAACTATTTTATAAAGATTAAAATCAGGTTTTCTAATGTTTTGTAAAGATTCTGCTACTTTATGCTTTAAGGAAATTTAATTTTTTGTACACCTTTGTGCACATAAGGAACTTGCGCCGTGCTAAATTCCTTTAAGCACATAAGGAAGATAGGGCACAATACATTATTTTGTGGACATATGATCTTAAAACACGCAAAACAGTTTTTAAATAGGACTTTTTAATTTGTCTTCAGTCATTAAGTACTTCTATTTACTCAATCGTGTATCGTGGGGGGCAAACCTCAGCTTTGCCCCCCAGCTTTGCCTGGAAAGCATGGGGGACTTGAGCTGAAAAAGTGCTTCATGAAGGTTTTTGCAGGGGAATGGGGGTAATATATAGTCATAATGCTGTGTTTACTTATGAAAAAAACTTATTGTTTTAAATTTATTGTTTTTTGCTGCTGGTTGTGGCGGTACTTAGGATTTGCTTTAATATTTTTGTTATCCCCAATGTACACGTATGTGTACTAAAAATATATCTTAAACTTGGTATTTTAACCCTAAATAAATTGGTGATATTTCTAAACGACTAGCTATGAGAAAAATTAATTTGTTTAAATTTAGTTTCTCTAATTAGAGCCTAGGTCTTGAAGGGTTAAATACACATAACTCTAGCACAGATATTTATATGAAATTAAAGACAAAGGTGTTTAAAAACTAGTTTAAACCACTCATAATTACTTTAAAATAAAACAAAAAAATTTTAATAACATATTTTAAATCAAATCTTTTTTATCATTATTTTTATTATCAATTAACTAATGGTTAATGTAAAAATTGAAAGTTTCAAATAAATAATTCTTCAAGTAGTTTCCTAACAAAAATTAGATTTGAATTTTTTGTACAATGCAAATAGCTTTAGTATAATTTTTAATTGGTTGATTTAAAGACTACCCCATTCACTTTACAAACCTTTAGGTGCTTTTATTTTAACTTTATTTTTTATGTATAGTTGAATTAATTGGTGTTTAAACAAGCAATAATTTAAAATATGTTAGTTTTTACTGTTATTATTTTTGCAGCCATGAATTTATTGTTTTGTTTTTCATAAATTTTTGCAATATGATAAATAAATCCTTTGATTAAAATAGTGTTTATAGGAATTTGAAGACCAGAAATTTTTACAGATTTTAAAATTTGAGATCACTTAATTTGCCTCTTGGCATTTAAGCTATCAACAGGATTTTTTAATATAATTTTTTCTATATTATGTAATAGGTTTTCTATATTAAGTTATGTTTTCTATATTAAGTTATGTTTTCTATATTAAGTTATGTTTTCTATATTAAGTTATATGTTTTCTATATTAACTTATATGGTTTCTATATTAAATTATGTTTTCTATATTAAGTTCTATGTTTTCTATATTAAGTTGTTTTTAAGCTCTACCACAAGTTTAAGACTATCTATGAACATTGGTGCTTTTTTAAAATTAAGTTTTAAATTAACATTCGTTTTTAAATCATATTAAAAAGAGTCACACCACACATCTAATTATTATCATCTCTGCTCTAATTATCTTCTTCCTTTTTGTAGTTATTCATCAAATCATAATCTTCTCTGTTCTTTTAAAGTGCTGGGCATCATCAATCTTCATTGCCCATGTTTTACTGCCATGCATCATAACACTCTAGATGCATGTGGTGTACAACTTTTCTTTAATCTTTAATCATGGACCTCTTGCTGTATGAAGTTCTTAAAACTTGACCTTGCCTTTAATCTTGCTCTTGATGCCTCCCAATCCACTAGCTGATCCAGTTGTATCTCTGATATAACAAAATTTAAAAACTCACTCTTTTTTTTTTCCCTACTATTTATTTGAATCTTTTTTATTTTATTTCAGTATTTACCAAAACTACATTTATACAGTCAAAACGAACAATATTAGGAGTACCCTGTATATTTATTTTTTATTGAGCTAATTTTGATATTACCATTGTAAAGTAATCATTGCTAACGGTGGCATTATATTTTTGATAAATAATAATAAATGCAGAAATTTAAAGTATACACTTAGAATGTGTATTAAGTGTTTTTCAGAAAATGAAATTTAATCAAAAAATAATTCGTAAATATTTTTTTAGTATTTTTTATTTATGCCACTTTTTATGCACTGAAAATATTTTTACATTTTAATTTGTCCAAATTGTTATGTGTTAAAATGGAACCTAATAAAATCTACTTTAATAAATTTAATAAGTTTTTAATAAATTTACATAGAATTCCATTTCTACCTACATCTGTAGAGTGGAGAAGATAAAAATAATATTGCAATCTTATATAAATGTTTGTATAAAATTTATTCCTAAATAATGCAATGTTATATAATGGTTGCATGATACAGACATGTTGGTAAAGACCTTATACAGACATGTTGGTAAAGACCTTATTCCAACATGTCTGTATCATGCAAGCAATATATCTGTAGTTTAATAAGAATTCATACACTTTCTCATCTCTTTTTTTTTTATGAAAACCTTTTCATTTTGTATTTTAAGGAAAACCTTTTCATTTTGCATTTTAAAGGAAGCTTTTTCATTTTGTATTTTAATCATATATTTAAATCTATTTGTTGCTACCAGGGATGCAGAGTCCCAAAAAAGAATGAGTTTGAAAGTATTAAAATGGTTTTTTCTTCCTGGTTTTGGTATCCAGGAGCTCCAAAAATATAAAAAAGTTTTAAACATGGAGTCCTTATGTATAAATATATATAGCTAAAAAACAATAGGTTTCAAGTCATTAAATCTTGTGAATTTTTTATCATATTGCAGATTATAAGTCACTCAACATTTTTAGAGATCTTGGACAACATAGAGAAGAAAAAAATAGAGATTCAAAGTCAGAATCTATTTGGGACTCCTCCTCCCTGGTTGCTACTCATATATATTGATATTTTGACAGTCTAAGCAAAAGTGGCTAAAGTCATTTTTTTACATTTTGAGATAATCACAAAAAACCATTTGTTTCTAATATCATTTTTATGTTGGGTTTTAACAAGTTTACTTGTTATAAAAAATAAAAATTTGTGATATCTGAAATTGTGAAAAAATTACTTTAGCTATTTTTTGTTCCCAAATTCAAAAAATAACTTAGGTTACAATTTTTTTTGTTGTTGTTGTTATCTAAAAATTTTAAAAAACAACTTTAGGTTGTTGATTTTAAAAAGTTAATTTGACCATTTAATTTAGGATTATTTGAACATTTTTGTGTTCTTTGTTGGTGAATTATTAGATTGTCTTAACATTTTGTTTTTAATTATTTTTCTTTCTATTTAATGTTGTTTTGATAGGACATTGTGATTTTGGAGAACATTGTCGTTTTTCACATAAAAATGTCACCATCCTTCAACAGCAAGTTGAGCAAGGTAAAAAATAAGAATTTTTTTTTTTTTTTTTTGGTATGTAAATTGTCATTTTCTAATTTTTAAATTTTTGCATTAAACTGTCAATTTAAAAGATGAATTTTTTTTTTTTTTTTTTGACATTTTAAACTATATATTTACATTTTATTTGAATTATTTTTATTATTCTAAACAACTTTAAAAAGTCATAAAACTTCAGAGCGCCAGCAAACAATGAGCATCAATTGGGAAGAAATTGAAAAGTGGGTGGAGAAATGGAAAAAAAAGTTTCAGCCTAAAGATCAAGAGACTTATCGACTTCCGCATGGTTTTCTTTCTCCTGATCAACTTCCACCATCTTTGCAACCACCTCTTGAAAATATAAATTTACAACCTTTAAATTGGGGAGAATAATTTTTGTTTTTTTGTGTTTTAATAAATAATAAAATTATTTTATGTTTTAGTAAATAATAAAACTAATAAAAATGATGAATCATTTATATTTAGAATTATTTATCTTTTAAGTTTACTGTTTTTAATAAAACAATAGAATTTTTTTTCTCTAACTTGATTGTTGTTTTGATGGTGGTTTGAGGTATTTGACACAGACATTGTTTGTTGAAGAATCAATTAGTTAATCTTAAAAAATATAACAAGAAATAAAAATCACATGTATCATTCTAGATAATTTTTATTTAAGAAAAGTGCTGTTTAATTATTTCATGGAAAAGCACCTTTTTTTCTTATTTGATTTATTTGTATAGGATTTAGTGTATTTTTTTATTATTTTCTTTCTTTTTTTCTGTTGATTTTTTGCTTTTGTTTGTATGTTGTTTTTTTTTGTTTTTGTTTTTTTTGATTTTTGAACTTGATTGTTAAAATACCAATGCAGCTGTGGCGCAGTGGTTAGAGTTCTGGTGCAGAACCAAAAGGTCCAAGGTTTGACATGAACTCTAGTCCAATAAGCATCATTGGTAAGGAAGGAGGCATCCTAATTAAATGTTCTTATTTTGTGCTCTTTACTAAGACCATAAGGTCTTCTTGGAGCACATTAATAACAAAAAAACAAAAAAAAATACCAAGTTGGTATGCATCGTGCACCTATTACAGCATGATTTAAGCAAATAGATATATTAGATTATGTTTAATAGATTTAATATTTTTGCATTCTGTTGTATATTTTACAGAACGAGTAATTAACAGAAATGCCATTGGGAAAGGCATTTTAAACTTCTAAACTCTTAATAAAATATACTTTTTTTTATATCTTTACTTTATAAATAAGATTAAGTACTGATTAATTATTTTAGATGCATACCTATTTTTCAAAGAAAACATAAATTGTTAAAAACATCTTTAACCTATAGAGGCCCTAATTCTAATGAGTTATTCAATGTATGTACACTTGCTTTATTATTCCTATTCCAGCATGACATCATCAGTGATGTTAACATCAAGGTTGCTAAAGTTGCTCCTCTGTAGTGTTGTATATAAACAAGAAAGTGTTACTATGGAAAACCCTCCTAATCTTTACCTTTCTAGGTGTTTAAAGTATTTTTTTCCTAAAGTTTCAAATGTATATACCGAATGTATATACCATAAATTAATGTTTAACTAACAAACATTTGTAGTTTAACTTTAACACACATAACATTTAACTTTTTAATATTTAATCTAAATTATAATGTAAACTATGTTAGTAAATTTAACTACACTATGACAAAATTATGTATTACTATGTCAGTGTTAATATGTTATGTTATAATTGAATTTTTTTTTAATTTTACAAAAATGCTTTCCAGCTGCGACTGTATACAGGGGTTGAATTTTACAATTAAATAAGGAAATCATGATTGCTAAATTTTTACTGTTTAAAAAAATATTGGTCATAGAAATAAAAAGTTACTTCAATAAATAAATAAAGTTCATAAAACTATTATTTAATTTTAAGTTTACATTATTGTATTTATTTTTAGATGCACTGTTAAATTTAGATGCATGTTTTTTTTTTTTTTTTTTTTGTACTCTTTTCCTAAGTTTAGCATTGGTATTTTAACAATCAAGTTTAAAAAAAAAAGAAAAAAAGAAACAAATACAAAATATGTGTGTGTATATGTATATATATATATATATATATATATATATATATATATATAATATATATATATATATATATATATATATACACACACACACACACACATATTTTGTATTTGTTACTTTACTTTTTTTCTTTTTTTTTTAAACTTGATTGTTAAAATACCAATGCTAAGCAACATTGTATGCGTGTGTGTGTGTGTGTGTGTCTGTGTGTGTGTGTGTGTATAATTCTAGAGACTTGTCAAATTTAAAAACTCTTCTAATTCTAACATATTTTAAGACCCTTTGTATGTATGCATGTATGAATGTACCTTATCAAATTTATTTTTTATAGTTTTTAAAATAGATTTTTATAATTTATTATGTAATTTATTTTGTTAATATTAGTCTATAGTTAAATATAATTGCAATTTTTATTTTTATTAAAGAGATTTACAAACTATATTTGAGATTGAAGTTTACCATTAGAGCATATTAAAATGTTAAGGTAATCAAGAAGAAAAAGTTTTTGTAAATAATTTTACTTTGATTGAAATAATTTGTAAGACACTAGAAGACACTATTTGCAATGTGTGTGTGTGTATATATATATATATATATATATATATATATATATATATATATATATATATATATATATATATATATATATATATATATATATATATATATATATATATATATATATATATATATATATATATATATATATATATATATATATATATATATATATATATATATTGCTGTTTAAATAATTTTTTCTTAATTCAGTGCAAATGAATTGTTGGATTATTGCTATCAAAAAGCAGTGTTGCCAGAATCAGGAGGTCTGAAGGACTATTCACCAGATGGGAGCGAAGAGCAGGCAACAGCTTTAAAAGTTGCACTTGATCAGTATTACAGTATTTTATGTGAACAGAGGATATGCAGAAAGTAATATTTTTTTGTTTTAAAATGTAAATTTTTGATTTAAAGTGTTAACACTTTCACTGCCAATGTGTAGGTTGTTAACACTTTCATTGTCAACATGTAGGTTGTTAACACTTTCACTGCCAATGTGTAGGAGTCTTTTTAGCTTAGATTAGATTTTATTTTCGACAGTTCGATTTGATATGTTTTGAAGTTAAAGAGTTGCGAAATGATTATTTCAACATTTAAATTGAAAAAAAGTAAAAGAGTAGCCTCCTCTCCAAACAGTAGCCTTGTTAACTTTGAGCTTCATCTAGGAAGATGATTAAAAAAATTTGAACTTCTAATGTCATAACTTTTTATATTTTAACTTCTGAATAGATTTTTTACTTCAAAAAACTTAGAAATAATGAAATAATTCAAATAAGAATAGAGATTTAAAAAAATTCTTAAAAACAGTATTTAATGTTTAGTAAAAGATTGAAAAAATTTTATTAAGTTTTTTCAGTATTGTATGTTTAGTATAAGTTTAATAAAGTATTAGTTATATTTATATTATATTATCATTATATTATCTTTTATTTTCAGTTTAGCTTAGTAAAATATTATTGCTAATTCAGAGTTGATATCAAAGTTTGGGCATCAATAAAATGCGGAAATCCATAAATTTATCAGTGTCCTGTAGTTTTCTTGCAAAAGCACAACAATAAATCATTAGATAAATAAAAAATAACATTTTTTAATCATGTCATCAAACTTTTTTTCTTACAAATTCAAGCAATAGTTTATATATGGCAAACCTTAAAAATTAACATTAAAAAACTAATAAAAAATTATGAAAATACATGTTTTATTATTAACAATAATTATTAGTTAAAACCTACTTGAATTGTAAACCACATAATCATCATTGATTGTTCTAGAAATTTCTGCTATGAAATCACATGTCTTATAAGTACTTTAAAAAAAATCTAATTAAAAAAGCTTTCAAAAAATATTTTAGTGAATATAATGTAGCTAACATTTATTTGAAAAAACTGATTAAAGTTGCTATGCTAATTACTAGAATGAATCTTACAGTTGCCAGTTGGGATAAAAGCCGTAATGTTGCTATTGTAGAAACAATAAAGGTATTATAAATTTTTTTGAGGTTTCTGTATAAGCTATGTATTTATTCTATGCATGTCAATGTGTAAATGTTGTAGTATGACCTCTTTAACTTTATACAGTTGTTTATCTTTAACAGTTGCGCTTAGGGTAACAGTTTTAGAAAACAAGGATGGCAAACTAAAGAAGGAATTTTATTCAATGCAGAAGAAACACTATTCTTAGTTGATCAGGCAAGGCTTTTTTAATTACTTTTTTTTTTAATTTTAGTTAGAATTTTACTTTGTCATGTTAAAAATGCTTGAGAAAAAAAAAAGGCAGTTAATTTTTTAGCTTGGGAATTCAAAAAAATAATAAAAATTTTGATGGTATAATAGTGTTAGTATCATGGTTACTATTACAAAATAAGTTTCTTGTACTTATATATATATATAATAACTTTCAATAACACTACTTGGGTTATAAATATTACTTTTCATTTACACATAATAATCTTATAGTAAGGTTCCATGAAATTTTAAATAATGGCCAAGGTTTTCGTTTTAATAATATTTAGTTAAAATTTCACCTGAAAAATCTAACTTTTTCAATCTTTTAGAATAGTTAAGGTCAGGCTTTCACAGGAAGACGTGCGATTTCATGTCTTTATATGACCACGCAGAAAAAAAATGTTTTAACGATTTGACCACGGCATATTTTTAAAATTTATAAACGCGCTACAAAAACTTACCTAAACTTATCTGAAAAAAAATTTAAAAAAATAATAAATATTAACAAAAGAGAAAATTAAAAAAAATGCTTAGTTAAAGCAAAAACACAAAAAAATAAATACATATATATAACGCAACTAAAACTCATCAAACTAATATGCTTAGTCTATTTAATTTACGCATTAAAAAACCTTTTCAATCTTTGTTTCAATATTTTTATATATTTTTAATTTGTTTAATATGTTCAAAAGTTAAATATTTCTCATAAAAAATACATAGTTATATAAATAAAATAAAAAAATATTTTATAAATACTTTTTTAAATTAATTAGAAGTGTTTTTTTTTTTTACTTCATTAAAACTGTTTCGATAATATAAGTATTTAAGATCAAACTTATTAAATTGTAACGGTTTTCCAAAACTTTTTTTTTTAATGAAATTTTGTTTATCTTCTTAAATGCATTAACTTTAATCATTCTTATATTTAAATTCGTTAAAGAGGCTTTCGTAGTCGTAGAATGTCATCGTTTATAAAAACAAAACAATTTTTTATTTTTTAATAAGATTTATTTTAGAAATGAACACTTAAACAATTTATATGTTTTAAATTAAAAAAATATATACAACTGTCAATTATATTTAAAAAACAAAACTTTTTTTCAGTAAATTGTTACTTTATTTAAAATCGTTTTGCTAATATAAAAACATTTGTTATGAAGTTTTGATGTAATTAATTTAATTTTTTTAGAATATTTTTTACTTAGCGCGTTTCTAAAATGTTTTTTGAATTAGCCGCGGTCAAACCGTCATAGCAAAATGTAACTTGCGTAGTCATATAAAGACGTGAAATCGCACGTCTTCCTGTGAAAGCCTGGTTAAGGTGTACTTTTTGTTAATCATATTTTTGTTATCTCTATTATATTAGGGTGTACTTGAACTCAAGGAAAACAACATTCCATTGTCATTTCATGCTGTAAGATTTTAATACTTAAGCACTTTTTCTTTTTTTTTTTAATAGTATATTTATTCTATATATGCTTACAAATGCTATGTAATTGCACCATTATTACTTTTAACTTTTTTTTTCAAAAACATGAAAACAAGTAAAAAAATGTTACAAATAATTTTTTTATTGAAAGAATCTGTCTGTCATCTCATTTGTCTTAATTTGTCTATTTTGTTAAGCAGTTGTATTAGTACTTTATCAAGTCTTTCTAAAAATGAGAGTGTGTGCCAAAAAACTTGTTTAGTACAATTTAATATATATATATACACGATTTTTTTTGTATAAGCAACTTAGAATTTTGGTCAGAACTCGAGTTGCTTATTTTTCAGTTAATTTCTATATCTCGAGTTGCTTAATGGTTGCTTAAGTGTTTTAGCCTAAATTTCAGCATTTTTACGAATAAGAGACAAAATACGGTTTAATATCAAGTCTTTAACAGAAGAGTGCTCTTTACAACTAAAATCACTTAAATTCTAATTAAAAAAAAGATCACAAATATTTCTTCTCTTCTGCTGGATCTTTATTTTCTCTCTTCTGCTGGATTTTTATTTTCTCCACTTTCTTTGTCTTCTTGTCTGTCTGATTTTTCTACTTGTCTATCTAGTTCTTCATCTTCTCCGTCTGATTCGTCAGGCAAAACATCGATAGGGTTATCCTTTACTTCGTCTGGAATAGGAGTCTCTTTGATTTCCACCAATGTCAACAGGGGTGGAACAACATAAGCAGGCATGTCTTCAGGATTTATCTTATCCTCCTTGCTACCATCAGCCGTCATAAGACATCCTGTTTTTGCTAAGCTCCTATAAAGCATGCAAAGAAATTTCTCGGCTTTGGATGTTTTATGGTAAGCTTCACCGACCCAACAGGTTATCAAAATGCGTCGAACACCAAACCAGACAATACCTTTATGTCGTCGCACTTCATTCAAAAACTCATCACTGACTTGGGCTGTCAGGTTATCGCAGAACAAAACATACTCATCCAGGTTAGCAACAGCATTGGAGAGAGTGTTCTTCACCCATTTCACGGAAAACACTGTATCTGCCCATGCATTTGGTTGTCAGTACACATCTACATCAGTGTCATAAGCTAAAACTTCATCTTGACTAATCCTTTTCCCCTTACCTCTGAAAATCAACGCCGACTTCACCTTTCCTTCAGGACTGAAACATATTTGAAGGGTAGCTTGTCGCTTATCAAGCCCACTGCCACTGTTGAGCTACCCATACTCTATGGTCCCTTTGTTCCTTTTCCTTACTCATTGGAATTTCGTATGTTTGTTTGCTCTCGACTACAAACGGGAGTGGAATTTGATCTGCATTGATTCTCTTTTTCGGTGGGAAACGCCCCCATTTTTATCGTATGTGGGTTTGCCACTTCCAGACTTAATCAACTTTTCTCTCAAATTTGAATGCCATTTCATTAGAATTGGATTTGCTTCTTTACGTCAGCTTGGCGCTTACGTTGAACACACAGCATGTGGATCTTATTTTTCCTTAAGAAATGAGTGACTATTGATTTTTGCAATCTCTCAGCATTCGGGCTTTGTTGTAGATGAATTTGATTCGCTCGGACATGCAACCACTCAAAGTTAACTTTTAGCCCCTTTTTTCTTGCTTCGGAGAATTTGTCATAAAGTTTGTTAAACAAAGTTTTGTGTTTGTCGCCTCTTCGGCATTTCCTTAATAATGCGTTTTTCTTTTTTTCGTTGTACTTGTTGTAGATTTCTTTTTCCTTTGATTTCCATCGCATAATCATACTCTTATGAACGTTATACTTTTTTGCTACATCCCTACTTAACATACCATCGTTTAAGTCATTTAGCGCATCAACCTTTTCTTTTAACGTATAGCTCTTCCATTTGTCAGCAATTTTTGGTAATTCGTTAGCTTCAACGTCAGTAACAAGCTTCTCTAAAACCGATTTCACAGTTTTTTCAATATTATTGTACTTGTTCTTTCCATCAATGATTTGATCCAAGCTCATTGATTTCAGGTCTTTGTCAGTTTGAGCAATATCGGTATGTGATAACTTATTTTTAGACCTAAACTCGTGCATCAAAAGGGCTTGTGATATTTTCAGTGATTTTTTGCAAACATTACATACAAACAAATTATCTTCTTTTTCCTTTGGCACTACATTTACAAACTCACCACAATGACAAATCTTTTTGGTAAAACCAAAGTTGAACAAATTTGTCTGCTTTCTCTTACTCATGATCTTAACAGCGTTGTCAACAACATACACAACAACAACACTACTGTGATTACTTTTTTTGAAATCGTTTATCTAAAAGAAGTCATTACATTGCAGAGAAAAAAATTGCAATTTATGAGTTGGTTATGTTAACATTTGTTCAGAACTGAAGTTGCTTAATATTTTTTCATATCAAGTTCAGTTGCTTATAAACGAGTTGCTTATACAAAAAAAATCGTATATATATATATATATATATATATATATATATATATATATATATATATTTATTGAAATATGACATAATATTACTATGTATAGTAATAGCATATTAATGTAGTGTAGTAATGAAATTTCAGTAATGAAACAATTTTTTTTTGTAGTTAAGTATATTAATACTATAACACACACAATGTCTCGAGGCAAGCCAAGATGAAAGATGAAAGTGATCAACTGCTGATCATTCGAATGAAGTAAAATCTCTGGCGAAATAGATTCAGCTATTCAAGTTCATTATCTTGAAATATTTCTCGTTCTTCAAGCAATATATTTTTAAAGTGTCTGATTTTAATTAGAAAACATCTCCTTAGACGATCAGATAAAGCTTATGAAATCTCTTATTTAGGATCTCTCTAGAATGCAATCTTTTTCCCAACTTCATTTATGAAGCACAGTTGATTGCCTCTGGTCTAGCATGTTATGGTTTTCAATCAGATTTTGTCCCAAAAAAGACACAAAAGAAGAAGACCTTTCATGAAACAAGGAGCAACGAAGCTCGTTTCCACGAAAAAGAAGAAAAGTAGTTTGAGGAGAACATGTTCGAATTAGCATTTTCAACGCGATTTCTGTTTTTATCTCTGAAGGTGAATAATCTTTCAGTATGGTTGGTCTAATCAAGACTACGATTTACAATAAATCTAGGCCAGAGTTGGTCTAATCAAGACTAAGATTTATAATGAATCTAGACCAGAGTTGGTCTAAGATTCATTATAAATCTTAGTCTCTATTTACAATGAATCTAGACTAATTAACCAATCTTCTAGTTATTTTCATTTTGTAGTCAGTTTATTCTTCTGAAACAGAATTTAGATAAGCTGACACATAAACTTCAGTTACTTCTAATATTCTAGTGTTTTCTAATTGAGGTTCTTGTTTATACTTTTATGTTTGTTTATGTGTTAGAACTTTGTTCCAACAATCAAGAATTTTTTTTAGTCAAGAAATAAACCCTATATATATATATAATATATATATATATATATATATATATATATATATATATATATCTGCATTTTATGTGTTATTTATCTACTATTATTTGCTAATTATTTGAAGGTAACTAGTTAAATATAAAAGTTTGAATGTTTTTATTTCAAGGTTTTTATGCTCATTCTTCCAATATTACCATCATTAGAATACTATCAGGTAATTTTTTTTTTTTTTTAATACTCATTTATGACTTTTAACATTTTATAAAAAAGCATTTTTATAAATTATATTTATGTTTATATTTATATATCAGCTCTCGAATTTAGAGTTGGCATGTCTACAATCTTCACTGTTTGTAATTTACTGCGAGTATTATTAGGCGTGTACAATTTTAAAATTTAATTTTGTTTGCTTTTTCAAATAAATTTAAAATGGCAAGAGCAACGCTTTATTTGAGTTCTAAATAAAATAATTAAAATGAAATGAAAATAGCATTTTTTAATATAATTCCTTAATAAAATAATCCTGAGTTAAATTAAACGTTAAAATCATTCTACGGTACTCAGTAATAAGACTGTAAGGACTTATTACTGAGTACTAAAAAAAATAAAAAAATAGAGAACATTTTATATGATTTCTAAAATAATAAAGTTAAAATAATAACAGAACTACTAATGTTTAGTTTTAAATTTCTTCAGGAACGCAGAATTTTACTATTTTAGCAGGAATTTAAATTCCTAATAAAAATAGTAAAACTCTGCATTTTTCAAACTTTAAGCAACCTTGATGTTTGAAAGAAAAAGTGAACAGGGATTTTTTATTCCCTCTATTTTATATTAAATGTTCTTCGATTTATTGAACCCTGTTTCTAAATTTTGCGCCCACCTGATTCCCACCTACATCAGTTTTAGGTCGGCATTTTTTGACCTTATTTGCTGACCTTATTTTTCCTCATTCTGTGGACTGATTCAAAACATCTTCAAAAGAGTTTAGTTGAATATTTTAAAATAAAACTTTTTTATGGATTTAACTCAATTTGTTCAAAATATTTATTTTTACAATATTTCGAGGGAATATTGTAAAAATATTGATACCTTCGTTATCAAGTATATCAAGTATACAATATGCTTGGTAATGAGAGTAATAATATTTTCTTGAAATATTGTAAAAATAATTATTTTTATTAAATAGAGTTAAATCCATAAATAGAAGTTTTATTTGAAAAAATTATATATATATATATATATATATATATATATATATATATATATATATATATATATATATATATATATATATATATATACATATATATATATACATACATACATACATACATACATATATACATACATACATATATATATACACATATATATTTTTATAGACATATGCTTATCTGTGCAGGCTTGGTTATATCGTACGAAGATATCGTGCTGTGTAAGTACATAAATATTTGAATAGCACGTAATAATGTTTAGCAATTTAGTAATAATATTTTTGGTTTCGGCTTTAATCATAATTTTTTGTTTTCATTGAAACTAATGTATTAGATTGGCCTTTACCCTAAAATCTGATATAAAATTACTATCAAAAAGTGTTTGCCAAAATAGAATAAATAATAAGTAAATAATCAAAACTTACATCAAATTACAAAAACTTAACTTTAACTTTTGTTTATAGTCATTACCGGAAAGATATATGAAATTTCACTGATAGTATTGCTTGGTAGATTTTATTTACAGTTGTTAAGTTAACCATTGTAATGAAGACCATATAACTTGGTAGATTTTATTTACAGTTGTTAAGTTAACCATTGTAATGAAGACCTTATTAAGTAACCAATTATAATAAAAAATAGTATTTAGTTATTTTGGTGTTAGGTTAGGTTTCTTTGTTTTGGGTTTATTTATTACCAAGTTCGCATATACTGCCGTGCTAAGCGAAAAAGCATTATCTCCAATTTTGGTCAAAATTGAGATATTGCTACCAATGGTTAAAAATGTGATTTTACACCATTTTTCGCAACAAAAAAGCAGTATATCCAATATTTAACATTGAAAATGAGCATTTGAAATTAAGAAAATAAACAGTTAGTCCATAATTTTTGTGAAACTAGAAGCAAAAATACAGTAAATAACGAAAATATTAAAAAACTCATAAAATCAATTCTATGATATAAAATTAGTATATAAACATTTATTTTAGGATTGTATGTTAATTATGCTTGGTACACGGATCAGTAATCTGTCTAAACTTGTTTGGTCGATATGTATATATAACCCTTGGAATTACGGAAAATGAGGAGTATATTCATTTCTTCTTTAAGTTTAACAGCTTCTTTAATAGTTAATCTGAGTATATCAGACTGTGAAGTGTCTGAATGTCGATCCCATCTTAATAATTGTCGACAAATGGTTGCTGTTTTGCTGGTTAATAACTTTGAAAATGTTACTAATTTGGTTGCAGTTCTGGTTTTGCTTTAGTTCTTGCTGATACTAGTGGACTGTTCTTCTGAATCTTCAGATTCTTGATACTATGCCTCAGTCTCGGATTTGGAAGTTAAAGTTATTACTGTTGTTACGGTTGTTGAAGTAGGCTTCAAGGACATTTTTCTTCTTTTGCATGAATGGATTATTTTTGAACTAGCAACCTTCTGAGTTATATCTTTGACCTGTCCTTTGTTTTCAATCTGAAGATGATTCTTTTGTGTGGAAAATTTATTTTACCATAAACTTCTTCTTTCTCAATTTTGTGTTCCTGTATCCTTTTGATGGATTCTCCCAGGAACCAACAATTTAAATTTTGAGTGGTATCCTGCTGTTATATTCCAGTGTTTGTTTTTCTAGTGGAATAGCTCTTTTCCTATCTGACTCATAAAATTATATAAGGTTCTTCATTCAGAAGAATCTTATATTGTCTTGTTTCTTTCATTAGTGAATGCACTTTTCTTATATTGTAATTGAAGATAATGCTTGAATATATTTCTAAAAGGCAGTAATAATAAATGTAAGTGCTATTATTTGGCATCTGGCAAATACAGATTTATATATAATTATTAGCATTGCTCAATCAGGCAGTAGGCAGTCAAAATCTAATTTCCATATACTTCTAGAAAACTCTAGAAAATTCTGGAAAGCTTCATAAATTTCTTAAAACATTTAGAATAGTCCAGAAAGAGGTTCAAGAAAATTTTAGGCTTCAGATAGTCTATAGTTTATAGAAAAATAATGTTATTGCCTGTAAATACTACTTATACAATTTTTTAAAATTTTTTATAAGCGTGGGCTAGAGCTAAATATATATATATATATATATATATATATATATATATATATATATATATATATATATATATATATATATATATATATATATATGTATATATATATATATATATATATATATATATATATATATATATATATATATATATATATATATATATATATATATATATATATATATATATATATACAAATTTTTTTTAAATGAAAGACAACATTATTAATAGTACTTAAAGTTTTGTGCAGTACACGGCAATCATCAGCTATTAAATACATAAAAAACTGTTTAAAAAAAAAACTTGTTTGCAAATGAATTAAAAATTATGGTAGACTATAAATTAAATTGTAAAAATTTAAAGGTGTAAATTATTACTTCTGACGTAATAAAAGATTTAACTGTTTAGTCTTCAGTATCTAAAGATGATAGTAGAAGTTTGTTTTTGATACTTTTTTTAAAATTATATATTTCTCATGAAGGCAGAGGTTACAAACTTTTGATGTTGTTTTGATAGTTTTACAGCGTTTTATAATTTTCCACTATATTGTTTATGTCCCTTTCTTTTAAATTCCAAATCTCCTTAAAAAGCTTGGTTTCATTTCTGTATTTCATATACTAGTAAATGGCTATCTATTTTTTTGATTTTGACTTAATAGAGTATTAATATATACCATATGACTTTTTGCTTTCAATTTTTGTTTTTAGCTTTTTAATTTGAGGTTGGTGGAAACTCTTTAAATAGAAGTGCAAATCTTTTTTAAAAATCTTTTATATTGATTTTTATATTTTATATTGATCTACATAAATTTTTATTTTTAAAGAAAATACTCAAAAAATTACTGAAAGTACTTATTCGAACTTTTGATATGTTGCATGATATTAAACAGGCAATTGTGCAATAATTAAATCCCTTTTGATTTTTTGTGTAATAGTTCTCTAGCCTATTGTTGTTGTTCCTCTTTTTCCAATAATATCAGGGTAGTCCCGTTTTATACCTGTTTTTTTTTTAGTATCACTGTTTGTAATCAAGTCTCTCCTTGCTTTAGAAATCTATTTGAAGCACTGAACTAGGACTCAGACCAATCAAAACACCTGCTTTAACATGTACAACAGTTTTTTCTTCTGAGATGTTTCAAGCTAAGCAATATATTACAACCAGCAGTTGGAAAAGTTTTTTTATTTTGGTTTGTATATGAATGCCTACCAAGAACTGTTTAAATTGACATTGTTTCTATTGAAGGAGTTATTCTTTAACATACTTATTAAGCAAGGTTTCCTTACTGGCCTTGAATTGCATGCCAGCATAGCTAATTTTTTTAAGTTTTTTTTTCTTCAGATGCAGATCTTTGCCAGCTATTCTGAATTAATGTTTTTTGGGCAAATGTCAATTCATGAGAGACAAATGCCTTAATAATTATCAGTATACAACCTTTTATATTTGCAAAAATAGTTTTTGGTTGCTAGTTTTCTTTGCTAAAATTCAGTGAGCTTCATTTTTATTAAAGTAAAGATTTAAATATTTTTGTTGATACATTATCTAATAACTTTTTGACAATAACAAAATGATTTAAACTTAAAATTTTTGACAATAACAAAATGATTCAAACTTAAAATAATATAATTCAAAATATAAATGTGATAAGTAAAAATATTATATTATCGCTATATACACCATAAAGCCCTCAGTTTTGGTTTTAACTCTTGCAATTCATTCAATTTAAAACTGATTTCAATGCTGCAATATTTTTTTAAATTAATGGTTGTACTAACTAGATTAAATTTGGTCAAAAAAAAGTTCAATAGAAAAGAAGACAGGAGGGGGGAGGTATTGATCAAAAATTGGTCTTAATCCTTTTTTTAATTTCTAGTCATACACTTTTACTGAACACATCTTCCCCTTATAAAAGTATGTACAAAATAATGTAAAACTATTTGCATTAATATTTTTTTATATATTTTACAAAAATTTAAACTAAAAGGGTAGGGTCATTTTTTTTACTTTTTTTTTTGTTTAAAAGTTGGTACAATTTAGTTAAATAGCATCTTATTCCTCTTTGTTATAGGAGTATAAAAATGGATTTACTACTGCCATTTGCCAACTTAACACTTTTTGAGATTGGTTTTTTGAGAATTATTTTTTCTGGTAAAAAATTAGTTAAAACACTAAAATTTTGCTAAATTTTAGTTGTTTAATTAGGTATTACATGTAAAAAGAAAATTTGTGCAATAATCTATGAAGTTAACATTCACATTTCCATAAACTGTAGTCTATTGTTTCTACATACAGTTATCATATTAGCACTGCTTATATAGTAACATTTTTTCTTATATAATGCCTAAAATTACTGTTATCATTTATACTAAATACTTATCTTTTGCAAGGAATTTATGTTATTCAAACTAGTATTTTTACTTAACAAATCATGCTTTTGAATTCATTTTTTTTTTTTTAATGAACTGGAAATTTATTTGGCTTTCAATAACAACTAACTTAAATTTATTTTGGTAACATTGATTTTTGAGCAATGTCCACTGTTTGGCCCACTGTGCATGGGTTATTGGCTTACCAACAAATTAATTAAACAAATTAAAATAAGTTCATAATAAAAAAAATTTTGGTTTATATTTTTTATTTGCATTTATTAACATTTTATTGTAAAACATTTTTTTATATTCAACAATAGCAGCAGTTTAACAGTTCCAGCAATTTGGTTAGTTAAAAAACATCTGCTGTTATATTATCTTAGTTAACAGTTCTAGTGGTTTGGTTAGTTAAGAAGCATCTGCTGTTAACTGCATCTAACTTAACAGCTTCAGCAGTTTACTTAGTTAAAAAGCATCTGCTTTTAAATTATCTTGGTTAACAGTTCCAGCAGTTTGCATAGTTAAGAAACAAAGCCTTTTTTTAATAACTGAATAGCTGCATACTTTTTCAAGTTCTATTTGTGTACTAAGTTGACAGAGACTGGATTTTAGATGTTAGATTTTGCATTGCACAAGTTTTCTAGGTTTTTGACATTTCTGTTTGATTATCCAGCTAACCAATCTGGTTGTATGGTATATAATGTTTATTTGTCTGTTGGTTTACCACTAAACTCATTTTGAATTTATTTACAAATGACGGCATTCCTAAATTTTTTACCAAATATAAAGTAATGCTTTTACAATGTATGGGCTCCAAGAGGGAAAGAGGTTTAACATAACTTTTTCTTTTGTTGCATATTGTGTTTATTTTTTTAGCTTTATCTTTTTAATTATTTTTTTTTTCTTTGCTCAATGCTATTAGAAATATTTTTGTTATTAGTGCTAAACCTATTGACGATTGTCCATGGGGAAGACGACCTCCATCACCCAAGCAACTTTGTGAAGAAGTTATTGCTGAAGGCTTGGATGAGTTGAAAAATGGTTACATGCAAAGCTTGTGGAATGATGACATTCATCCTTTAATAAGACCAATTGAAGCTGAAAGCACTGGTTAGGTTTAATTTTATAAAAATTTATTGTAAAATATTTTTTTTAATATCAAATGAAATTATTTGCTTTATTTAACATTTATGTGTGTGTGTGTATATATATATATATATATATATATATATATGCATACTTTGGCAATCACTCTGACATCATACTGAAATAGAGAATTAAAGGTTTTCATCTTTTGATGTGTAGAATTTAACCTGTGCTTGTTTGATATCTTTTTTATTTTTGAATTTTTTACCTGTCAGATGTCCCACCATATGCTCAATATTCTCTTAGTCAGAGGTAAGTTTAGTTTATAGATGTGAGAGCTAGGTTTTTTGAGTTACTTTTTAATCAAAAAGTACTCGATTTTGTGTAGAGCAAGTAGAGATGTATATATGACAACTAAAACATCCAAATTCTTTTGACTTTATTCAAGTGGCACCCATCTTGAATATTTCCACCCAATTCTATCTTCTTAATATGGTCCAAAATGGTTTACTGAGCTAAATAAAGTCTTTCAGAAATGGATCTTGCTCCAAGATGGCCTTAAAGGGATCCCAAAGTACAGAGACAAGTTGTGTTCATATTAAAGTGAGTGTTTAAAGAAAATGTTTGGGCAGAGACAAGTTGTGTTCATATTAAAGTGAATGTTTAAAGAAAATGTGCAAATTTTTTTGAGTAAAACAAAATAACATATACCAAGAATGTTGTTTAAACATATACCAAGAATGTAGTCTTTGTAGTTTAACTCAAAACTCACTATCTCCATGTTAGCGTGTGTTTTTAAGTCTTTAAAATATACACCACAATCTACAGACTTTATAATTTATTCAAGCGCATTGAAGTATTAAAAATGACGTCATTTTAAGATATTTTTTAATCAAATTTTTTTCTTTTTGAATCAATATTATTTGTTTTTGTTTTGTTTGTTTGTTTTTTTTAATAAGGGTTTATCATCATATGACTTTCCTATAAATTTTATAAGAAGCTAAACGTAAGAATGTTATTATTTTTTTTTTTTTTTATAGAACATTAGGATTTTTTTTTTATATAGAACATTAGGATTTTTATGATGTCTCTTAAATATGATAAATATATAAAAACAACATTGATCACCTTATTATATATTCTGAATCTTTTTTCTTTTTGTGTAAACCGTTTATTGCTATGATGTTTTGTTCTCCTATTGAAATGAGATTTTCAATTAAAAAATAATTTTGGTAAGCAACATCATTTATTAAATGTATTTTCAAAATTTTTTAATTTTTAGTTTGATAGATGTTAATACTTATAGAACTTACACTTAACAAATTTACAGACAGCTTTTTATTAATTAAAGCAATAATTAATGTTTTATGGCAATAATTCATAAGATGGCAGTTAAAATTGTCAATGTGTTGCAGCCCGCATTATAAAGCATATTTTATTTAATATTTCCCAATTTACATGTTGTTATTGGCAATAATTTACATTAAAACCTGTCTCTTAACATTACAAATAAAAAAACTACCCAAATTGACAATAAAAAGTTTTTCATTAAACAGTCTCATTCGTAGCATTATCAAGTCAATTTTTAAAGTTAACTTGATAATGCTACACTTTTTTGTAATCTTGACCAATAATTGTTCAATTTTAAAAATAAAATAAACAAAGCAATACGCGTTTTACAGAATAAATTTCATTAAATATAATATAAAATAAGATCCACCTTGATAGCAGCTTACTCTGTGCAGTATAAATTTCATTAAATTTATTCTTGCATGATTAAATAAGATATTCAAGATTATTTTTACCCGATGAAAAGTTTAGCAAATAAATAGTGTTAATTAAACTTTTATAAGATTAAATAATACAAAATAATTTTTTTAATGAAATCCTAATAAGGATAATAATCATTTAATAAAAAATAAATATAACACAAAACTAATTTATAGCAATAGACAAGCTTAAAATATCTGAAATATTTTATTCATAGTTTTAATGAAAACTTTACAAAATTTAGAAAATAATAAAAACTGAAGAAAAGTAGTTTATGAAAAAAAAACAAAAAACTTTTATATAATAATAACTAAACAAATTTTTTAGCAATTAAAAAATGTAAAAAAAATTTCAGATTTCTTATCAAAGTTCTACAATAATATCATATTCTAAAACTCTTTGGAATTAAATGCGCCTTAATTAATTATAAGGTCTAAAGATTGCGGTGTATATTTTAAAGACTATTTTAAAAACACACGCTAACATGGAAACAGCAAGCTTCAAGTAAAACTACAAAGCTAGTTTTTTTGGGTATACGTTTATTGTTTTGTTCAGCTAAAAAATTCAGCCCCAATTTTTTTTTAAACATTCTCTTTAATATGAACACAACTTGTCTCGGCACTTTGGGATCCCTTTAACTACATTATCACTGATCAAATATGGTCGATCAAAACAGCTTATCAGAAAGATTGAAATCATTTGTTTTAATTTGGGGAAGCTATACTTTCCCCAAACACTTTTAATAAATTTCTACAATAACTTCTGTAGCATTTCTTACAATTTTTATATTTGTATAAAATACAGTGGCATAAATAATCTTTAATAGTAGCTATAGGTACCCTATTACTTTACACTTAAGGCTAATGTGAATCAACTTTAATAATGAGTTTGCAATGTCAGTATGTATACATTAAGTGATAAAAATATGGAGTAGAACATGCACCAAATGAACATATGCTATATATACAAAATTGTTGTCATAGAAATGTACAAAACTTTCTAATAGATTCTGATATATATATATGTATATATATATATATATATATATATATATATATATATATATATATATATATATATATATATATATATATATATATATATATATATATATATTTAATCATAACACATAGAAGTAGCAAAAACAAATAAATGATAATTAAAGTAATGATCTCTCCTTCAGTAAACATTATTTGTGTTTGTTTTGCTTTTGGTTTAATATATCAAGTTTCACGGAAGTTATATATATATATATATATATATATATATATATATATATATATATATATATATATATATATATATATATATATATATATATATATATATATATATATATATATATATAGAGAGAGAGAGAGAGAGAGAGAGAGAAAAAGAGAAAAAGAGAGAGAGAGAAATATAAAAGCACTAGTTCAGTAAAAAAATATAAAAGCACTAGTTCTGACATCTTACTGATTTAAGGGTTTCAGTACATACATTAACTGATATAAGGTGAACATGCAAAGGATTTCATTATTCTTTTTTTTTTTTTCCTTTCTTCTTTTTACAAAAATACTATAGATTTAAGTTAGCAAAAAAGTCAGCAAATGTATATCTACATGTGCTACAGTATAAGTATATATTCACCTTAAGACACACTATGTATGTGTATACATATATAAATAATAATAATAATAATGATAAGCTGCAGCAAAAAAATAATAACATAAGGATTATATTAAATAAAAGTGCTTAATTTAGCACAAAGTAAATGTTTTTTGTTTTTATATCTCTCTTGTTTGAAAGGGTTAGTAACCCTTTGACTCCTTGTCAGTTGACAATGAGTGTTTGTTGGTACAATTTTTAAACTCATTAAGACGAAGAGAATCAATCACAGTTTGTGGGTGTAAATACCATTGGCTGATGACTCTGTTAAGAAAAAAATTAAGTCTAGTAGAGATCGCATGTTATTGTTGAGGTCAGATGCATTAAAGAAATCTCTTTGAAGAGACACTGCGAGATATTTTATCATATGGATGGTCAATTTTTGGGTTAAGCCAACAAGTATTTTCTAAGTTATTATTAAACTTGAAAATGTAGATTAAAACACCTCGATTATGTCTTTTATTTATTGAGGTGAGTTGAAAGTGTGAAAATCTGGCTTCGCTGGATAATACTCTAAGAAGCGGAATTTCTTTGGTGGTACAGTTTTGAACTTTTTCAAGTTATTTAATGTTGTGTACAGAAAGAAAATTCCATACAGGAGCAGCGTACTCAAGATAAAGCCAGACCAGCGATGTGTAAAGTCTCTTCCAGGCTTTTGCATTTTTATAGATAAAAGATTTCTGACCATGGACAGAGTTAGCTTTTGATGATATTATTTCAACAAACATGTTCCATTTGAGGTTGTGTGAAATAAAAATGCCAAGATCTCATTTGATGTAACATGAATCAACAAGCTGCATTCTTTGTAGAGTCAAGATATAGTATTGGTGGTTAGCGTTTTTGTTTTTGTTGAAGTGTAAGATAAGGTACTTTTTGTAAGATGTCTCAGGTTGTAGTACAATTTGTGATATGGTTTGTTGTTCTGAAGCATAATTGGGCTGTCAGATGTTAAATTGGGAAAATTAACTTTGCTGTCATCAGCATATAACTTAATTGGATTGTTAACTAGGTCTGGAATGCCATTGATTTATAAGACATATAGAAGAGGTCCTAGAACAGATCCTTGTGGGACACCACTAGTGACTGGTAACTAATCTGAAGTAGCAGAACCCATGACAACTCGCTGTTTTCTGTTAGAAACAAAAGACTTTATCCAATTAAGTAGCATTTAAGAAACACTATAACCAGAAAGTTTGTAGAGCATAAAATAATGAGGAGGTGTGTCAAATGCTTTTTCATAATCTAGATATAAAGCATTTACACTATAGCCTCTTGCCATTGAATTTAAGATCTGATCTACAGTTTTTAATAAATTGGTAATACATAATTTATATGGAACAAAACTGTGCTGATTTATAAATAAAAAATTGATATGTTAAACAATCTTTCACAAAATTTGTAAAAGATTGTTTAACCAAAACCAGCAGAAGAAATTTTGAATCAAGAATCAAGAAATCTTGTTCTTCTGCTGGTTTTTTAACTATAATAGCAAAAAAACATTTGTGTTAAAAACAAACTGTTGCTCTGACATATCAAAATCATTATGTTTTCAAAGTTATTAAATTCTCCTATCAAATTGTTAAAGTCTTCTTTAATGTTTGCAACAGACAGATGTTAAAGAAATGGGTCTGTAGTTTGATTCATCAAGTTTAGATCCTTTTTTGTGAAGAGGTGTGATGTTAGCTTCCAGCCACACAGCTGGAACTATACCTTCAGAAATAGATTTTATAAATATATAGGTGATAGGCATTCAGAGATAAAGAACATTTATTGAGAATGTGTGGGTGAATGCTGTCTACGCTTGCTGGTTTTTGCAAGTTGAATTTTGATAGTAGTGATTGTATGTAGTTCTCATTTAGTTTATTCAAAACTGACGTCTCATCAATCCCAGTAAATGTGCGTTTCTTGAATGCTGGCAATAATCGACTTAATATTTAAATTTATCAATATTTCTAAAACAACTAACTGAGTTGATAGTTACCACTTTTAAAATCTTGTCAAGATGAAGAAAACAAATTTCTAGGAGAGCTTAAAGGTTCTACAGCGTAATTCCAAGTTAGACATAAATGAGCTCGTTCTTTTTTGATGCAGCCAAGTTGATATTGTCTTTCAAGAGAAAATACGCATTGCGAAGATTCAGTTAATATAAGATCCAGAGTGCTAGTTGGGCCTTATATAGAGTTCAATTGAAAAGTAGTAAAATTGATGTGTTGTGTTAAATTGTTGGAACCAAATGTCTTAGCTAGCGCGTTTATGGTGGATGCAGTGTAATTAGACCATGAGGTACTGTCAAGGTTAAAGTGTCCTGTGATTAGAAGACCTTAGAAGTGTTTGTTTTCTACTAATTTAGATCCCATATTTATAAATACTTTAATCTGATTATTTACAAAGTCATTACCAAGAGGTGGACGGTATATACAACCAACTAAATTTTTTTCAGTTCCAAGATTAACTTAACACCAAACTTGTTTTTACCAAAACTTGAGTCAATTTTGTTAAGTCCAAGATAAGTTACTTCATGGCTTATTAGTGTGTCAGATATATAAATGCAGACTCCACCATGAGGATTAGTTATTCGATCATGCCTTTAAGTAATATAATTTGTAAGATTAGAAATAGAAAATAATTAAACCATGTTACTGTTATAAAGACAAAACTTGGTGGTACTTTTGAAGTTTGAATAAGGCTTTGCAGCTCAGCAAGTTTCACCCATTTTATCACGGTCAAATTTGTATAAAAACAACTAAAATTGTTCAGATGTTTTGTTGTGTTAATTTTATTTTTAACAAGCATTTTTATATTGTTATTGATTCTGTTGTGAACTGATTTATGTTTTAAATCTGTTTTAAAATGTTTAGTATCATATGTTTCTTCCAAGAATTGAGTTGAAGAGTTGAAACTCCATCAAGGCATGTGACTCTACCACTACAAATCGCAAAACAAAAGGGCTGATCTTATTGCAGACTTTCAAGTTTTTCCCTGTTGAGCTTGTTATATTTTATATGAAGCAATTTTGATTGCCTTTGTTGAGCAGGAGTTTCATCTGGGTTTATGTAGATACCATTTCGGGCATTGTTAAGTCTTAGTTTATGGGCAACTTTGAAAACCGCATTTCTTTCTTTTATGTTTTTAAAAACTACTTGTTTTGCCACCTCTGAAGCATCTAATAGCATCATGTTTACATTTAATATTAAGTTCCTTTAAGAATGATGTTACCAGTGCTTTGTCATGTTTGATACGGTCAGCGGCTACTGGAGAAGGTGATGTCATAGTACTAAAAATAATAACATTTTTCTGTTTTCTTTCTCTTTCCTGGACTTCACATGCATTTGTTTCAAGTAATTCTAATTGAGCATTTGATCTAGTTGCTTTACCTCTTCCAGAAACAACTGAGGCTCAGCTGAAGTTTTTTGGTTTGCTGTTGCTAGTGTTAGGTTCTGAAGTTAGTGATGAAATAATGCTTACATCCTTGCTTGTTGTTCCTTTAGAGCTGTTAATTTTGCTTCTTGGATAGTTTTCTCTTTTTTAAGATACTCTATTTGTTCACACAAACTAGAGTTTTTATCTTTAAGTATATTAATTTCATTTGTCATAGCTGTTTTAAATGCAAGAAACTCATACAGAGTACTTCATTTTTACTTAAAGCATAAGCAACTGCATTAGCTTTCAGTTGTGTTGCTGACATTTCCAATTTCTGATCAGGTTAGGAGGGCTACCACCCTTAATAATAGTGGATTACCTCCTGGATGTGAAATACTTTATATATTAGTTAGCCTTTAACAACAATTCAGTTAGCAATTAACAACAAATATATATATAAATATGTATTTATATATATATATATTATTAGCAATTAACAACAAATATATATATATAAATATGTATATATATATATGTATATATATATATATATATATATATACACATATATATATATATATACACATATATACATATATATATATATACATATATACATATATATATATATATATATATATATATATATATATAAATATATATATATATATATATATATATATATATATATATATATATATATATATATATATATATATATATATATATATATATATATATAGTATTGGACAAAACATTTGCAACCCACATCGAAGAATGCTAAAAAGTGTTTCTAATTTTACATGTCTTAAAAACGAAACGAACTATACTACCACAGCAAACAGTTCAGGAATCTGGAGTCATATCATGCCATGGCATGAGCAATCAGCTGACAGGTGACAGCAAACAGGCAGAATTTCGTTGACAAGTGCCATTTTTCAGCAAACAAAACAAGTGCAACTTTTTTGGTTTGTTTCATTTTCTTAAGTCTGGTCCGTGTCAACGTCACGGAAGTTTTTTAATAATTAAAAGAAGCATGCAGAAGCTTCCAGAAGTTTCTAGAAGAAGCATCTAGAAGCATCCAGATGCATCCGGAAGCTTCCAGAAGCATCGAAAAGAAGCATCTAGAATCTTCCAGAACAGGTTCTCACAGCTTTATTTTACTATATAAGAGACATGTAAACCAACATGTAATTCAGTCAGTATATGGAAGTCAATCAGTCAGTATTATCAAGACAGTTTATCGAAGTGAGTTTTATAAAATTGTTTTATCGAAGAACATCAATACAAGAAGTGAAATACAACAAGTGTTTCATTACATCAATACAGTCCACATCCAACCAAGACGTTGTGTTCCACAGAGCATTATTGTATCATCACAAGGTAAATGTAACACGGTAAGCCTTGAGAAGCATGATTATTTACTTTAATTATTTTTATGACTTCAAGTGCAAAAATGGCTCCCGACAGTCTTGGATTGGAACTAAGAAAGAAAATTATTGGCAATTACGTAAGTGGAATGTCACAAAAAAGTATTAGTGATAAATATCGCGTGAAAAAATGGACTGTATCAAGACTATGTTCCAAATATCGTTCTACAGGGAAGTTGGCAGCAGATAACAAAGGCGGAAGACCGCATTCCACCACTTCTAGAGAGGGTTCTATGATCGTCAGATCCGTCAAGAAGGATCCCTGGATATCATCAGTCGAGATACAAAAGCAGTTAGAGCTACCTGTATCGGACCGAACAATCAGACGACGTGCTGTTGAAGCCGGATTGTTTTCTCTACGTCTTGTAAAGAAACCACTGATTTCACTAAAGAACCAGAAGAAAAGACTCCTGTTTGCTACATCTCATATTGACTGGAAAGTGCAGAAATGGCGAACTGTCCTACTCTGTGATGAACTGAAGTTCAACATTATTGAGAGCGATGGCATTTGCCGTGTACGTCGACCAGCCGGAAAACACCTTGATTTATGTTACTGCCATAAGACCGTGAAGCATGGTGGAGGCAATGTAATGGTCTGGGGGTGTTTTTCTGCCAAGGTCCAAAACATCGAATCGATGGAATAATGGACCATTTCAAGTATAAAATATCCTGAAAGATGTTATGTTACCTCATGCTGAATGGAATATGCCAATAAAATGGATTTTTCAGCAAGACAACGATCCGATACACACTGCAAAAGTAGTCAAGCAGTGGTTTCAAGACAACCACCTATCAGTGATGGATTGGCTGCCTCAATCTCCGGATCTCAACCCTATCGAGAACCTGTGGGTGATTGTCAACTGCAGAATTAATCTTGAAGGTGTTCATAATAAGGATCAACTGTTTGAACAAATCCAAAAGGCCTGGGCAGCGATTCCACAAAGTTTCATTGAACACCTGATTAAATCTATACCTCGAAGATGGAAAGCTGTGATCGACAACAAAGGATTCGCCACAAAATATTGATAGCAAAATACAGCTTGGTCAACATTTTATGGAGTTGCACTTGTTATGTCCAGAAAGAAATCAACTTTTTTTAATACTTTTGATTATTTTATTAATTTTTGTGTCAAATAATAAACTTTGTGATGAATAAAACTTGAAGAATGTTGTCTCTAAACAGTTACATGGTTATTTCTCTAAATTGAAAAAATGCATCACTTTTATATAAAGAAGCTAAATTAGCATTATTTGGTTGCACTTGTTTTGTCCGATACTGTACATATAAATATATATATATATATATATATATATATATATATATATATATATATATATATATATATATATATATATATATATATTAGGATGGGTTTTTTTTCAACTTTTTTGTCAAAAAAACTAGGCACAACCTCTAAATGTGTGCAAAATAATAAAATAACACTAGGTTTAAAATTTTTTTGAATAAAAAATGTTTGAAGGGGTCCCCCAAGACCCTTGAACGGGTCCCTAATATTAAAAAAAAAAAAAGTTTTTCAAAAATAGGTCAACCTGGTACTCAAATAAAGCAAAATTATATAAAAATTTCAAAAATAATTATTTTGAACAAAAATAATTTTTTCAACTTATATGTTAAAACTACCAGGAAAAAACTTTAAAAAAATGCATTTTTTTTATTTTTTGTTAAAAAATGTTATTTTTTAGGCAATAATACCTAAAATATTTTTTTTTTTTTTAAATAATTAGTATTTTTGAAATTTTTATATAATTTCGTTTTGTTTAAGTACCAGGTTGACCTACTTTTAAAAAAATTTTAAACCTAGTGTTATTTTATTATTTTGCACACATTTACAGGTTGCCCTTAGTTTTTTGAAAAAAAAGTTGAAAAAAAAACCACCCTAATATATATATATATATATATATAAATATATATATATATATATATATATATATATATATATATATATATATATATATATATATATATATATATATATATATATATATATATATATATACATATATATACATATATATAATTAGTAGAAAATCACTTAACAAAAATTTTTTTTGTATATATATATATATATATAATATATATATATATATATATATATATATATACACATGTTATATATAACAATAATATTTGTACCTGTATATAAAATAAACCTGAATTTTTTGAATATAAAGTTTATAAAGTTTTAAAATTTATTCTTAGTATTAGTATTTATGCAGCTTGATTTATAATCCTTTGCCCTTTAGTTTTTTTTCAATTAAACCAAGGACGTTTAACCCATTGTTATAGATCTGAGGCGCCGCAAGTAAACAAAAACCTATGCGAGCTATAATTTTTAGCGTCATTTTTCTGAATAATTTATAAAAGTAAACCGACGTTTTTCCGATAATTTCGCTTTTATAACTACTTTTTTTAAAAAGTACAATTACCTACAAAACTCTAACTTTTTTTAAAAATTAATGCATAATAGTTATACAGAAATAGCTCATCTGTTTTAAAATGTCAAATTTGATACGTGAGCGCTTCTTAATAAGAACTTATTATTAATAAAACTTAGACATCAAAAATCATATTTTTGTAAAAAAGTGATATTTAGTTTGCAAGAATGAATACTGCAAAGTGAAACGAATTTTCTAGATGTTGTAAGTAAAACTGTAGATCATATATAGATCGAACTATAGATTACTTGTGGTTTCTATTCCCTACACTTAGTTTTCACTATTATTTTAAGTATTTAAATTTCTCATTTTTGTCGGAAATTTTGTCTCACTTACAATTTTGTTTTATTATTTTTATGTGATTAACTTTTTTTTCTAAGATTTCGCTTGAGTTTATAGATCATATAAAGAAAAGATTTTATTTATTTAAAAAGTTTTTAGAGTTTTTAGGTGTAATGAAATGTTTAAATATTTCTAAGGCTAGACGAGACTATCGTTATTTTGACGTAAAATCAAGTAAAATTATTCTCAAGTTAAAATTAGTTCTCTATTATTTTGCTATTGTTATTTGTAACAATGAATAGCGCGGATATCTTGGCTTTTAAACAATACTTTAAACGTCCATCTATTAATACGTCCTTGATTAAACTAACTGCAATCAAATATCGACATCAGCTGTTTATTAATTCAATGTTCTGTGATTAGATTATTAGGACTTTTCCAAATATCTTTACCAAAAAACACAAAAAGTATTTTTGTTTTAAATGTAATATTTTTATCTGAATACAATATTTTTTATATGTATAATATTTTTATAAATACATTATTTTTTATGTTTTTAAAAACTTATTGCTGTAAATTTATTCTTTCAAATCTTTACTTAATTTGCAAAAGTAAAAATCGAGTAGATTTTTACTTTTTAAGATTAAAATATCTCATAAATAGAGTTGGGATCAAGCACGTTAATCAAATACAAATACAAATTCATTAATTGTATATTTCAAAATACAAATTCAAATGCATATATATGCAATCGGCATTTTCCGAATACAAATGCAATGTTTGTAATTTAGGTTAAAAAAAATTACAAAGATTTTTTCAAGACAAGTCTGATAAAATGGATTACTGTATAGAATAATAAAAACAAGTCTTTTAATAAATATCCCTTAAAAAAAAGTTTTAATTTATTTTAGTGTTAAAAAAAAAAATGAAAAGGAAAAAAAAACCTCTTGGTTTTTGCCAAAAAAAAAAACCACTGGTTAACCTAGTTTATGGAACTGCAAATACATTTCGATCAAATGCAAATATTTAAGAAAATTTTTATCAAACACAGTACAAATACAAATACGACAAATTAACCCATTTTTACCAAATACAAATAAGTATTTGACCTCAACCCTGCTTATCAATCTTAATTTTATTTTTGTTTCAGCTCTCATTCTTTCCAAAATTAAAGTAATCGAATCACTAAAGCTGACAGAGGCAACAAAAACAAGTCTTGAATTTACAAATTTTAAAATAGACTTTGATGTGTTTAACTCTAAAGAAAAGAAAAAATCAGAATTGGTAGATCCATTGTTTAGAATTATTGTCTGCAAGTAAGTTTTTTTTTATTTTTTCATTTTCTACAATCACTTATTTTGAATATACTTTTATATTTATGTTGTATAAACCCTGCTTTATTGAATTTTTAGTTTAGCTATAAATAATACTGTCAGTTTGTTCAGAACCTTATTATATGCATGTATTTAAAATTTGATTATTTAGTTGTATATTATTGTGAATGATAAATACTAATATAGTTGTATATAATTGTGAATGATAAATACTACATAAATTTATATGTATCAACACTTTAATAATGTTAACACTTTATATGTACTTTATATATTACACTTTAGCCCTTTTATATCTTTTATCTTTTAACCTGATATTTTTTAAATTTAGATATGATGACCCGCCTCCATCTTTGAAAGAGTTGTCGTCCTTAACAAACCAATCAAATGGCGTTCATTTGAAACTCGCTGTTATTAAACATGGGACTGTTACGTTTTACGGTTGCTTTGGTGTTGATCTACCCACTTTAATCTCAGTGTAATAAAAAAAATGTTATCTAGTTTCTTGATTTTTAGGCATATTTCTTGACTTGTTTTAGTTTATCTCCTACTATAATTATGATTAAAATGCTTTACAATCGTAGCATGATTTTGAATATAGCTCCTACATAAAAAGTCTATATCTCTAGTCAAAAAGTCTTGAATGATCAATGAGATTGCTTTTGGAATAAACTAATATTAGATAAAAAATTGCTATGTTATGTCCTGTTAAATCTCACAGGTTTTTTATAGAAGTCATACACATTTTTTTTTAATGTTACAAAAAAAATTTTTACTAGATTCCTAAGTTAATTATGCAGTTTACTAGATTTGCAGGGCGCTTATAGGAATTAAAAACAGCCCTAGTCAAAAAGTCCTATAGGATTATCTGTAAAAATTATATTTAAAATTATCCTATTGAACTACAGTATTTTTTTAAATGTATATTCTGATAGGGTTTTTTAAGTAATACGATTCCAAATGCATATAACTTTTACCCAGGATATTTTAGCCCCGTTTCTTACCAATGTTGCTTATCTGGCTCGGTTCGGCAGGAACTTCTTGGTTCTGAGCCAGAAGTTTAACCACAGCACCATGGCTGCCCTAGTTTTCGATAGCTGGAATATTAACCTTGTTTTAACTTTCACAGTCATATAACAAAGATGAATTCGGATTGTATCGATATAATTGTCTAGTAGTGTTTACAACCGGAGTGGCCAACATTTTTAAAAATAATGATCTTTTGTCCATCAGCTGTTAAAATAGTTAATTATCTAGTTTTTACGTTAGATCTGTGACAGTTCTTTCCAACCTTACTGCAATCCGGATAGTTAAATCAGTTATTTACATGCTGAATCTAATTCCCTTTTAGCATATTAAAAATTTTCCTCTAACCATCAAACTAAGATGGTCAACCATTTCTTCAACTGAAAGTACTTTTCAAAAATCTATTCCTCCTTATTGAGATGCATTAATCAGGTATTATTTGCAAATTCGTATACCGTTTAGAAAACCGGACCCATTTAAAAATCACTTACGGCATATAATTTGGTACAACTTAATTTTTATTACTTATTATCGCACTCACTAGTGCAAACAATGGCTTCTTGCTATTGTACAATATATGTTAACGCTCCGCGCTTTTCTTCTCTTCTTCGTTATTCTTTGCTTGTAAACGCTATTTGTTATAGAGCATATTTTTTTGTCATAATTTTTTATTTGTGTTTAATATTGCTAGCAAGAAAAGATATACATATTAAAACTGTATATTTGTCGGTAATCTATACACTTATGTTGCAACAAATATAGGCAGTCGTTATTTGGCGTTGTAACCTTTTCAGTCACAAATTTTGCAAGATATTTAATAGAAACACAACTAAAAGATATTACTTGTGTTAGCTAACGGTTCGCAAACTGTGGGTTGCGATCATAGCTGGGGACCTTCTGGAAATAATTTATTTACGCTAGTCAGTGGTTTTAAAAAATCAAAGTTGATTCTTTGTTTAGATAATCGTCCCTGTAAACTGATGTTCTCAAGATTTTGTGGAAATGCGAATCCAATGGCTTCTGAATTTTTACAATTAACATTGTCTTTTTCAATTTCTGAAAAAGCTCCACTTGATAACGAATGAAGTTGAGTATCTTTTGCATTCAAAGAGATTTCTCGTTTTGAACCAACCATAAATGTTTTGGAAATCCTTATAATCGTTTAATCGACGTGTTAACCTCGTTTCTTAACGGTGCTTTCTAGTTACTTCTAAATGGTGCTTACTGCTACCAACTTCAATACCTGTTATTTTTGTCATTGCATCATGAACAGCAGCTGTTTAATTAATACTTGAAACCAAAGGAGGTCTACATTTTTTCAAGACCACAGTCTCTTGTTAATCACTGCAAGTTTTATGAGACCACGTAAATGTTTGTTTCATTATATAATCCACCCCAACGTCTACCAGATCCTCAAACTTTGTGTTCATCTTCTATAAACCATGAAAGTCAAGGGTGAGTCTCTGAAGTATTTAACATTTCTTTAAAGTGCAACTTGAACTTCTGGCATAGTATCATGTAGCTGCAAATAAACTCAATATTTTCTTTACGGCTAGCAGATGTAAGTACCAGTTTGAAGTTCGGCACAATTAAATTTCTTCATCACGTCAATATATTCCATACTTTAAAGCTATAATGCGGTTGTACGAGATTCAACTTTCTTTTTCTTACTTAAAGCAGATAATCAATTCTAAGGTTGTTTAAAAACATAACTATTTCCCATCTCAATTAGTGCCTACTTGTTCATACCGTGATAATCAAATCATTAATTGCTTTTTGTTTGACAGGTTTCAAGCCAGCAAGATCAATTCTAATTTGTTTTTTTACAAAATCTTTTAAATAAACCATTAAAACACTTTAAACTATGATGTGAGCTCTAACATATCTAGTTGTTTTTCCTTAAAACATATGTTAAACAGTATTCTCTGCATGCACTTCGTCGAAAACTTCCTCAAGTCAAGAGCCCGAAATTAGCTTATCAATGCTAGCGGGAAAACTCAATTATGTGTGAAACTTACCAAGTCTGCACATAATGTTCAGATTTTCATTTTTCACAATTCCAAAAGCTTTCAGCCATAGCCCAGCGGGCACAAATGTACGCCGGACGTCTATACGACGTCCTATGGACGTCACTAGTCCATAGGACGTCCTCAAGACGTCCAGCAGACATTTTTTATACATTTTTTAAACTTTGCGTAAGCAAACATTTTACTCGGCATTAAATTATCTTTCAAATAATACATATAACTAATAATTTTAGCGATATAAAAAAATTAGTTATTTTGCCCGAATTTGTATTTGAAAAATAGGCCCAAAATGGCATTTCCTGTTCTCAAAAACACGGGTTTTTTTTAACTAACTTTAATATAACTAACTTTATAGAATTTCTTTCAAGGTCTAAGTCTGTTTTCAACTAATTCCACCATATTATATACTGTTAGTAATTAACATTATTAAGTTTACAATATTTCAAGTATAAATTTATTATTAAACAAGAATATTCTTAATATTTACGAAGCATATATATTTAACGTTCTTTGTTTTATGTTTAATTGTAAAATTAATGCATGTCCTGTTTCTTTTCATATTTTATATTCAATAAAAGAAAAAACAAATATATATTAAGAAATAATAAACATATAAACGCATTTAAAAGTTGTTTTAAATATTTGTAAATTTATTTATTTTAACTCGTGATATAGATTGTAAAGGGCTTTATGATGCGATCTTCTGGAAGTCCTACCAGTAATATATTCAATATAAATTTATCTTGTACATAGTTTTCTGGAAAAGAAGAAAAAAAAAATTGTGTTATAAAGCTATGACTCATACACAATTGGAACTTTAAAGTTGACGTTTTATAAAATGTTTAAATGTAAACAAATTATTCCTTTGTAAAAACAACCAAAATATTTATTTGTTTTGTTGACAAACAATTATATAAAAAATTGTAACAAAAAAATGTGATGCCTATAAAGTATAAATGATTAAAAAAATCAGATATTTAAAAGTCAAAAAATTTAAACCATTACTCCCACTGCATGAATTTTCTTCTACGTCATCATCGCTACTACTTTCTGAATTGTAACTAAAAGTATTACTTTCATCGTCATTGGAAAGATTATCTTCAACAACATCTGCTTCGTCATTTTCTTTAGTTGAATCTGATTCACCACCATTGTCGATCTCCGAGAGTTCTTGTAATATGAACAAGCACTGTTGCGCCGACACAGATTTTGGACGTTGACAAGTAACTGATTGTTCAATAGAAAGAGGATGTGCTGCACAGAGATTTTAGATGATGAAGCACCATTAGCGTTAGCTGAATTAATGCGTTTCATTATAATATTATTAGCTTTAACGAAATTTTTTTAAATATCAATATAGTGGTAATTTTCATATTGTAAAAGCAGTAATACTATTGTACTTGTGGTGGCAGCATGTTTATACTAAATATGCGGAAACAATATTTTATTTTATTTGCTAATATTTTGATTTTATTTCATTTTTTTTATTTCGGTTTACATAATCTGTATAAATATGCTGGCAATCCAAATTTAGGAAAATCATGCTACGAAGCCTCTGCTTAGAGTAAAACACGCCGTAATTTGGGCATAAAACCAACGTATATATATGTAGGGTAAAAGAAATTTATATACTTTATATAACTTACATCAAAATTAACAGTTTTAACTGTTAGTTTTATACATTTAAACAAAAAAATAAGTCTAAATGCATATAAATATTAAGTTGGGGTTTCTTGGCATATAATATTTATTAAATTGTTAGGATCGCCATATCTTAACAAATATTATCAGGAGTTTGTGGTCTCGGAATGGTAGAAAATCGCTGATGTATGCCAACGTTAAATCGATCAATAATTCGCATAGCGCCAGGGAACAATAAGCGCTTTACAAAGAACATCACATATCTTGCTACCGTATTATCAAAAACTTAATTATAAAAAAATATATATTTTAACTCCATTCGGCTGGATTGAAAAGTCTTGTTTTTTAAAAGGAACGACCTTTGTAAACTAAATAAAGAATTATAAAAATAAAAGGGGGCAATAATACTTTACATACTATCTATAAATATCTATTTAATTTTGAGTAAAGACATTGTTAGTAGAATTTTAAATTTTTAGTTATAGGCATTTAAGATCATTTGAGATCATTTTGTATTACGGAAGGTAACCGTATTTTGTTGTAACCATTAAAACTTGTGTCATTTTCGTTACACAAGTTTTAATAGTTTCAACAAGAAAAAATATATTCCACGTGCAATCTCTTTACCTATTACTAAAAAGATATTTATGGGTAATATGTAAGGTATTATAGGCCCCATCTTTTAGTTTTTCTATAATTTCAAATTTAGTTTACAAAAATCATTCTTTAAAAAAAAGACTTTTCAATGCTGCCCATTAAAATCTCGCTATGCTAATCACCTAAAATTTTTCAATATTAGTTAATACAGAAATGATACTAAGCTATCGAAATTTAGGACATTAACAAGAGAAAAATTGAATGGAAAATTGTGAAGCTGCATCCCATACAAACCTTCGTCAAAAATATTTAAATTTTTCAAAATGATAAACTTCAAATTTAACATATAAAAATAAAAATCTACAAAACTAATTAAGTTGATTTCAAAACACACGCACAAAAATTCTTTATTTCTTTTTTCGGCTGCATGTTTTTCTCTTCATCAACATAAAGAATTTAATACACAGCAATAGTAACTTTTAGCGTTTTTTTTTTGTTAAAATTTACAATATTTAAAGTTATAATAATATAAATAGCAATGCAATTCATGATTCTTTTTGTTTTAAAAATTCTTTTATTTTTTCGTGGTTTAAATCGCATGCTAAAACATATGGCGTGACAGTTGGCGGAATACCCATTTTTAACGATTTATCTGCACCATAACGCAATAGCAAATCTACCATGTGAAGATCACCTAAAATAATTTAGTTTAGTTTATAAAATTGTTATAAAACTTAATACTTAGTAACAATATACATGAATAAATATTTTCAAATATTTAGATGCCTTAAAAAACAAGTAATGTTTGCATTTTAATTTTTTAAATTTAAAGAAATTTTTAAAAGTAATTTAATTAAATTATTAATCATTAGGGGTTGCTCATTGATTGTCAAGAAAATAGGGGGAGGAAAGTCTTAAAATCTTTGTCAATTACTGACAAGGGGCTGAAAGGAGGTCAGGAAAAGTTAATGTCGCGTTATTTTTTTTAATAAATTTAATTATTTAAAAAAAAGGAAAAAAAAATGTTTTTTTTTTTCATTTTAATTTAATTTGGGGGAGTGGGAGGTAATCAAATGTTGACATAAGGGTGGGTCTCAAGAAGTTTGACAAGTTGTCAAAAAGGGAGAGGGAAAATCGTCAAATAATTGCTGACCTAATTAATGGTAGCCTTTTAAATACAGTATGCTACACGGATTTAAATTTAAAAACAAAATAATTTCTTTTAAAAATTCATACCAATATAATTGTCTTAAATACTCATGAAAACAATATAAAAACATTTTTAATTCAAAATACTTTTTTTTTTATATAATTTAAAATCAAACTTAATATTGTAACAAGAATTTAATGGAAAATAATGCTTTATTGTGATCATTTTAGAATGTTTAAAATTAAAATAAAATAAATACCTTTTAATTTTCTAATATTTCAAATTTTTTTTTTTTTGAAAAAAATAAAAAGCAAACTTGTGCGAGTTAATCATATAATGGTCAACAATTGATTACCAGACTTTTTTTTTTAATCATATTCTTGTCTTTGGATATAACGTTCATAAAATAAGGTTCAATTCACTGAAAAAAATTCATCTCTATTCTACTTCTTCAGTAATTCTTAATGATTCAAAATAAGAATTCAAACCAATTGAAACCCTATAGGGTTCTTACTATTTTCTGTGTGCTTGTTCATTATAAAGGAGTTTTTAATAACTTCATGTTTTATTATTTTTTCAATTTCAGTTTTTTTTTTTTTTTAAATCTCCTTTTGTTAACACAACAGGAGATTTAAAAAAAATCCTTTTGTATAATGTTACCGCATATTTAGTATAAACATGCTGCCACCACAAGTACAATAATATTACTGTTTACTGTAATACAATAATATTACTGATTAAAAATTTGCACAAATTTTAAAAATTCGATATAAACATCCTTAATGCATTCTTGATGGAGAAATTGAAAAAACTCAAAAACATTGGCTAAAACACAACAAAATTATTTTATTTAAGATTTGTAAAATTCTAGTATCTCAGGTTCAGTTCTAATATCCCAGGTACAGTTCTAGTATAAAAACCTTTCACTTAAAAGAACATTTCACTTTAACTTTATTTTATACAAAGTTTGTGTTTAAGAGCTGAAGATTACCATTTTATAAAATTTCAAATAATTTTGATATCATTCTTTTTTTTTTTTTTTTTGCAGAATTAAAAAATAAAATCGCAATAGGAATGATAAAGGGAGTTGTTTAATTGGTTTAATAAACAAAGAAATTTATCACAAACAAACATATGTAAAATCTGAAGATGTCAAAAAGGTTTCTAGTCCCAGCGATGTAGAAAAAATTTGATAACTAGTTGATCTGGGATTAAAATGAATTAATATGCAACAGTTTGTCTGCACATAATAACATTTTAACATTACTAAATATTTTTCTGTCATTTAAATTTTAAAAATTTGCATTTTTTTTTTTTGTTTAAAAGTTTGAGTTAATAAAATTACAAAAAATAATAAATTAACTTTTTAATTAATTTGTTTAATTATTTAATTAATTATTAAAGAATTATTTTTTTATTTTTTTACGTAAAATAAAGTAGAATTGTTGTGGTAAAAATAAAGTAGAATTGATCTTTTAATGTTAACTTTTGTTAATAACGAATCATTATATTCCACAAATCAGTTCTGATTTTCTGGTTGGTAATTTTTTACTTAATGTCTATTTTTTTGGGGCTAATTGTAAGTGCTCATATTACCAAGGGGTCTGGGTAATATGAGCACTTTTGCTACTTTTTTAAAACCTCTGTGTTTTTAAGAAAAAATTTTGGGTGCCCAAATATATAAGTGTATCATGAGTAGTGATACCTAAAAATTTTTGGATTCAGCGTAATTATTCTTGAAAATATTCCAATTTTCGCTTAAAATGCACATAATATCCTTATCTAACCTAAAGAAGTTAAACATAAAGTAAATGATATGGATAATCAAAGCTAGCAAATGTAACTGATACCACACGCAGCTTCATTAACATTCTAACAGATAAGTTACAAAAACTAACTGTTCATTCTTACAATGCAAAAAAATTTCAAACTTCTCAATATTTTTATAAATATTCTTTCTGCTTCTTTAGTAAAAAATTAAACTTTCATATAGATTTGATTTTGTTTTAGCCATCATTTTTGAGTTCTTTGCCCCATAAAAAATAGTCAGGTACAAATTTTCATCACCATTAAACAAATATTACATAAGTTAAAGCTAATAGTATGGCACAATGTGTTTAAAAAAACAATAGCGCTGAAATAAAAAGTCAAAAAGAAGATTGGGACTGAGTCTATAAAACTATAAGGAGTTGTACACTAAAACTTGGAGTGAAGTTTTTTTCATTTATTTAAATAAGTTTAAGCTTGTATACCAAAAGTTATTAAAATCTAAGATGGCATGGTGTCAAGTATAACTTGAATTTATCTGCAAAATATTGCGATTGACCCTTTACGTTATAGTATATTCTACTATTTATTTGTTCAAGAAGTATATTTCTATTAGAAGAAGCTATGTTTTTTATGTACGATGCAAGATTTTCTAGTATACTCAAACTAGTTAACTTGCCATTATGACCTTTAGTTAACCATGGAGGAAGTGGAACATTATTTCTTTTGTATTGCAAAGCTACACATAAACAATAATCAATTTTTATTGATTCAAGAACAGAAAGAAAATGCGTTAAAGGATCAAATATTAAATTGTAATAAATAACACAATTGAGATGTTTTTTAAATTGAAAATCTTCTGGTGAATGTTTACTGTTTAACTTGTTCCATTCAGTTATTTTATCATTTTCAGAAAAAAAGCTAAGTTCACCTTCTTGATAAATATGAGTTTTAGGTGGTCTTCTCAAAGCAATAGGTGATGGTAGTGTGGAAGACCATTTTAAGCATTTGCTTGAGAAAATTTCAGGAATAGGGATTTAACCCCAATTTAACTTGCAATTTATATCTCGAATAATGTACTTTTCATTAAAATGCTTTTCACATAAGAAAGAATTTGGTGAAGGCACCTGATCACTATGATTTACAAAACAAACCCAATAATTTAGCAACTGTTGACCTTTCAACGGAAAATGAAAAAAAGCAACTTTTATATCTTTCAAAGAACTGTTGTATCCAGTTTTACAACCATATGCAACACATTTGTTAACCATAATATTCCGCTTTGCTAATAATAATAAATTGTCTAAAATAGCATTATATATATACATATATATATATATATATATATATATATATATATATATATATATATATATATATATATATATATATATATATATATATATATATATATATATATATATATATATATATATATATATATCAGGGGTCGAAATAAGTGCTGGACATCGCTGCCCCTCAGACCACTTTTGAGAGCTGCTGAGAACAACCAACCATTGTTCATTTTTACTGCAAAAATGAACAATGGTTTGTTGCCCTCATCTAGCAGGTCTCAAAAATGGTCTGAGGGGCAGCAATGTCCGGCACTTGTTTTGACCCCTGTATATACATACATACATATATTTAATGTTTTTTTTAAATATTGTACTGTCATTATTTTGTTACGTAAATAGGCCTCTTAGAATCGGCCTCTAAAATGTAACATACACAACCATATAAAGTAGATCATTTTCCAACAACAGCAAAAATTAGAAAAGTTAGCAATAAATAAAGTACAATCTAAAAAAAATAACAAATTTGTTTGGTTTAACATCTGAAAATGCTATTTCTTTACAAGTTTTGCCCATTTTAGCCCAAAAGTTAACTAACTTGTTAAGTATTGCTCAGACTTAGTAACTGTAACTTTATTTCGCTATGTGATTTATGTATAGAGAAAATTATTACTAATTATAAAATTGAACTCACAATAAATATAAAATATGAAATTTATGAGCTAGTGTTTATTATTTTCAAAACCTTTTTTATTTTTCTATTTTTAAAACATTTCTTTTGATGTCACAATTTATTACATGATGGTGTAAGGGTTTGTCCATAAAGAACCTCAAGCAGAATTTAAATAATAATTAAAAGTAGAAGATCATTGGCTCTTTGACGGAGATTTTCAATGAACAAAAATCGCTATATTACTTTAAAATTAGCCCTTCAATGCAAAACCAATTTTCATATTCATATTTTTTCATTCAATAAATGTTACAGAAAATATTTTATTTTACTTTTGCGGTCCAATCAATGTATGCAGCATTGAAGTGGAGTAGAAGAAGAAAGAATATAAGAAAAGGACCCGACACATTCCCGGACACATATAAATCTCAGGGAAGGGGGGCAGATGATTAGGAAATACTGTGACAAATTCCCTATTTCATCAAAATGCAGTATCAAATTTATTCCTGGTTAAAATCATGATATATATATATATATATATATATATATATATATATATATATATATATATATATATATATATATATTTATATATATATATATATATATATACGTATATATACATATATATCAGGGGCTATTCTAGATCGTTTTTAACAGCGCTGACCCTATTTGGGTGCCACATAAATTAAAATTTGAGGCCTTTTTTTAAATGTTTTTATGACAAATATTGCGAAAAAACGCCAATTTTCCGCTAAAGTCTGCCGAATAGGCCGTGTATATACACACACATATATATGTATATATATATATATATATATATATATATATATATATATATACATATATATATATATATATATATATATATATATGTATATATATATATACATATGTGTATGTATATACATACACACATACATATATGTATATACACACACACACATACATATATGTATATGTGTGTGTGTATATATATATATATATATATATATATATATATATATATATATATATATATATATATATATATATACAGGGCCTATTCTAGGAAAAAAATTTGGGCGGCAGTAACCCCTCGTTCCGGCAAACTTTAGCAGAAAATCAGCGGTTTTTTTGCAAAAATAACAATACTTGCTGTAAAAAATGTAAAAAAAAAAAAAGGTCCTCAAATTTTAATTTTAAATTTCATAGTCATAGCAATTGTTTAAATGCAGTTTACATGTGGTCGCACACAGAGGTCATGCAGGAAAATTGCAAACTTGTTTGATTTATGTAGTTATTTTTAAGAAAATAAAATGCTTTTGAGTGTTTCAAATGAAAGATTATACCCATAGAACTCATATTAAATATATTTTCAATGAGAAATAGCAAAAAATATTTTTAGCTAGAGTTATCACTATACTTAAATCTATTTAAATATATTTTTAAACTTATTGTGACATTATTAACACACAAAAACATAAAATAATATTTTTATTACTAATAATATTTTAAGAATAATATTTTATTATTGCACTTTAAACAATTTCAAATACTAATAACACTTATAAGATTACCTAACATAACAGCTACATGAAGTGGAGTTGCACTTTCGCATTGATAATTAAAGATATTGACATCAGCACCACTTTTTAATAAAAAATGAGTCATTTCTAGATCCCCTTTTCCTACAGTATAATGAAGAGGGGAATTACCATTGTCTGCTACTTCATTCAAACAAGAGGAATTTAGATACTATTAAGAATAAAAAATTTAAAATAAAACTAAAAAAAAAAATTTATAGAAAATATTATAATTTCAAAACAAAGCCATACTGAAAGTAACAATTCCGCTAACTCTTTTTTTCTCTCTACTATTGCAATAAATACCAAATTTCTCAAATGATTATCACATATTCTATTGTAACAATATTCTTTTTGATGATTTAAAAAATACAAGCAAACATTCTTATACCCTTTTTTAATAGCATAAATCATCCAATCATTAATATAACAACTTGACTCAACAATGCTATTTTCAATTGTTGTTAAATTGCATACTAGCTGAGTATTTTTAAAAAAATTAAGAATGCCATTAATCATATTAATTAATCCAAAAGCACGAAAAGCCAATAACCACTGTAAGTTCTGTTTACTACTCACTTTACAAACAGCTTTTTTAAGAAGTGATTTGTAGTTGTCACTTTTTCCGTTCAAAAAAATTACTATAATGTTTAAAATCATTTTAGAGCCTTTGCTACCTTTTAACTTTTTAGGGTATTCTGCAACTACTGTTTGAGCCAGTGCAAAAATATTACTTTCTGTTAAATATCCGCCTTCAAAGCCAGCATGAAAAGCATATTTGAGTTGATCAATTAAAATCGAAAATTCTAACTCAATTAATTTATTCCACTTATGTGTAGACATATTTAACAAAAAATTGCAAAACTCTATAAATTGGTTATTTTTCTTTAAAAAAAGTATTATAGTTTCACGATTGAAATCCAACTCTTGCAACCAACTATTTACAATTGTTCCATCCACAAAACTTAGAATGTTTTCAAATTTGCTAAAGTTTTTTTTTATTTTATCTTCATGAATATCATTTATCATAAATTTTTTTGAGTACATTTTACAAACAGCTGGTGCGGAAACAGGCCTTTTCAAAAAAGGTTGGGAAAAATTCTTTGATCCAAAAGCTGTGTTAGGCCTATTTCTAAATGGCAAAGTATTAAAACTACTAATTGGTAATGTTGAACTTGATCTAGATAGCAAATAATCCGTTAACTTGTCAAAATTTCTACTTTTAGCATTAACTTCATCGTCACTTAATTCATCAGAACTGGTATCATTTCGAAGAGAAATCCTTGATACATTTATTACTTCTCTGAGATCTTTAGTACTACGAGCCATACATCAACAATGTATTATATATTTACAGGTACCTTTTTATTAAGGCAATATTTTATTTAATTTAAAATAATATTATAATATATAAATAATATACGTTATAATATAATTTGAACTTTTTGCAAGTAGATTTATAACTAGTTATAAACTTCCATATTTAAAAATAATTTATTAACTTTTCGCAATTAAAGTTGAGTGTATGAATGTTGGAAAAAAGTCTACTAGAGTTGCGACTCGAAAAAAAACAACGCGTTTTTTTTTTAAAAAAAGACGTTTTTTTTTGCAAAAAAAAAACAAAGCACAAAAAAAAACATGTTTTTTATGGGTTTTCTTTTTTTTTTTTTTTAGTATTCCTTAGATTTTAGATGTTAATGAACCTTAAAACAGTTCCATCTCAAATAAACTTTAAAGTAAATATATAAGTATACATGCTTTTTTGCTTAATGTGTGTTTCCCTATATATTAGCTTTTACTAATTACACATCAATGTTAAAAAAAACACAACAAAATGTAAGAAAAATTGTGTTTTGTAAAGTTACTCTTTTATAATACTACTGTATTAAATTTTAAACATAGTTTAGGTATGTACATTTTAGATATTTCATAAAATAGGGGGGAAAAGTCTAAAAATTTTTGACAATTGTTGACTAAGGGGAATTCAAAAAAGTTGGCGCCAACAATGTTACTTTATAAAATAAATTAAATTATTTTTTTTAAAAAAGCCCAATCAGCAGTACATTAATGGACCAGAGCTGGCGAGCCAGGTCCGGCAAAACACATGTGATCCAGTTAAGGGGCTTAGCTGGCGAACCAGAATTGGCTAACCATTGCCGGTGTCACGTTAAATAAGTAGATCGTTAAATTAGACAAAATGACATTCTGCGCATGCGTTAGTTTACGGATACTTATTTAACGTAGTTAACTAGTCACGTTAAATACAGTCATTATGAACGGTTTGCGCTAGGTTTATCTCTACAAAAATTGTTTTACTAACTAGATAACAAATATTTTTACATAAAGAGTGTTCTGATGATCTCTTTTTTTAGTTTGTTATCATTTTTTTTAAATTTGCTAGATATTATGTAAAAAAACAATGTTCAAGTAGGCGTTCAAAGTTACCCTCGCATTTCGGATAACTTTGAACACTATTAAACTGAATGTCAATTTTAATCTTTTAAATCTAAAAAGTTGTTTAAATTTCTTTGTATTAGTTTAAATTAATTTTTTAAAAAATCTAGTTAAACTATTTCGAGAATAAACAAACAAGTTTTTCAATAAAATAGTTCGAGAATAAACAAACAAGTTTTTCAATAAAATATTCACAAAATAATTTTTAAGGTTATAAAAGAAAAAATAATTAAGACATTATTTTTATATAATTCTCCACAAATAAACACCATTGACTATAAAACTAAATATTACAGTGTTTCATTCTTTTAGTCTTGAGTTACAACTAACTTTTTTACAAAATAATCATGATCTAGGAAAACATATACTTAGTGATTGTTTATTTGCTCCAATGAAAAAACTGCATCATTTTGAGATACAGGTAAAACTTGTTCATTGTCTTCAATAACTTGATTAACATTTACGATGCTTGAACTTTGTAAAATATTAAGTTTTTTGTTTATTTTCATAACCATATTATTTGATCCAAGTGGTCTTCCTCTTTTCTTTGCTTGAATATTATCTTGACTTTTTTTTTTATTGTCTCTTTCCTTATAGTATGTTTCTACCTCAGTGGCTAATACATTTTTCCCTGCTGTTATTGGTAACTTAAATTTTTTGCTTACTTCATAATTAAGATGAATATCATTAACATAATTGCTAAACGATTCTCCAATATTGAGTTGAATATCTATATTTGTAAAACTGGGTAATTTGGAGAGAACATGTTCTGGTACAAACGGATATATGCCAGTAGCCTTAAATCCTGCTTGGAGATTATGTTCTAGATTTTCTTTACCAACATTAGGAGTAGATTTAATGAGCTGCCTTAACAAATTTTTTGGCAGGTTATTAACCTTTTTTCCTCTGGATGTTTTACGCTATTGATTAAGAACTGACCCCCAATCAGCTTTTAAACTCGAGAAATATCCAACATCTAAAGGTTGTAAAAGGTGTGTGGAATTGGGTACCAAACATATAAATGTTATATTGTGCTTTTCACATATATTTAAGGCTTTTAAAGATATATGAGCACTTAAATTATCGCAAATCAGAATTTTTTTACCTTCCTTATTTATAATATTTGGAACAAAGTGATTTAACAGCCACTCTTCAAATATTTGAATTTCCATCCAGCCACTGCAAGAAGTTGCCATTCTTGATCCTTCTGGTGCATTAAAAAGCCAGTCAGACCAACTATGTTTTCCTTTAACAATGAAAAATGGTGGAATTGGTTTTCCTGAGGCATTTCCACAAAAAACAACAGTGTAACAAGTTTTTGTTGTGTTTCTTATAAGTTCTGGATGGTGAGAAGATCGACGAAAAATAAGTTTTTTTTTTCCAGGGTCATCATGAAACCCTGTTTCATCCATATTGTAAATGTTATCCGGCGTTACTCCATTTAATTCCTTCTCTAGATTTTGAAAAAATAATTTTATTTGACAATAATTAATCTGTGCACGTTTCCTTGAAATACAATGAGATTTCTTTTAATGATGGATGCCTGTCAAGATAAAGTTTACACCACTCCCAACCTGGTCGGTTATCTTTAAACTGTTGTATATTTTTCCCACTATCATCCAGATAGATTTTGACAATACTTTTAAAATCATTAATTCCAATTGGTATACCTTTGTCACTTAAATAAAGTAAGTGATTTTCAAAACAAAGTTCCTCATCAATGCTAAGGGCAATAGGGCGCCCTACTGATTTACAGTGTTTACTTTTTAGCTTATAAAATAATGTTGCTTTAGGTACTTTATAAATTTTAGAAGCTTCACCAATCGACATTTTTTCTAATTTAATTTTGGCTAAAGCCTCTTGAAGTGTAGAATTGGTGTAATTAGATTTAGTGCCATATTTTCTTGTGCCAGGATGAGTTGTCAAACATTTTCTTGGCATTTTATGAATGCTAAAAATATAAAGATGATTTATGTTATTAATGAAAATTATTTAATTAATTGCATATTTGCTATTAATAAAATATATTATTAAATCAAGATAGCCATAAATATCAAAAATTAATATAACATAATAGTAATATATATTATAATTTTTGATATTTATAATATCATATATCATTATATAATAAAAATACTATAATAAAAGGATGCCTATTATTTATTATGTATTATTGCAATGTTACTCAGACAGCAAAAAAAGCATTTTTGGAAAACATTGATTGTCTAAAGTTACCCTGAATTTGATTATATTTTAGCTAAGTGGAAATAAATATCCTTTTTGTAGCAAAAAACATGTTAAATCCTATTATTTTGAGTTTGTATTAAAGTTCGAAAAATAATTCAATAAAATACTTAAAAATCTATTCAGATAAATACAATATAATGCCAAATATTCTAAATTGACAACACACGATGTTATCACCACATTCGACTGTGTAACTGAAAATGGAGGAAAACATTATTTTTGAGAAATAAAATTTAATTTTCTTTGGTCAAACTTTAAGTTTGACCATCATTAATGCATGGCGCAAAATGTTTTTAATGTATATGCAAATTTTACGGAGAGAAAAATATATTCATGTTTTCATTCAAGTATATAATTTTCATTATATCACATCCTGTATATTTAGTAATCTTGGTTTTTAATTATTTTATTTTAACTTTTATTTATTTATTTGTCCGAAATCAATCAAGGGGAAATGGTTATTGATGGAGCCTATAACTATGATTACATAAGTAAAACTGGGTTTTATTTTTATTTTACAGTCGTTCAAAGCAATTGCAAAAAACATGGAATTATATAAAATTTATATATATATATATATATATATATATATATATATATATATATATATATATATATATATATATATATATATATATATACAGTACTGGTCATTAGTTTAGAGCCACCCCATTTTTTTGAGTTTTTTGCAGATTATAAAGCCATAACCCCAATGCAGCAAAATATTATATTACTGAAACATGCAAAATATATTGTTATAATATTTTAGTACCAAAATAGTATTAAATTATTAATAATGAGTAGGTCCACCTTTATTTTTAATTACTTCAGCCAACCGGGCTGGCATAGTATCAACAAGCTTCTTGCAATCAACAGCAGTAATAAAAGTCCAAGCGGCAGAAATAAAATCCCAAAGTTCATGTTTATTACTAGCACGTTTGCCTGCACAGCGGCAATCAATTTCATCCCATAAATTTTCTATGGGGTTCAAATCCGGTGACTGGGGTAGCCAGTGCAAGACTTGAACACCATTAGCAGCTAGAAAATCTTTAGCCACTTTGGACGTGTGCTTAGGATCATTGTCTTGCTGAAGATCCATGGAAAAGTTGCAGGAAACAATGCTGTTGCTGAAGGTAGCAAATGCTTTCGCAAAATATCTCTATACATGGCACCATTCATGATTCCTTCTACCTGATGCAACTGGCCCGGCCCAAAAGATGACATACAACCCCACACCATGATGCTACCACCACCATGCTTTACAGTTCCCTGCAAACATTCCGGTTTATATGATTCATTTTGACAACGCCAAACGAAAATACGTCGAGAGTCATTACCAGCTAAATTAAATTTGGACTCATCAGACCACAACACCGTTTGCCAATCAGTAACACTAAAATGCAAAAATGCGTGCGCAAATTTGAGACGCCTCTGCTGATTAATTTTGGAGATAAAAGGCTTTTTAATAGCAACACGACCATTCAAACCTTGTTTATTCAAACGACGACGAACAGATTTTGGAGATATTAAAGGTCCACCAACATCATGCCACTGTCGAGACAAAATTTTGGAAGAAAGGTGACGATTTGTTATGGCCGGGCGTTTTAAGGTTCTATCTTGACGTAAAGTTGACATTCTAGGACGGCCACATCTGGGTTTGCCCGTGAATGTATTTGATTCCAAATGTTTCTTATATGCATTTTGTAAAGCATGGCGACTTTTTTTCAATATTTTGGCTATATCATTTAGGCTTAAGCCACTAATTTCCGAACAGTTGAATCAAGGCTTTTAGCTTTGCCCATTTCAGAAAATATTTTCACTTAAACTCTAAAATAAAAGCGAAAACAACATTATATACATTATCTAACTAGTGTACACATTTCAAAAAGCAGCATAAATAACAACTGAATTAACCAAAACATTGATACCAATACATCATAAAGTTACCAAAATATGTTAAAATGTTCAAAAATTGGCTATAATATTAAAGAACTCATGAAAATAAATATTTATATTTGGTTTAATACACAATTATTTATGAAAATCAATAGATTCGTACCTTGTCAAATTACTATATGCACTGTTATGCTTATAATGTTAACCTATATATATATATATATATATATATATATATATATATATATATATATATATATATATATATATATATATATATATATATATATATATATATATATATATATATATATATATATATATATATATATATATATATATATATATATATATATATATATATATATATATAATAAGTAAAATTAGTAAAAATTAATGAAAAAATTAGTTTAATTGGACAATTTTGTATAGTGGGCGTTTAGTGCAGTGTTCGCTGATTGCCAGCGTTGGCCCTAAATTGAATCAATGCAGGCTTGCCGCTAGCAAAACGTTGCTGCGCCAGCACTGGCTTTCGTATATTGGCCCTTTGAAAAACCAATGAGCAACCCGGCGCTGGCGTGCCAGGCCTGGTACAGCTCGGCAGCTGAGCCTGGTTCGCTATTGGGTCAAATAGTGTCTGCTTACTGGGAGGATGTTTTCTTTCATTTAATTTTCTTAATGAGGTCAGGGATGGGAAAGAGGAAGAAGAGTAGTCAAATGTTGGTCAAATTGGAAATTTGACAAATTGCTGATTAGGGGAAGGGCAGGTGGTAAAAATTGTTAAAAAGTTGTTAAAATAAATAATGGACAGCCACCAGATTTTGAAGATTCAATTTTGTTAGTCTGTGATAGGTATTTTCGACCTTGTTGTATTGTTATTCATATTACTATGTTGTTCATATGCTCCAACACTGTCAAATACTGCAAGTTAATTTTTATTGCTTCCATCAACATTACGATAGTTAAAAAATCATTTAGCAGCCCATCTTTAATCCATAGTTAAAAGCAAAATAGATTTTGATTTTAAATACAGGTTCGAGTTTAGACAGGGGTCCCAAAAACTAAAGATAAAAAAAATTACTTGTGTTTTATGATGCAGCTGGGCGCAGCAATACTAAAAAGTTTACTTCAATTTACACTATGAATAACTTGGCATACCAACTGCATCAGCTGTAATGCACAACATTTGAACAAGACCCAGGCGTTGTTATGACTAACAATCTAAAGAATAAAAAATAAGTCTTCGCGGCTGCATCTGCTGGAAACCGAATCTTTGGCAAGCTCAAGAAAACTTTTCGAGGTCGAAGTTCAGCATTATGGCGCACACTGTATACTTCTTTGTGGCGCACACTGTATACGTACGTTCGCCCACATATAGAATTTGCAGTACAAACCACCTTTTCTAGTTCAAGAAATAGCTAAACTCGAACAAGTTCAAAATCGAGCCACAAAAGTACTGCCAACTTCTAATACTTGCCTTATATTCAAAGACTATCCAGAATTAACTTGACAAAGTTAAATTCTCAGTCCTTCAGCTTCAACCAAAACTGAGTCTTTAAAATACAGTCTCCGATTGTGTAGACACACAAATCAACTGAAAGCACAACTTGTACGAAACTGAATAGAAAGAAACAACTTCCTCTCTAACCGTGTTATCAAACCGGTTAGTGAGGAAGTTGTAAATGTAAAATGGAATGCTTCTATCCAAAGAACTCAAAGAGTTCTTTGCATTCAAAGCATTCAAAGTTAAGACTCAAAGGACCTGAACAACTTAAAAAAAAACTTTCTTTGCTTTTGGCGTCTTAACTTTATCTAAAATCTAAAAACTATATTTTCATTACAGAGTAGCCTGGTGTGCCGCTCTTTGTCAATAACTTGTAAATTTTGTTGATCATGAATAAACCAAACAAACAATATTGACGACTTGATTAGACACTATAATCAAGAACAAAGGTTGGTTCAGCAACTTGTTGTTTAAAAAATAAGTTAAATCATTTTTTAGACAATTATTTAAAATTTTGTATTAACTGTTGACATTATAATAAATTTCCAAATAACATGTAATAAGTTTTTTTAATTTGAAAAAACTAAAATTCAAAAAAAAAAAAAAATCCATAAAAAAAAAAAAAAAAATGCCTTTTTTAGCAAAAAAAAAAAACAGATTTAAGAAAACGCTTTTTTATTTGCAACTTTAGAGACAACTAAAAATGAGTAACTAAAAGCAACGTTCCCGCACTTTTTTTTGTCGATGTTGTTGTTTTTTTGTTTTTGTTTTTTTGGATATTATGTTGCTCCGAAAACAAATAAGTGACATAATTTTGAAGTTTAATCTTACACCTAAAAGCTGCAGCTTTGCCTGAAAAACCTGATAATTAATGCTTTCTTTTATTAATCTTAAGGTTCCAGGCAAAAATACTCCTGAAATAATCCCCCGAGAAAAAATCCCTTCGAGAAAAAATTCCTCCGGATAAAATTCCCCCGAGAAAAAAACCCCCCGGAAAAAATCCCCCCGAGAAGAAATCCCCTAGAAAATATCCCCCCAAAAAAAAAATTTTTTTTACTTAAAAATTATCGATATGTAGTTATGTTTATTTTTTTATTTATATAAAATACTTCATTTTTCATCAAAATCTCAAGTTATGCGCTATTCCTCGAAGGTAGCGAATGTGAAACCCTAACCCTAACTCTGATGAACTGCAAACTGGTAAAATGTGACCTTTTTTGCAAACCATCGTAGTTAATTTAGCAGTATATTTTAAGGACTTTTAGGCGAAAAAATTACTTAAAAAAAAAATAAAAGGAAATTAAGTGAAGACTGTCTGCCCAAACCAAACCTTTAGTCGATGTAGCAGCACTCCGTTGCGAGTCAGGCTATAAGATAGTCGATGTAGCAACACTCCGCGCAAGTTTTACAGTTAAAAAATAAAAATTTTATTTTAAATAAAGCTTTAAAATAGATTTATTTTTTTTTTGGGGGGGGGGGGTATTTTCCGGGGGGATTTTTTCTCGGGGAATTTTTTCCCGGGGGATTTTTTCCTGCTACCTAATCTTAATTATCATGCATTCACTACTTTAAAATCACTAAACTATGTTTGGCGTTAAAATATTTTTTTATTTATCAGTTTTAAGAAAACATCAAAAACTATTTTTATATGAAGTCATCACATTATTTTTGTTAAAAAACATCAGATTTGCTTAAAACTTTTAAAAACTATATTAATTAATATTTACAAATACACCATGGAATAAATACTTATTCACAACAAGTGTTGAACTGTAACTAAGTTGTAACTAATTAGATCAACAGTGATTAATATAAGGTGACAAGCTTTCCCTTGCAATTACAAGTTTACAAATGCGTCATTAAGAACTCCTTAAAGTACATAACTTCCACTAACAATAAAGCTAAATCATTACTAAACTATCAGTGTGTGAGTAAAGAAACAATTTTGAAGTTCAATTAAGGGTTTTGATATGTTACTTTTATTTTCTACAACCTCTTGCCAAATTATAAAGCACAAATGAAATAAAAGAAAAAAATTTTATAAAAATATGTCCGATGTTTTTAAACAAAAATAATGTCTAATGTTTTTAAATCAAATTAAACAAAAATAGTTTTTGATGGTTTTTTCTTTTTTATCTTTTTTTTTGTTTGTAATGTAATAGAATAAAATGTATTGAAATAATATAGTTATTTGCTGGAGCGCTTCTAGGGAGAAGGGGAGGGGGGAATGCCATACTCTCCCCAAAGTAGGCAATTTTCAAGTTATAGTCAGTAGTTGGTTTTTTGAGGTATATAGTTGGTTAATAGAGCATTTTACACATTTCAGTCGAATGATTTTTAGTTTTGAGGACAGTTAGGCAAAACAGTTGCTTCAACCAAGCGCATCCTTAAAAACTGCCTACTGGTTTCTCAAAAAATTACTCAAAACTAAAAATCTGCCGAATGAAATGTGTCAAATGCCGACTAAAGGACTAAGTTTCTGAAAAAATTGACTATATTCTTAAAAAAACGACTATAGTTTCAAAATCGCCTTATTTGTTTGGGGGAAGGGGGAAGTGGGTTAAGGAATTGCCACACACCCAAATGCACCCGAAGAATCGGGCCTGGTTTCAACCTGCTGCAAGCAATTGGGTTTGAAAAAAAACCGGTATTTTAAAATACTAGTTGCTATTTGCGTGCTTGTAAAAACTTCGCCTAAGCTGAAATATTTTGCTGGTAGTTAAATAAAGAAATCTTTAAATAAATTGTTGAACTTTGTCTCTGCATAAAATCTGTTGAAGTAATTTGCGCTTTTTATACGTTGTAATAAACGCCCATTTTCAGTGGCTGCAGAGTATTTGACAAATGAATTGGTAAGCAAAAGAACAAGATATTGTTTTGATGCTAATAAGTATGTAATTGGTATTTTAATTGATGCTAATTAGTATCTCAATTGTCTATTTATGACTATAATATGTATTCTTTTAACCCGATAAAATGAATAAAAAGGTTTATTTAATAAATAATTGATTGAAATAAAGATTAAACTAATTAACAGAAACATTTTTAAATTTTGCGGGAACGTCAGCACGAATTGCAAATCTTCCTTACATCCAAATGGAGAGGTTGCGTTTATCCTTTCAACTAAAGTTTTTTCGGTTCAAAAAGCAATTACAAGCAACATTAATGCAATCTTCAGCTGTAAAACTGATTTTTTTTTACGGTGGTCTATCAATTTTATTGGTAGTTTAGTACCATGGCTGAAAAATATATACTGCTTACCTTGATCACCAAAGAAACTTTGAAATGATCAAAACTCCAAAATGAAGTGTTTTACTTAATTTTTTGAGTTTGCTTTGCAGTGTGTTGTAAAACTTTTGCAGTGTGTTAAAACCCGCTTTGATTGATAAATACAGTCAAAAAGGGACTGGTGCTTAACTTATGACTCCATTGGTTGTACCTGTGGAATGGGTTTTAACTCTAGAGAAAAACTACGATGTGATTATTACTGTTTATATATTTCAAATTGGATTAACTTAAAGTAATTCAAAAGTTCAAGATAATAAAGGTGCAAGAGTTGCAAGGGTGTAAGAAATGCAAGAGAAAAGAAGAGAGTTCAGCGCATGCCGCATTTGCTTAAACACAAGGGTGAGGCAAAACATAACAAATTTTCCAATTAGGGTCAGAGACAAATGAAAATCAGTGCTTTATATGAAAGTAATTGTTACACAAAAAACTTATTTATAATATACATCATTGTTTTCTATTAACTTAGTCTGCAAATTATTACACTTTCGAGCCATGCTAACATATATAGTTTTCGTCTCTAATTCTACATCTTCGTAAGAAAATAAAGCAAGTAACCAACATGGCATGCATTACAAATATCAAGCATGCAAATGTTAAGTATAAGTGTCTTACTTATGGTAGGAAATCAGCTTTAGTTTCTAAACTAGGCAAGTCTATTTTTGGTTTCTTCATTTGAATGATAACACCATGGCGCGAATCGTGTCCGTAAACTTTACCGCAGACCGCCGATATATCTTTGATATCTCTCTCAACATCTTGCGAATGGCATAAAAACTTAGGTAGAACAACTTTTGAATGACTAACAATTGTTTCTGACCTGATGTCATCCAGAAGTGGAGGTGAAGCAAAAATGGTCTTGTTCCAGTTGATCATGTCAAAAAATGTTCTAAGTATGACTCGCACGTGAAGTTAATTTTGATCAAGCTTTTATCAAAACAACGAATTCTATCATCGAAATGTTCACTACGAGCATGCAGAATTTTTTTAAAAGCGAATTTCCTGATATTTCCATTATCATTATCAACAGCTACCACCAAGATGTTTTCCGGATGGCAAAAGTAGCTGTTGTTTTGCAATACTGGCGCAACAATCTCCTGATCAGGCTTGTCAAGTTTCTGGTAAAGCGACAACATGAAGAAGAAATTCTTGGCACCATCTTGGCATGTCGGATGAGATTTGATAAGAAACCATAACGCTGCATAGAAGTTCAGTATGAATGAAACAATACGTCAAAGATTATGGGAAGGACATTGTTCGCAAACATACAACCTCAACAAACGGTTGGCTTTAGTTAGCTATCTGGCATGACTGACTGCACCAGGTTGAGCAGTTTGCAAGTAGTCAATGTAATTTTTACTGGCGTTGTAACCACGTTGAATTAACAGACACATTTTAAGCAAGTACACCTGATCTGTACTCAGGTCACTCATTACGGCCTCATCAACCTCAGCAACGCAACCTGATACAGGAGAGAAATCAATTATAAGTTTATGTTGAAAATCAAATTTCATCATGCCTGCTAATTGTCCTTTGGAAGTTCTTGGACCAGTAGAATTCCCATCAATAACTTCTATCAGTTTTCTCAAAGGCAATTCATTTGTATACAGCATACAAACTAAGCATTGAAGTGGTCTTTATAGATATTGTTCAATTTTTCGGATTATGCCATTACTTTTTTCTACATTAACATTGGTTCCATCGCAAACGAGTGCTCTTAAAGTTGTTTCTGATTTAGTACTTATAACAACCGATAAAATTTTTTTTGAGATGTCGTCAGATCTGCTAGATGCTAGAACAACATTTTCGACATAGTTTCGGTTTGGGAATGAAACCAAAGCATAATGTTCTTCTTTTAACTTACGTCGAGTCGATCCATCAATCTTACTATCAAAACCAAGACAAACAATTTCTTGATTTTCCTCTGCATGACTCACAACTGACTTCTTCCGATATGCAGATCTTTGACGGTGTAGTTTGCTGGATGTGTAGCATTTTCAGGGAAAAGAAATCCGAGGTCTTTCAAGGCAGAATTCACAATTAAACAGGCAATTAAACATCTCGATTGCTACATTTAGAGCAATCAATAGCTTTACACAGTTCTGGAAAATGATTTCTGTTTTGTGCACATCTGTTGCCATTACTATCAATGGTCTCCTCGTCTGTTATATCTGAATTGTCTATGGAGCTACCACCAGTGTCTTGACTTTCTGAACTCTTTTCCATATCAACATTATCAAAATCTTGAAAAATAGAACTGCATTCAAAGGTTTTCAATTTTTTTATTTTAGAAACATAACCACTTTCCTTTTTCTTTCTTCTGACTTCTGCAGTTTACTTGTCACCACTGGATCGATATTTCCAATCACCATTTTTCTGGTAGTGTTTTGATCAACCCAGAAATTCCATTCAATAAGAGGAATCTTTCTGTCAACTGGACACTTACAATCTGCTCTATTTGCAATTCCAGCACTAACGCACTTACATGGACATATGTCAAACAAATTGCTGAAACTTGACAATATCTTTTAATATGTCTCAGAAGTTCGCTTTGCATCAGGATATTTTCGTCAATTAGCCGTTTCACCTTTTTCATTACGCTATCGAACGCAATCGTAGGTATGCTTATAGATCTCAATCAAGTCTGTCGCAACAGTTCTCACAATGTCATTAACAGATTGGCACTGCTGTTTCTGGTGAAAACAATATGTACAGAAAACGTCTTCACATGTCGGTAGCATATTTTTTTTCAGTTCCTTCGGAAAACCGAACACTGAGTATCGACTTGTACTTCTTGTGCTACAGCTAGCCATATCTAACTTGCTACTGCCAAGTTGCAACACAAATTAGAACCAAATTTTAAACATCTACGAAACAAATGACATCTAAACTAACATTAATTATTATTACCTACAGGTTTTAATACATGCAAGTCATCAATTAGCCATTCAGAATCACAAATAATACAAAACATAATATTGTACTATGGTAAATATTTTACAATATTTCTTTCAAAGTTGCGACCCCTAGATATGGTACTAAAAATAAAAAACAGCAATTTTCTTGATCAGTTGATGGGGGAGCATCAATTTAACTATTGTCTGCATGAGGCAACCAAAATTTGCCCCACCCTATTAGACACTACAATTTCGCGCGCATGTGCAAGAAGCTTAACTGGCTGATGCGTTAGCATAATGAAGCAACAGGTTGATAGAAAGCTTGTAAAAGTATCTTTCAAAAAAAAATTCTTTTTCTTTTTTTAGCTTTATAAACAAACTGAGAACCATAAATATTTCATAAAGCACATCGGTAGAGTAAGTCTAATATTATTAACGCATAAATCAAAAAAACGAACAGTTATTTTTATTAAGTTTAATCAATGCTTTATCATTAAAAAAAACAAGGTTTCAAACTCTTTAAGTTTTTTAACGTTGTCGTGTTAAGTGTAGCTCTCAACATTAAAAGATATGTTTGTTGCTAACACCAGTGCCGGATCAAGGATGGGGGGGGGGGCTATAGCCCTGGGCCCCGTAAATTTAGGGGCCCCCAAAATTTTAGAGGACTTTTTTTTTTATATAATAAAAAGACCTCCAAAAACAAAAATAGCCTTGGGCCCCAAGAACTCTTAATCCGCCAATGGCTAACACTAGCATTGTTGCTAACATTAGCAACAAAATATTTTGAGGATGGATAGTGAAAGCAGTAATAAATGCGTTATTTCTTATATTTTGGTTAACGCAAAAAAGATCATAAAAAAAAGGTAACTCAAAAATGTAAAATTAGGTAAAAACTTCATTTGGAAAACTTCCTACGTTAAAAAACTAGAGCGTTTGAAATTTTGTTTTTTTCCTGATAAAGCACTGTTTTTTTTTAAACGAAATAAAGACCGTGAATCTTTTTTTTAAAAAAAATAACAGTGAATCTTTTTTTTTTAAATAAATTTTGCACTGTATATTTTAAAATATGTAAAGTTACACTAATAAGTTAAATGGCTTGACCACTGACATGCAGTGGTCATTGTTTTCATGACCACTGACATGCAGTGGTCATGAAAATTTGACTGTAAAAACGCTGATGCAACTCTTTGTTTGTGTAAAATAAAGAGTTGCATCCGCTTAGATAAAATTAAAACCTGTTGATGAATTTAAATTTAGCTAAAAACCGCGTTTTTTACAATCACAATCGGATTGGATTTATTTGTTTTGAAATGATTTTTTGTTGTTAAAAACTTGCAAGTTTTTTAAACAAAAAAATCAATAGTGCAAGCTTTTCAACAACAAAAGAATCATCGAATTGAAACAACAAAATAATCAATATATATATATATATATATATATATATATATATATATATATATATATATATATATATATATATATATATATATATATATATATATATATATATATATATATATATATATATATATATATATATATATATATATATATATATATATATATATATATATATATATATATATATATATAATATATATATATATATATTGAAAAGCAAATTTATATATATATATATATATATATATATTTTATATATATATATATATATATATATATATATATATATATATATATATATATATATATATATATATATATATATATATATATTTATATATATATATATATATATAAATTTGCTTTTCAATATATAGTTGGTGTACAGTTAAAAAGGCGTTCGTTATTTGCGAAAAGATTGCAACATTGTTAACGCTGATCAGTGAAATAAGGTTTAAAAAAAACTTCAAAACTGCATTACATGGGTATTCCTACTCTCTAGCCTCTTATTGAAATATATTAGTCTTCTCTACAACAATTTTCCAGTAATACCAAGTGCTTTTAGTTTATGCTTAAAACGTTTTTATTTTAACGTAAGGAATATTTCGCGTCACGATAAGGAAGGAGGCGTGAACTTCCTGGTTAAATGCATTTTTCGCGGTGCTCTGTGACAAAACCGTTAGAACTTCTTAGGGCACCTAAATAACTGATTAAAAAAAAAAATTGTAAAACGAGCTCAATTTAATTATAATGTATAACTGATATTTTAAACAAAAGAAGACTTGTTGACAATTATTTGAGTAAATCGCTTAAGTCCGTTGATATTTTTTAGCTGACTGCAAATATTCACAATATTTTATAATACATATTCCTAAGGAAAGCTTTAGTTTATCTAATAAGTACTTAATAAGTTTTAAGTATAATAAAAATTTATCATTTGATTAGCACAACCTTCCTACCACCAACAGCAATGACAACTAGCCTTCCTTCCTTCTCGTTTATAAACATAATTTTAATATATTAATTATTATATAAATTAAAACATAAATTTAATATAAACATCCTTCTCGTTTATAAACATAAATTTATTTTCTTCAGGTAAACACAATTTATTAATCAAACGGTTTAAAAATACTGTCTTTCCGGCCGATATACAAGCATTTGCTGCACGTAACGACAGCAAACCCGTTGACGGTAAACGTTTTTTCATAATGCCTAACTTTCATAGTTTTAATAATTTTCTTAAAATTATTTTAATTGAAAGCACCGTACATTCAAAGAGTCCTCTCCACCATTGAGCGGTTCCAACATTGAAGTTCCATAGAATTCCTTTTGAGAATACAAACATTCAAATTTTATCAGCTGTAAAACTCGATCCGTTGTTGCAATTAATTTCGTAGAGAGCAGTAAAAGTGCGGATGAGTCTTGGCAATCTTCGAATACTAAAGTTAAACAGTCAGAAACTTATGTTTGTATGAGTTAAACAGTCAGAAACTTATGTTTAACTCTTTCATGACAATATAAAATAAGTTATTCAAATAATTAATTGGAAGAAATATTAAAAACTTAACAATGTAATTTGTTGGAGCATTCGCCAACGTCTTATTATTCCTGCGCTATCAAAAAAAAATCCTGAACCATTTTTTAATTGCTTGTAAGTTTAAAACTAAATATGTTTTATTATATGAATTTTTTTTTTTGTTATATAAATTATCCAAATAATTTTGACACTTTTTTAATTTAAAAGTAGAAAGTGAAAGACTTTTACTTTCTACTTTTGAAAAATTTTAAAAAAAAGGTACTTTAGAAAAAATCTTTTTTACTTTCTACTTTTAAAATAATTTAAAAAAAGGTACTTTAGAAAAAAAGTAGGAGGGGGGACAGGGCTCTAAAGTTCCTTTTTTTTTTTGTTAAGAAAATTCTAGATAGAGAACACCTTTTTTAAAAATTGACGATTGTGCCACCCACTTTGAAAAAACCAGAGCCCCCGTGTCGTCGGCCTTGGTTTAAAGAAAACACTAGTAATGAGAGTTGCTCTCAATTCTAAACGAGGTATTGCACATTTACTTAATGAAGCAATCCTAGATTTTGAAGTAACAAGAAAACAATACTGTTCATTCTCATTAAATAAACATCTTAAATATATACAACAAAAAGCTTTTAAACTTGCTCACTAAAACCTTTTAAACTCGCTTATTAAAACCGCGAAGTTCAAACCACTTGCAACTAGCATTTGATTTCGAAACTAATTAACATTTAGGCAAAGAAATATGCTGTACTGAATTCAATTCCTTTTAGAGATCTTGCCATACTTTCAATAAATCTTCATTAATTTTACTGCCTTATCCTATTTAAGATAATCAAATTTGTTGAAATAAAATTTTATAACGCACAAAAATTGGGTTTAATAGTCCCAAAGGGTAAAAAAAAATTGCTGTTAAACTAAGCAAAATTTTAAACATTAAGAAACAGAATCATAGCAAAAACTTTAATATGAAGATAATTTAGTAATTGACAAATATAGGATCTGAAATTTAACCACATTTTCATATTCTTGCAATGGTATACAATGCATTCTATATAAAAAAAATCGTATAAAGTTGCGATGCTATTTGAAAGATTTGTGAGAAAAGAGCCTGAATGTAAACAGTCATTTAGCAAGGAACCTAAATTTGTCACCAAACACAATGCGCATTTTTGTTGTAGTGTTATTTTCTCTTAAGACAGGTCTATGAGGTAACAATCAACTCTAAAAATAATTGAATTAAAGACTTATATAATTTTTATTGAATTTTTATACTTATACAAACTCCTTATATACTTTATTCCTTATATACTTTATTATTATTTAATACCTTAAACAAATTTATAGTTAGTTAAAATGGTTTAACAATAAATATAATATTGCAAAACAAAATCTTTTATATCAAACTCCTACTTAATTTTATCATACAAACAAAATTTTCAAAGTTCGTTTAGATACAAACACTATAATAAATTAGGAACAATGATATTATAATATTATAAAAATAATGTGTAGTAAACGATCAACAAACGATCGACAAACGATCGACAAACGATCGACAAACGATCCAAAAGGTTACAGCGTAATTAATACATCAATTACTTGACCTATAATTTAAAACAAATTTCTTTTAAAACAAAAAATTTACCTTGCTGCTTTATTAATCCCTTGACTCCTCTTTTATATTTCTTGATTTTGATTTGTGGGCTCCTTTAATTCAACTTAATAATTCTGTTATAGAGTTTATTTATTCTTTGATTACTTTAATTCATTCTCTCCTCGGTCTCCATTTAAACTTTACGCAAGAGTGGAATTCAATTTGTGGTAGTGGTGTAGTGATAGAGCGCTCGCTTCATAAACGAGTGGTTCGGATTTCGATCCTCGCCACGTCCCTGGTAGTACCGCGCTCAACTCGTTTCTCCGCGCAGCGGCCTTGTTCATCAAGGTTCGTGTTTCGGAGTTATAGAGTTGAGAGAGGGTTATAGCCACAAATAAGTAGCCTCCTCGTCTGTAGTGGCCTTCTCGGCCTTGAGGAGGTGAATTAAAATAAAAAATAAAAAAAAATTTAAAAGTAGTAGAGTTCAATTAGATGTAATTAAAACGAGTTCAATTTAGATGTAGTAGAGTAGAATGCTCGAGTCCGTTGATGTTTGGTCATTGAATGCAAGATAACAATACACTAATAATTACAGCATTTATAATACATATTCCCCAAGGAGAACTTTAACAGTTTATCCATATTATACTTTTTTAAGTATAGCAGTAGTTTATTGTTTGTTTAGCGCAACAACGTTGATGCAGCACAGTGTTAATAGCCAAAGCAAAGTCAAGAAAAGTTATACCGACCCATTGCTTATATGTCAATTATGATCTATGGACTTCAAAAGGTTGCTGAAGATTTTTTAGGAATAGGTTTATTCCAAAAAAAAGTCTTGTTGTTATTATGCAATGATACGTTCTGGCTTATGATTGTAAATTTAATATAAAATTGTGGCCCGGATAATTCGTTTCAAGATTTTGCACAGAACAAATGCGGGTAAAACCGGAAGGTATTTGGCTCTATTTTATCAACTTCTGGTTTTGTACAAGGGCGTGATGTTAGCAATTACACACCATCTGCACCTGGAGCTTCATATTGTTTAGTTTGCTAAGACTAGCAATAACTTTTTCTATATGAACGTAAGAATCTGAAACTAAACTTGAAGTTTGATTTCTAAATTTCAGTATTGGAAACCTTCATTCACAGAAACAGATATAAAAATATAAGTTTAATATGTTATTATATCGGGACCTGAAGTGATTGTATCTCCATTAAAATTATGCAGAGCGCTTAATTGCTTTTTTTTATTTTTTGCAAGACTTTTTATTGTTTTAGCTGTAGCCAGATGCCATTCAATAGACAAGTGATCTTGGTTAGTGGCATTGCAAAGTGGAGGTAGCAATGCAAAATGTTGTATATGTAGTTGAATTATTCAAGTCAGTATTAATCTATTAAACTTTTGTATTTGCTGTTTGCATTGTAGAATGATGGATAAATTAACCACTAAAATAAAAGTAAAATGATCTTCGAGATTATGCGCAAATTGATGATCTGACAAAGTGGCGCCTACCAAAACGGTTTATCTATAAGAAATGATTCAGTTAATTTGTTGTTTCTTTTTTTAAACTTGTTTTTTTTTTTCATAAAACTCAGCCTGTTGATCAGATATTCTCTTTTCATGACATAAAAACTCCGTGATAATTTGTGGCTTCGTGGCGATTATACTTGAGTGGTAAAACTGCATAAACATTTTCGTTTTTAAGTGAAATGATTGTATTTAATATTGAAATTTTAAGGAAAATAACCATATTTAAATTGAATGTAGTATTTTTTTTACTTGAGTTGATATCCAAAAAAAAAATTTCATTTTCGTTTTTATTTATTTGCAGTAAACTAACAATAACCACGTTGGTCTCTCGATTTTGACGGGTTTTTTTTTTTCAGCTGTTGCAACATTGACTAACTGATGCCGTTGTTTTATTATTTATTTATTATACTCACGATTTAGTAATAGCTGTGGTTTAGTCTTTTTTCTTTAGTTCAGCGCCTAGTTAATCTATTCTGGCAGATCTTAATTCTGTTACTTTACTCAATTTTTACAATACTTTCTAAAGCTGATTTGAATGCCACGTTTACCATGTTAGCTACCGAAGTTTTTTTATGAGTTTGTATAGTTTGAGTTTTTACAGATATATACTGGTGTTAATGCAGCCTGAAATGCTGCCTTAGCTATCATATATTTATGGGTAGCTCATGTGGCGAAGCATTTTGAAACGGTTAATTAAATTTTAACAATTAAAAGAATTATTTTTTTTCGAAGATTTTGAATTCTTATATAAGGTTTTTTCGATAAATATTTATAAATAAACGTAATGAAAAAAAAAAAGTAAATATTAATTTTACATAGTTTAGTATTTTATATAGTTACATAAATTATATTTTTATATATATAATAGTTAAGAAAGTTTTAAATTTTTTATCTTTTTTATGCATATAGTATTTAATATAAGAATTTTTGATAATATATGCATGCGTCACGATAATTGAAAAGTTGTTAAAATCAAATGATTTCTTTGTAACAGAAAATAACAAAATTTAAGAACTAAGAATTTAAAAAACTAAAAAAATTATGATATTTATAGTAATTGATTAGAGTTTGTATTTAAAAAAGAAAACCTCTCAAAATAATAAACTTATTTTTATAACAAAAAATAAAAAAACAACCATATTATTTAACTAAAACAATTGTTTAATAAAAATAATAACAACAATAATGATAATAGTAATAATAATAATAACAATAATAGCAATAATAGCAATAATAACAATAATAACAATAATAATAATAATATATATTAATGATATAAGATAACATTAATACAAATTATAATAAACATATATTAAAAACAAAAAAGTTCCTCAATTTTGTATGATACTGCAAAATAGATGAGAATGCTCAATTTAATAACACGCAACGTGATTAATCATCTTTTTAACGTGATTAGTCATCTTTTGCCAGAACACATTCATTTAAAAAATAGTTAGTATACGACAGTATTATAAACAGTTTTATAGATATACTTTTCCATGGTAATTAAGTCATTGCACACTGGAAAATGATAATTCCGCTGTTGCTATCATAAATATTTTTTAAAACTGTTTAGGAAATGGGGGGGGGGGGGGGGCTAAATGCAGTGTCCGCCCCTTCCCCAGTGTTTTAGTTGGGGGAAGGAGAGGGGCTATCGCTCTTACTGCCCCCTGATGTAGTTTTTTGGACTCATTCAAAATGCATACAAGGCTTCTGTTCCGTTCACAAGGCTCCTGTTCCATTCAAGCTTCATAAATTGCTTCATAAATTTTATAATCGAGTGATATATATATATATATATATATATATATATATATATATATATATATATATATATATATATATATATATATATATATATATATATATATATATATATATATATACATTGCCGTTGAAAGTGGGTTGGAGGCAGAGTTGTTAGTTCTTGGCCTGGCCAAAAATTAAGGACTTGGCTGTGGTCTTGGTCTTGAAAATTTTGGCCTTGGCCTTGATTTTTTTAGTCTTGGTCTTAAAAAAAAATACATATTTTCTTATTGATTTTGTTGAATTTTGCGCATAACCTTGGTCTATTTTTACAAAATGTGGTTTTATTGTCACAGCACTTGCTACTTACAGTTTTGTTAATAGTTAGCCTTAACGTAAGGCAAAAATTGAAGTTTTGGTCTTGAAAATGTTTGCGTAGGCCTTGGCCTTGTAACTTTTGGTCTTGGTATTGGCCTTGCTACTTTTGCTTATTAACAACTCTGGTTGGAGGCGCACCCCCCCCTCCAGGCCTGGATTAACCAATAGGCAAAAAAGGCATTTGCCTTGGGCACCAAGCGTTTGGGAGCACCACAAGTCCTCAAGAAATTTTTTTTTAACAAATTTAAGTCAACTGAAAATTGAACAAAGCAACTGAAAATTGAACATGTGCTATGAAAATGAAGAAATACACTATAATAAAAATTCACGTTCAAGTTTGGTACAATCTTGAATGCTTAAAAAATTAAAAAATTTATGATCTGCCTCAATCATAAAAAAGATAATTGTTTTAAAAAAAAGCTAAATAGAAAAAACTGGCTCATTCACAGCTTAATTTTTTAAGCATTCAAGATTGTACCAAACTTGAACTTGAATTTTTATTATAATGTATTTCTTCATTTTCATAGCACTTGTTCAATTTTCAGTTGCTTTGTTCAATGTTGCGCAAAATTAACTTTGACGATATACTCTAAGACTTTGCCTGCTATAAAGGCCCCATAATCTTCAAAATATTTCAACTAGGTATTACCAAAAAAAAGCTCCATACAGGCTCTTTAAAATTGCTGTGCCCCCACCGCTGATTGGGGACGCCTAATATATATATATATATATATATATATATATATATATATATATATATATATATATATATATATATATATATATATATATATATATATATATATATATATATATATATATATATATACATATATATATATATATATATATATATATATATATATATATATATATATATATATATATATATATATATATATATATATATATATATATATATATATTTACGATAAAAAAAAAATTTTTTATAGCAAAACAAAAACAAATTATTTTTTAAATAAAAAATATAAAAAATATTTTTTTAACAAATATTTAACATTTTATTTAAATACTTTATTTGAAAATTGTGAAGCTAAATAATTTTTTTATGCCAAGAACATTAACAAAAATACGAGTCTTTAGTTTTTGAACATAATAACATCATCTTTGGTTTTATATTATGTTCCGCCAAATGAGTATATTGGACACATTACATTCTTTTAGTTACATTTCAAGGAGAAAGGCTCACCGCTGTTCCTCCTAACTCAAAGTTTAATTTTGTTGGAGGTTTAAGTCGGCCTTAAAGTCAAAATGGTAAAATAATTATACTTTTATTTATTTGGTTTACGATATATATATACTTTCTACTAAGAGTGTGAAATTTTTAAAACAAAAGGAAACATTATTTTTACATCTGATAAATGCTATAAAACAGTATATAAGTTATTGGTTTAATAACACATCATGTATCAAACAAAATTTATATATAAAACTTATATATAAATTATAAGTTATTATTTCTTATAATTCAAACGAAATTTATTTGAATTAAATTAAATTTATTTGAAACTAAAACTTATTTGTAATATAGTCAATTTGAAATAAAGTCAAAACTTATTTGAATTAAAACTTATTTGAAAGAAGTCAAATAACACTTATTTGAAAAAAAGTAATAATAGTGCAATACTGCTTGCATAGCTGATAAGGATAATGGTGATTTATATTGCCCGACACAAAAGTATTTGTTAACTATATATACACCTTAACCAACAGCAACAAAAAAAAGGCCTCAAAATTTGAATTACTGAATATATTTAAATAATTTATTTCTATTATAAATATGCATTTCAGGATTGAGAGGTGTACCTAGGGCACCTGAAACATGCTATTTCTACTTTTGATACTAATTGAAGCTCCGTTACATATAGAATTAACACGAATCATTATTTTGGTGAAATTAAGAAAAGTTGTTCTTTATCAAACTAAAGTGACTTGCATGTTGTATAATTTTCATGTCATATAAGTTTTATTTAGTAGACATTTTATGATCTTTTTTTTTTGAAACTTTAAATTGTGTTTAATGTTTACATATTTATACTAATGTTTATATATTCACAATTAAATATTGTTCTAAAAAAATCTAAATCTATTTTTTGTTATGTTTAAGTAAATTTAACTTTAATCAGAGAAAACCGGTAGAAGGTTAAAGAAATTTATTATGAAATATGAGCATACACTTTCTATATCAATGATAAAAATAATAAAATGTAATTTTTAATTAATAATAACAAAAATTGTTCACTGTTTATGAAACTTTTTTTTTTAACTAATTATTTTGCGTATCTGTTTCTTGTGATCTTATTTTTAATAGTGACATAATGTAACAGACCCTTAAATAATAACATATTGCTACAGGGCTTGTTAATGTTTTTTGACCTGTTATTTGTCAGTCAAAAGTTAGGGGTTTTACTGAGTAACTGAAAGTAAAACAGTTTTAATGTATGTAGAAGTTAATACAATATGTGAAGTTAATATATTGTACTCATATTTTAGTCTGCACTTAAAGAAAAGCAAGTTGAAGAGGAAGCTCAGATTCATCGTATTCGAATTACATTAACCAGCCGAAATGTAAAGAGTTTAGAAAAAGTTTGTACTGAATTAATCAGGGGAGCAAAGGAAAAAAAATTAGTTGTTAAAGGACCTGTTCGTATTCCAACTAAAGTTCTTCGTATTACATCTAGAAAAACACCTTGTGGTGAAGGTTCTAAAACATGGTCACGTTATGAAATGAGAATTCATAAGCGTTTGATTGATTTACACAGTCCAGCTGAAGTTGTGAAACAAATCACCTCTGTAAGTATTGAACCTGGAGTTGAAGTTGAAGTTACTATTGCAGATAGTTAAATTGTAAAAGTCTTAAATTTAAAAAAATACAATTTAAACGTGTGTTGGTGTATCATAAATTTATGCTTAACCCTCAACTGATATATTATAGTAGTTGCATTTGTAGCTCTATATATAATTTATACACATTAATTGCATACATAGTGCATATAAAAGTTATAAATTATATACATCTCACATATCATATTAGCATAAAATCTTCAAAACGTTTTAAAGTATAAAAAGAGTTAAGGAATTTCTTCATATTACAATTTTTAATTAATGAGTTCATTAGCTCTATTGCAAAACGTTTCAAAGTATAAAAAGAGTTAAGGAATTTCTTCATATTACAATTTTTAATTAATGAGTTCATTAGCTCTATTGCAAAACGTTTTAAAGTATAAAAAGAGTTAAGGAATTTCTTCATATTACAATTTTTAATTAATGAGTTCATTAGCTCTATTGCAAAACGTTTCAAAGTATAAAAAGAGTTAAGGAATTTCTTCATATTACAATTTTTAATTAATGAGTTCATTAGCTCTATTGCAAAGAGTAACAAGCTTTAATTTCCAAATTCAAATATTAATTTTTGAATTAATTAAATTATAATTAATTCAAAAATTATAATTTTTTAGACTACAAAGTATGTTTTTAATTTTAAAAAAAGTATACTAAATTAACTCAAAAATAGAAAAATATACCCCCATTTTTTAATTTTGTAAACCATAAATTTTACTTAGAGGTGGTAGAGCACAATAAAGATACTTCATAAAAGATTTTTAACAAAATGTTTAAAATATGCAGAAATACTATCACTAAGAGAAACTTTTTTTTTAATAAAAATTATTTTAAAAAACTTGACAAAAATACAATGGCGCTAAAACTAAAAAATATTTTATTTTCAAAACGCTTATACACTTAACAAACATTTATGAAGACTACAAATCAAACTTTGTAGAAAACAAATGCTAGTTATGGAGTTGTTCCTGCTATGATCTAACAAATTTACAAATAAAATAAAAGGCCGGAGCAAAAAGACAAGTTAAGTCTAATCGCTAAGCACCGCGTTACAATGTCTTTGCAAAATTCTTTCCGAGAGTATAAATTAAGAAATAAGGTAAATGTTTACAATTATATTAGCATTAATATAGAATCATCTTAATAATTCATACCATAAATACGTAAAATAAACAAACAAAAAAAAAGCGATTAATAATAGTGATCGAGATTTTGGTACAACTTGGAAAATCTTGTAGAATACTCTTTAAAATAAGTTTTAAAATTTCTTGAAGACCACCTTAGCCTCCACCCTTTCTGGCCTACAAAAGCTGAATAATATATGTAATATGTACACACAAAACTGCAAAAAATTTAATGCTGAGAAAACCCAGTTCCTGCTCACCGGAAAAAAAACAAATTAAAAACTGCACAAAAACTCTCATCCACCAACAAATAAAACTTCGATAAATTTTAAGTTTCATAGTATTATTTCTAAGCGTTCAAAAATTATGACCATAAAAAATTAGCAAACCTCTCAAATTGAGGGGGATTTAAACTTTATGTGTTCACAGGGCTATGGGGGGGGGGGATATGCTTTTTTTGCCAACTAGAAACACCAAAAAAAAAAAAAAAAAGGTCCTCAATATTTGCAATTTGCCAACTATAGTTCAAAACTTGCTCCATGTGCCAACTCAAATGCTTAAAGGACGGCTTGGGGGGGGGGACCCCCGACACCTCCCCTTCCTGACGGCCCTGTGTGGTCATAATTTTTCAACGCTAAAATATTTTACTTTTAAATTTAAAATTTTTAAAAAGAAGATCTTGAAAAAATATTATCTACTGACTGACTTAAGGGGGAAACCCCCTCTGATTTTTATATCAATTTTTACAAAAAAAAATATTTGTCAAATCAATAGCAAATATAAAAAAAAAAATAAGAAAAAAGTATTTAAAAAAATAAAAAGGTAACCTGTTGCAATACGAAACCATAAAAAAGTACCAAAAAACAGCAAAAACAGGTTTCACGCCGGGCAATATTGTGGGTAAGGAACAAAACCAACCTAGTTGAAATTTTTATATGGTGTTTACATAGAGTAGAAGAGTGTTTTAAGTTGAACAGAATTTTTTTTTTACAAATATAAATTTAGGCATTTTGAAGTCAAAGTTCAATATTCAATAATATAGTATTAAAACAGCATAAACAGCAGGTGTAAAAAAAAAAACAAAAAAACTGTTCAACTTAAAACACTCTACACCATTTAATAAACATTCACTAAAAATTTTATGAACCTGAGAAAGAAGCAAATTAACATTTTTTTAATTAATATTAATTAATATTACTTACGGTCTTATCAAAGAGCACCGCGGGTGAGCATTTAACAGGAAGTTCACACCTCCTTCCGTACCAATGTCGTTTGTTGGGCTGGAGCTGGCATCGAACCTCGGACCTCTGGGTTCTGAGCCAGAACTCTAACCACTGCGCCACGGCTGCACTATTAATGCCGGTAGGACAGTGAGGAAAGTGCAAGTTATTTGCTTTGGAAGATGCAATATGAAATAATGTAGCCAATACGCTTGCCTTCATACCTGCTAAGTTTCCAGTATTTTGCCTTATAGCAATGCCAAAGAAATTTTGCAGACGATCAATAACTGCATCTGTAAGACAACCACTGTTGTAACTGCATTTGTAAGACAACCAATTTTTACAAATGTGAGAGTTTTTTCATTGGGCATAGGCTGTAGGGTTTGTTTTTAAAAGATCTTTCTTCAAAAAGCAACCTTTGCAGAACCTGCACATTGGATCCACATCTAAAACTTTTTCAGTGTCTATTAATAATGCAGAAAAGACACCGTTTAATGATGAAAAGCTTCTTTAAAAAAAAACTCAGATTCGTTTTTTACAAAGTTATTATTGACAGTTGTAGTATTTAAATCAGTCAAAATTGTTACAGCAGTGTTATCATTCAACCTTATTTCAGTATTTTCTTTGTCGTGACAGTTAAATTTCTTCCCTAAGAAACCTCTTCTCTTTTTTTTTAATTATTGTTCTTGATTTTATTCTACAGGCTTTACTCATTTTTTAAAAAATATTAAGAAAGTTGACAACTTTAAATGCTTCAGAATAAAAAAAAAACTGTAGTTTAACTTGATGAACTAGACTATTTTCGCTAGCTGGATGAGTAAAGAAGCCAAACCAAGCATGATTAAAGAAGCAAACTGCAGCTATTTAAAAATATACATTAGTTATTAGGATTTTTATTAAGGTGCTACACCGTTGCTATGGTCGTTGTTAGGGTTTAAATTTTTAAGTTACCTTAAGAAAATACACAACTTGAAGGCCTAAATGATAAAAATCAGTATATATACAAACAATTTTTAATTCTGCATACATTTAAATGCATAAATAAGTAAAAATATTTTTTACAAATTTTGGGTAAAATTAGAGGGCGTTTCCCCCTTAAGCATGGCAAAGGGAAAATAATTGCGGTTGATTCAATGCAACCAGACTCCATGTTAAGAAACATACAGCAAACAAGAAGCGAATGTGCAAGCACTTGGTTAAACGCCTCACCACTAGAAAACCAAGGTTTTGTTTTAAATAAAGTGGAATTTCGTGATGCACTTTGCTTACATTAAAATTTTGACTTGAAAAATATCCCTTGTATTTGTGAATGCAGAGAACCTTTCAATGTAACTCATGCATTGTCGTGTAAGAAAGGTGGCTTCATTTCAAGTCGTCATGATAACATAAGAAATTTGTTCACCACATTGCTTAAAAGAGTGTGCATAAATGTTCAATCCGAACCACACCTCATACCACTTGATAATGAGAACTTTTATTTCCATACAGCAAATAAAAGTAACGAAGCTCGTTTGGATATCAAAGCAAATGGTTTTTGGCGAAATGGATAGACTGCATTTTTTGACGTAAACGTTACGCATGTGAATTCCATGAGCAACAAAAATCTAGATATAGCTGCTATATTCAGAAAACACGAAAAGTAAAAAAAAAGAGAGTATGGTGAACGAGTTCGTGAAGTCGAACATGGCAGTTTGACACCACTAGTGTTTGGTACAAATGGAGGTTTGGGTAAAGAATGACATCGGTTTGTTAGAAGGCTAGCGGAAAAACAAAATGAAAAATACTCAATTGTTATGACGTGGTTAAGAACGAAGTTATCTTTTGAGATACTTCGCTCAACTATTCTTTGTTTAAGAGGTTCAAGAACACCGTGGACTAAAAAAGATGATTTTGAAATCGGTGTTGATTTTAAGATGGATGCTCTTGAAGCAAGAATCTGAGTTCTTATAAATTTATATTATAGCATTTTGTTTTACTTGTATATTTATTTAATTCTATTAAAAAAAGATTAGTATTTAGTTTGTTTAAAAAAAAAAATTAAAATTTTTCGGCGAATATAAATCTAGTTAAGAATAGTACAAAAAATATTTCACCAAATTGTTGCTCTCACGTTTGGGGCAGGGGGGCAAAAGTTTTAGGGCTTGTTTGTTCCCAGCCTCTAATCATCGAAATTTTTGCAAAGCATCATCATTTGACATAAGTATGAACATATAAATGTATAGAGTTTGCTCCATGTCTGGAAGTTAGCTATCTCAACGACCAAAAAATGCTGGACCCGCCCCTGCACAGCATTATGTTTATGAATGTTTTTTTTTTTTTTTTTGTTACTTAGGTGCTCCAAGAAGACCTAATGTCTTATCACAGAGCACCGCGGAAGTACGTTTAACCAGAAAGTTCAATACTGGCATAATTATATATATAAATATATATTAATTATGTCAGTATTGGTTAGACATAATTTTAAAGTTAATTTTTACACTAAACAAAAATTGTTGAAATTTCTCAAAAAAAATTTTTTTCAATTCTCCAAGAATTGACTTCTCTAAGACTACGTAACCAATTGTAATGATTTTTTTTTTAAATGCTTACATAATAGGGTGAAATGATTTTGGAATCAGAACTATAGTAACCCTGGAGTAAATAGATTATCAAAAAATAATAATAATATGTATAACATGTATTTGCTAATAATGCGGCTGGTTTACAAAAATGTATATTTATTAAGACATTTATTTTTGTGGAAAACCGCCATTTTTCAAAGTGGGCTATACGCATTGCGCGTTATTTTGTTGTTTTTAGATAATAATTTTTAAGTAGCAAATAATTTTTAGAAAAAATGCCTAAGAGCAAATCAAGGAAAACTCGTTTAGAAAATAATCTGAAACACGGAGGTCTCCCATCAGAAATTCCTTTAGCTGATCTTCCAACATTTTGTCAAGTAATTCAGTTTTTTTATTTCACCAAAACATTTCAAAACAGAATCTACTAGAAGAGGTTGAAAATTCTCTTAGTACTTTGTGGAATAAAGTAACCCTACGTCATCCTCTTCTTCAGACTAATTCAATCTTAAGAAAATTACGAAATCTTTTTAAAAGAGTAAAATCTATAAACTGAGGACGTTGTAAATCTAAAAGTAAGGAGTATCAAGATTTGATTTTAGATAAACCCTTTGATATTTCATCATGTACTTGTGAGTTAGCAGTTGTTTTATGTAATGACAGAGATGTTAAGTGTAGAATTATCAATTGCCAAGTAGAGCATATCTTGTGTCTTTGTATAGGTATTTGATTACATTTTTTATATATTATTGTATACACTGGAACATTTGTTGTTTTAATCTGCAATTATTTATTAATTGTGTATAATTATTTCACTTCTATTAAACTAAAGTAGTTGATTATTTTCAAAAATTTAAGGTCCCATTTGAAGACAGGGCATATATTCGTGATTAGAGAAACAAGATTGGTCCTAAAGATATTTATCAGCTAGGAAAGGAAAAAACATTTATTCCGGAATGTTGAAATGCTTTATGCCCATAACTCATTGATTGATACTGGTCACATATCTGAAGTTTCAGCATCCGATCCAGACGTTGGTAACATTTCATGCAATTATTCATGCTAATGAACAAAATGCTTAAAAATGCTTTTTGTTTAACTTTCGTCTAAAAATATTTTATTTTTTTTAATCACGAAGTAATTAGAAAAATAAAAATGTAAAAATGAAAATGTATGCACTTTCCAAAAATTAAAATTTAATTTTGTTGCCATTCGATTTATTATAACATAATTTATATATGTATATATAAATTATGTTATAATAATCTAAAAATGAGTGCTCAATGTTCTTAAAAAACAGAACAATAGTAAATTAGTAAAAACACTCATCTAATTTTTTTTCTTAAATAACTTGTCTCACCACCAGTAAGTTCATCTGAAAGGTTCCTGACTATAATAATAAAACTTTTTTTTCATATTTTGAATACTAAGTATTTTTACAGGTAAATGATTCTGAGGAAGAATATAATCCAGTAAAAGGTTCTCAATATAATTTAATGAAACTTGATAGATTTGCAATGGAGGCTGTCAGGTATATAAAATTTTTATACATATTGAGTTTAGATAAGAATTTTTTATATATACTATTTAAATCAAGTTGTAGATCGAAGCAAAATTGAAAGGTAAATACTATTTCATTATATAAATTAGACAAATATGAATATATCTTTTTTTTTATTAATTTATATAAATGCTCGTTTACAAAACATTTAATATGATATTTAGCTAAATATAAAACTTTGAGTTGTTTTAAAGAGAGAAGAAGAAAAAAAATGTCAAGATATGGTAATCAACATGATAATAATTTAAGTAACTTGGTGTGTTTGGGTGTTGATGGTAAAGGTGGTAATGTTCTTCAATTTAAGGATGTCGTTAAAAATGGAGAAACTCGCTTGTCGAGAATTACTGAAAAAGAACATCATTTAACTTTTACTAATAAAAATAGTTTTAAAAATGGTTCATATCTCTCTGATAAAAATCTCCCATCAAATGGTGCAACTGGTTTGCTTCAAAGTGAAATTGTATATAAATTTCTGAAAGAGTATTTAAATTCAGTACAAGCCCTTCTTCTCGATAATACAAATGTCAATACTGGTTTCAAAACTGCAATTGTTGCATGTTTAGAAAAGAAATTAGAAAGAAAAATACACCTTATCGGATGTACTTTGCATCACAATGAACTTCCATTAAAAAAATATTGCTAATGTTGACATTAACTTTCAAATATTGCTAATATTAACTTACAAATATTGCTAATGTTGACATTAACTTTCAGGCAACTTCTTGGATAGAATTAATTGATTTTAAGAAAAGCAGTAAACCGGCATTAACAATATGGTTGAAGGATGACGAAATCAATGCACTAATTGCAACTAAATAAGTTCCGAACTTACCTAAATTTCCTTCTCACGCGCAGAGCGTAGAAAGCGCTTTCAAATTAGTTGCAGAGGCTAGTCGCCAAGTATATGGCAGAGAAGCTTGTCATAAATGTATTTTGACTAAACTAAAATCCAGGGAAATTCAAACATATTCTGAAACTAAAAACGACTTTTTGGTTTTTTAATAATAAATTTTGTTATGCATTTGATGTTAATAAAACATTTTTATATGAATGTACTTACTTTTTTCAATGCGAGGAATATAAAAGTGTGTTTAGGATTTAGGACCAATGCAGTAGTAGGGTAGTGGTAAAGTGTTCGACTCACATTTGCAAGGTATTTATTTTAGAAATATTTTGCATATGCCCAAGCCTTTGGCAATTGAAATCTTGATAAACACTTATATTCATGAAGTTTAAGTTAGTGTTAAAAACATTTAAAAAACAACAACTTAAAAACATGATCGGATTTTGGTGATGGTTATCCATGGCTTTTTTTATTACCCGTTTATTAAGTTAATCACTGTAATAATCATTGTTTTCGAATAAAAAACTAAGCACTTCAGGGGTCAAAGAAATAATTTTTGAAGGTTTTTCCAAAGAGCGTAATGCTTCAGCCTTATCTAAATTCACGATTGGCTAGATATTTTAAACAAAATGGGTACACGTACCAATTATGTTTAAAGTATTTAGTCAAAATTAAATTGTTCAATTTATTAATCCTTTATTCATATCTGGTAATTATTAATTACTTACATCTTGGATTATCTCGAGGTCAAAATTACTCAAGTTGTTTGTAAGCACTTTCAAGACTTATATAACTGTAAATATCTAAATCCTTTTGTATATAATTATATAAAGTTTTTCATATAATTGTACCTTAAAAAACTAAAAATGACTTACTTAAGTAAACTTTGAATATGCAATTTAGTTATATAAGTAATTTTAAGTTTACTATTCAAAACTTGATTGTATTTTATATTAACAGATATGCGTTAAAATGAGTTATAAAAAATAAATTAAATGTTTAAATATATATTGCTTATATACCATTATATAAAATAAAATTTTTATAATTTATTATTAATTTATTTAACCATTTTATAATGAATAAATTTATTTGAAAAAAAAAACTTTTTTATTATTATTTTTTTTCGTAAATTGCAGAAAAACGTGAAAATTAAGAAAAATTGCGGTTTTTTTCATTTTTTCAAATTCGATTAAACTTGCAATTTTTTATTTTGGATAGCTGAAATTTTTTATGAGCATGTATTTTACCCTGTTAAACTTATTCCCTGGTTACTAAAGTTGAATTTCCAAAAAAGTATGCAAATCACTCTACCCTAATAGATAATTAGTTTTTATTTCAACAAAAATAAATTAGGCTTTTTCTTTACGACGTGCAAATAATATAATTTTTTGTAAAGTACCCGCCATTATCTCCACGATTTTACTTTGCGCCACTTTTTTTGCAGCATTAATCCATAAATCTTGGAAATTTTTAACACTATTTTTACATTTGCCTCTTTTCCTCAATATTTCCTTTATAATTACCTAGTTAGATTCGATATTTCGCTGCTTGAGGCAGTTTGGTAGATTAGCATCTTTTGAAACAAAATTGTCTGTATTTTTCTTATACCATTGCATTACGTTTTTGGAATAATGGATCGATTCCAGATCTGAACAAAATAAGGTTGATTGTTTGTGCTTTTTAATTAGAGGAAAAAGTCGTTCATTTGTGCTTTTTAATTAAAAGAAGAAGTCGTTTTTTCAAGCATTCGCTCACATATAGATCTGGTGTCAAAGATTGATTTGTTATGAAAGGAGAGCTTTTAAAACTTATAAATACGACTTATAAAACGACTTTAAAACGACTTTAAAACTTATAAATACGACTTTAAAACTTACAAACACGACGGCTTCTTTTAATGATTTTCTTGTACCTATGGATAATTGCATTTGCTCTGATGAGTTATCTTCAGAATTATCTTTTAAGGAATTTGAAGTAGCTTTGAATTCTGTGAAAAGAAACAAAGCAACAGGAGCAGATGAAATTAATGGAAACGTAATTATAGATTGTTTCGATATATTAAAACATATTCTTTTTAAAGTTTTTAGAGCTTCTATAAATCAAGGAATTTTTCCAGAACAATTAAAAGTTGCTAAAGTTACTCCTATCTTTAAAGAAGGTGACAGATCAAATATTAGCAACTATCGACCCATTTCTGTTCTTTCGGTATTTTCAAAAATTTTAGAAAGAATAATGTCTAATAGAATATACAAACATCTCAACAAAAATAACTTACTGTACAACAAACAATTAGGTTTTAAAAAAAATAACTCAACAGAGCATGCAATAATCCAGTTTGTGCATGAAATCTCAAAATCTTTTGAAAAATCACAGTATTTGTAGGTATCTTCATTGACCTATCAAAAGCTTTCGACACGGTAGATCATCACATTCTGCTTCAAAAACTTGAATATTATGGAATTAATGGTATTGCCTTAAAATGGTTTAGAAGCTATTTAACAAAAAGAAAACAATTTGTAATTAGTAACGACGGCTATCAAAATAATTGTCTTGATATCGTCTGCGGTGTTCCTCAGGGTTCAATCCTCGGGCCCCTACTTTTCTTGATATATATAAATGGTCTGAATAAAGCTTCTAACCTTATAAGCATTATGTACGCAGATGATACCAATCTATTCCTCTCAAACAGTAATATATACGAACTCTTTACTACTATGAATAAAGAATTAAAACATATATCAAACTGGTTTAAATGTAATAAGCTAACTTTAAATATTAATAAAACCAAATGGACTCTATTCCATTCGCATGCAAAAAAGCGATTTTTACCAATAAATTTGCCGAAACTTTTTATTGACGAAATTGAAATAAAAAATGATTCCGTTACAAAATTCTTAGGTGTTTATCTCGATGAAAACATCTCCTGGAATCAACATATTAATTATATATCTACCAAAATTTCAAAAAACATTGGGATTCTATATAAAGCTCGTAACTACCTAAATAAAAATTGCTTAAAACAACTTTATTACTCTTTTATCCACAGTTACATAAATTATGCCAACACTGCTTGGGGGAGTACTGTAAAAAGTAAGTTAAAACTTCTTTATCGTCGTCAAAAGCATGCGATCCGCATGATTAACTATGCCGATCGTTTTACACACACAAAACCTCTTTTTACTGAAATGAGATTGTTAAATTTATTTGAACTCAATGTATTTAAAGTTTTATGTTTTGCATATCTATGGAGAAATAATCAATCCCCTACCGTTTTTAATAATACTTTCAAACTCAAACCTAACAACAAATACGACATGAGAAACATAAACTTTTTAAAAGAACCATTTTGTCACACAAAAAATTTAATCAATTTTGCATTGCTTATCGTGGACCCCACCTATGGAATAATATAGTTTTGCAGAATTTTGATTTACCAACTTCCTTTTACCTTTTCAAGCTCAATCTAAAAAAATGTATTATTTCACTTGATAATATACACAGATACTTCTAATATTTTGAAAATTGTTATACAACTTGAATTCAGTACTTTATTTTAATTTTTACTTTATTTTTTAGTATCTTATACTGGTATTTATTTTGCTTGTTTGTGCTTTATAAGGTTCTGATGACAAGATCTTGTGATCTTCTTTCAGATCCTAGCTTATGTTTCATTGTAAGCAGTTTATGTATGTGCGCATCTACGCATTTGTATGTGTATATATGCTTATATTTATATATGTATGTCCGTGTTTTTTCTTATTTTAATTTAGTTGATAAATGTTTAGTTGGACTTGCTCTTGCAGCCAACCTTCAACCTCTGTCACATCGTCGTAATGTTGCTTCTCTTTCTCTTTTCTATAAATACTATAATGGGCACTGCTCTAAAGAGCTAGCGTCTCTTGTGCCATCTACTAAAATTCATTCTCGTGTTACTCGTCATTCAAATAAGTCTCATTCTTTTTCTGTTACTGTTCCTAAACTTCTATTTGTCTAGTTTTTTTCCTCAAACATCAGTTCTTTGGAATTTGCTTCCTTCATCTTGCTTTCCTGATTCATATAATTTGCAATCTTTTAAGTCGTCTGTCAATCGTTATCTTGCTCTACAATCTTCATCTTTTCTCTTCCAGTAACTTCCAACACTAATTAGTGGTTGCTTGCAGCCTTGATGGAAGCGAAGATGTTAAATATATATATATATATATATATATATATATATATATATATATATATATATATATATATATATATATATATATATATATATATATATATATAAAATACTTAAAAACAAAATCCAATACAAATTTACAAATATACTAAAGCCTCTAACTTCTAACTTCTATTAGAAGTTTTTAGAAGTTTTTAGAAGTTCTAAAACTTCTATAAATTAAAAAAAAATATTTCTCTAATCTAATTACTAAATATCAAATTGACTCAAAACATTTATGGAAAATATTAAAAGAAATAACATGAAAACAGAAACCCTGCTCAAATATCCTGCCCAAAACAATTAAAATAACAACGTGTGTATATGTGAACCGAATGAAATAGCAAATGAATTTAATAAATATTTTACTGGTAGCTATCCTATTTTACTGGTAGGAATCCTATTGACAAGTGAACTTGTCAATAGGATTCCTTCTACCGATATTTCCTTTCATCATTTTTTATAATCTAAAAATAATTTACTTTTTCACTATGATTTATTTCTAGGTTTATCAATTGAAGACTTCGAAAGTGACCTCAAATCTCTAAAAGGAAACAAAGCAATCGGCGCGGGCAGAATAAACGGAAACATAATTATAGTTTACTATGAAAACTTGAAAGATATTCTTTTTAAAGAATCTACACAACAAAGGATTTTTCCTGACCAACTAAAAATTGCCAAAGTTATTCTGGTTCACAATGGCAGTGAAAAATAAAATGTTAACAATTATAGCCCTATTTCTGTCCTCTCTTTGTCTTCGAAAATTTTACTATGGTCTACTCCTTTTTTTTAGTATATATTAATGATTTAAAAAATGTTTCTGAATTTATCAGGGCGGAAGACACGGTTTTTAAGTGGGGGGCACAATCATCAATTTGTGTAAATATTTTTTCACAAATTGATTTGTCACTTTTTTCAAGTAAGAATTTGTATAAGAACCTTATTTATATTTAAAAAAAAGTTTATTTATGTCTTAGTCTGATAAAAATAAATTGGTATCGTTTGCAAACATAATGCTCATCAGGGCCGACGACACCAGGAAAGGAGGGGAGGGGGGATGGTTTAAAAGAAAAATCTTGATATAGAGGAGTTTAAACTCCTCTATATCAAGATTTTTCTTTTTTTATGTCAAGACATAAATGAACTTTTTTTTAAGAATGAATAAGGTTCTTATACAAATTTTTACTTGGTTCAAATGCAATAAGTTAATCTTAAATACCGATAAAACAAAATGGATACTTTTCCAATCTTTAGCTAATAAACGTTTTTTTGCGAATAATTTGCTAATACTTTTTCTAGATAGAATAGAATTCAATGAAGATTCTATTAATAAGTTCCTTGGTATTTATCTTGATGTAAATCTGTCATGGAAAACTAATTTCGATTATATATCAACAAAGTTTGCAAAAAATATTGGAATCCTATATAAAGCTAGAAATTATCTAAATAAAAATGATTTAAAAAATTATACAACTAATTTATTCAAAAAGTAAGTTACGACGTCTTTATCACCATCAGAAACATGCAGTGCGCGTAATATACTTTTCCAATCGTTTTTCCAATCGTAATTTATGGACGATCCTTAAGGATCGTCGTGCTTTGCGTGAGGAAGGAGGGAATTAGTAGTAGAAATAGGCTCATACGGAACTTGTTCCTAAAGAGTTACTTTGTGGCAAGAGGGAGAGGGGGTCAAAAACGGTCAAACAATGTGTGACGCATTTTTTTTACCCCTAATGTTTTACATTTTGTTGTATGAATAACTCATTACTAAATCTTTTTAAAGATATATGCCCCTTTAAATTTTAAAAATACATATCCCCTTATTTATTCTTTAAAAACATAGTTTGCGAAATAATAGCTATTATAACGAACCCTTGTGTCAAACAAAGTTTAATCATTTTTGTATAACTTATGGTGCACCTTATCTTTGTAATAAAGTTGTTCTGCTCAACTTTGATTTGTCAATTTCTCTTCCAATTTATAAAAATTTCAAAGTTTAAGAAAATTATTTTTTTAATGGATAATATATTAAAATAATTTTTGAGATAATGATTTTAACCATTATTTTAACTCTGAAAATTATTTATGATTAATTATGATTAATATTTTATATAACTACTTGTATTATATTTATATTACAGTTTTTATATGGTTCTGGCGACAAGACCAGTATGATTTTCATTGAAATGCCGAGTTTATATTATACGACATGTAATAAATAAACTAAATAATAATATATTAAAAAAAAAAAATAACAGAAAAAGTTTGTTATTATATTCTCATATGACAGAAACTACGAGATATAAAAATTCTTCCTCACCAAGAGTATAGTGAAACATCATTCAATTAGTAGAGCATCCCTTGATAAAGATGCTCTTTGTGCCTCCAAAGAAAATGTACCCATGCCTACATTTTTCACAAAGAAATAGCGAATAAAGATTCGAACGCCTGAGGAAAGGTGCTAGGCCTACAACATGTAAAACTTTTTACTTAACGTTAAACGGACAGTTTCAGTTTTCTAGCTACTTTTAAAGTTTTTGAGTAGTAACAGCATTGAACAAATAATACATTTTATTATACAAATAAAGCAGAAGGATTATAAAAGATTATAATAAATGATAGAACAATGCTAAAAAGAATGCTAACTATTTTTGGAGTTACTCCTAATTGAAAACCAGGAGCGTATTTACAAATGATTAGGAGCAGCGCAAGCCAACGAATATCTTATGAATTAATTTAGCGATAAACAGAGGATAAACAGAAGACAAACACAGCGAAAATTATGATTAACCCTAACTTAACAGGTTATGTGTCCAGAAGTCATTATCAAAGTTTATTATTTAATGGAAGCGAATGAAATTAAATTATTGGAAAGAAAAACATTAGGATACATGAAACCAAAAGATTTTAAAGCAGTTGTTACTTGAACCGAGAACGTATTAATAGATGGACGTTTTACTCATTGTTTAAAAGCCACTATCAATTGTTATAAATAACAATTAAATTTCAAATTTTTATTTTAAACCGTTTAAAAATGTTTAAAATATAAAAAAGTATACAATTGGCTGGAGCAAGAAGAAGGAATAAATTAGCCTTATCACCAAGCCCCAATTAAAACGCTTCTAAATAACCAAAGGGGAAAGTCAGGTAGCCCCGGACGGCGGGTAATTTTAGATACTTTTCCTCAGCAACAGAGAGATTAAATATTTAATTCTTATTTAGCGTAATATTTAGCGTAATATATTAAGCTAAAAGTACTTTATTAAAGCACTATATCACTTCTTTACCATATTCTAATAAAATGCAACTTGTGGAACCTTTGTAGCTATTATTGTTTGGCTGCCAAGTGAAGTCATAAAAAAAAACTTGCTAAAGTCCTTTACAAAGGCAATTGAAAAATCTACAAAAACAGTTTTTAAGTAATGATTGTTGTAGTACTTAAAAAAATAAACTTTTATACTCAACCAACCAGCTTCATCTAGTAAATTCTTATCAATTACATACTCATGACCTGTCCATACCATAAAATAGCAATTGATCATCTTAGCAGTTCCGACATTGAGTATAAAATCTGACATTGAGTATAATATCTGTGCTTTTTGTTAATGACAAACTTTTTATTCCTTTTTTTTTAATATATGAAAGAAAGCTACATTCATCAAACCATTTCTAACAACAACCTCTTTTCGAAAGAGGTTTGCAGCGACTTGTCTGCGATAAACCAGCTATACAAGTACAATGTGCAGAAATTATTTTAACAGTTTTTTTATTAAAAATAATCCATAGCTTGTGAAATAGATCATTAATTTTTTCAGATTTCACCCGGTGGGAAATCGGCTAGCGAATAGCTAGCTATAATTGTTACGATAAAGACAGCGATTTGGCCACGAGGATCGCTAGCTTTTTTAAGTTAGCGAAAAGTTATCAATATTTTTAAAGATAAAGACTGCGATTTGGCTACGAGGACAGCTAGCTTAACAAGCTGAAGATCCACTGGCTATTGTACCTAACGTCATATCGTAAAAAATTGTTGTCTAAAAAATTTTGATATGTAGCTATCAACCAGCTATAGATTTGTAGATATTTTGTAGCTAGCTACAAAGCTACGATATGTACGACACATTGCTACAAAATCGCAATGTTTAAAGTTCAATCATTTTCATAGTTATAATAGAATAAACACTAAAAATCGAATTTTTAAAGATGTTAAAGACATTTGCAAAAAATAAAATAAGAAAAAAAAATCGCTAGAAAATCGCTATAGAGCTAGCTAGTCGCTAGCTCATTTCCCACCGGGCATTTTTATATAGCAGTATACACTTTCTATTCCAACTTGATGATAAAATAAAGCCTACTTATATCACCGACATTTAAAGACATCCCACATTTAAAACAAGATATCCTACCTACATCATCGACATTTAAAGTAACAATAAACTTTAAAAGTTTTGTAGTCACCACTACTTTTATAGTCTTTACTTACAACTTCAGCAGGGTTGAACATAACTGTAAATATCAGAATGTTGGCCAACAAGTTATACCTTCGTCTTCTGATAACCAACCATTCTTATAATCAATCGCTATTGAGTTTGAAAGGATCAGGTAATTCAACACCGTATATAAAAGTTATCTTTCATATTTAGTGTATATATCATGTTCCACTTCTTCAGCTGTTTTAATATGCGTAACATTGTTTTCCATTGCACAATAGACTCGAGCAGCAAGAATTTCTTTCTTTCCAGATTTTTTCAAGCCACAAAAAAATTTCAAATCAATTCTTCACTAGACAATACTACACAATAATACTACATACTACGCAATAATCCATTTGGCATGAACTTTTTTGAAATCGTCTGCTGCCACGCCCTAAATGTGTTCTATGTAATAAATTAACACTAAATTAAAAATTTTTTTGAATAAAAAATTATTTAGGGGTTGTTCAAGATCCTTAAACATCAAATGGGTCCCTAATAGTTTGAAAAAAAAAGTTCTTTAAAAGTATATCATGTTGGGTCTCAAAAGAAGTGAAATTTTATGAAAATTTCAAAAGTAATAATTATTAAATATAAAGATGACTAGTTTAAATTTTTTGGCTATTTTTTACTATTTTAAATTTTATTTTATATGTTTTATATTTGTTTAAATGGTTATTGCCTTTTTTTAAGTTTTTTATTTATACTTCGTTTACTCAAGAACTAAATGCTACAACTTTATTTCGCACTAACAAGCCAACACATTTATACACAATGGCACAGCTAAATGGAACTCGTTGTACACTGGAAGAAACAATAGTTAGACGAGACCTTGAGATTATTGATTCTAATGACTTAAAAGTCAAAACTCAAGTTGAAACAGCAGTCTCAATTGCAAATCAAATGTTTAATCGTCCCCGAAAAGCTGTTTGTAGCTGCAGACTTGTTTTATGGAAAACACTGTACCTTGCATACATTCGTCCACATCTAGATTTTGCAGTACAGGTTTGGTCTCCTCACCTAAAAAAAGATATTGCAATGATAAGGAAAGTGCAAAAACGTGTTACAAAAACAATATCTGAGATAAAACCTTTACCATATGAGGAAAGATTACAAAAGCCGAAACTAACATCACTTGAGGATCGCAGGAAACGAGGTGACCTAATCCAGCAGTTTAAATTTACTCAATAGATTGACAAAGTTAACTTTCATTTCCCTCAAACTCTACTAAATTCAAAAACAAATTACAATCTCCGTGGCCACAATCAGCGATTAATGTCTCAAATAGTCAAAGGTTGCATTAAACGAGAAAACTTTTTTACAAATAGAGTAACAAAACAATGGAACGCTCTTTCACAGCAAGCAGTTAATTCACCATCTGTACATTTCTTTAAAGAATTTTTTATTGTAACTTTCTTGACCAGCTGCTTTTTGCAGCTTAACTGGGTCAACATAGGGAAGCCTAATGTAGCTCTTCTTCATTGGTTTAAATTACATTTACACTACAAGATGTACATAGAAGTGTTTTTTGTATGTTTCAATAAAAATGATAGGACATAGGCTATTTTAATGCACACTTGTATTTATATGGAATTATTTATACTAATTTTGAAATAAATAAATAATTATGCAATCATGCATATATATGACTGCACACGCTTCAAAAATTGCAACTAAGAAACACAAATACAATATAAAAAAGATTATTAGATATTCTTTAGAAATTAAAATAGCAGAAAACTGTATAAAGAGCACTTTTTGCTTTTTTCTTTGCTTGCTTTTTTACCAGAAAAACTTATTATTATAAAATTATTTGATAGAGATTTAGCCAACTCATTTTCCACTGAGAGCATCATGAAATTTAAAGAGTATTCTTGTCCCATAATGGCCCTACAATATTTTTTTTACCAATTTTAATTTACTGAAGAATTGTTCACCCTTCCACGAAATTGTCTTCTTTGACATCATTAGCGTAGATTTGTGCCTATTCACAAGCTTTTATTTCTTCAGAATCTGGTTCTTAATCTTTCAATCAGATGAATGAGAACTTTGAAGAAACGTTTCAATGTCAAACCTTGATAGTTAAAATGATCAAGCGCAACGTTGAAGGTGTTTACCTCAATTTAATGTTCGAGGCTCTCATTGCAGAAAGCTGCATTTGCAGTTTTCTTGTGATACCATTTTGTTTTCTTTTTTCGTTTTGCCAAAAATTCAGTTTCAAAGCGAAGAAGACCTGTATCGGCTTTCGCTTCAGCCAAAATATTATTCCATGGTGAGTGGATGCGACCAAAACCGCTAATTAGTTGTTGAATTAGATTAACTTTGTTATTGATTGTAAGTTGTAACTGACTGCAAAAAACGGCTTACTTCAACTACTACAATAACTTCGTACCGTAAAAATAACTTCGTACCGTAGCTTTGTTATCAACATGATTGCTTTTAGATAATTGCTGATACAATAAAAAAAAAGATCTAAACAAAATCAAAAATAAAAAGATTTTACGTGGTATAAATAGTTTTCTGACATTTTGTACGAATAATGTGCTTTGTGAAAAGGGGTTTAAAATTCCCTGTTTTTATCTTTACGAGTTGTCGCTAGTTTGTTGTTAGCCTATTTAGCTAGCAATCCTCGTGACAAAATCGCAGTCTTTATCGTTACGAATGTTGCTAACTAGTCGCTAGTCGATTTTCCACCGGAATCGCCTATATTGAAGAAATGGAATTGGTTCAAATTATTGGGCTAGTTTACTCTAACAGAATATGATTTTTGTAGCATGGAGGGTTAAAACAACTAAAATTACTTTGTAAAAGATTTTAGAGAAAGGTTGAAGTTAAAAACAGAGAATTTAAATCATGACAACATAATCAACTTAAAGTTTATGTGAGAGTGCTATAAATTTCAACAGTCTATTTTACACATAACTTTATCAAATTTTGGTTTGCCTCATCCCACCCCCACTATTTTATGTAAATAAAAGAGGCGTAATCATGATATATATTTTCGGTGCGTTATCAATCTATCGGTCATTCAAGAACCATTTATGCATTTTGATTGATTTAGACCACGAGTGTTTATATATACTATATAACTTTCATTTTTTTGCGTGGATGCAAGTGTGTGAACGCTCATGAAGGTCTTAATGATATGTCTGATTATATAACAAAGACTAACTATTCTCTCTCTCTCTCTCTCTCTCTCTCTCTCTCTCTCTCTTATATATATATATATATATATATATATATATATATATATATATATATATATATATATATATATATATATATATATATATATATATATATATATATATATATATGTATATACATATATATATACTTATATTATATTACATATATATATTACAAAGTAATTATTTTAAAACTACCCAGCAAACATTGCTTTAGTGGATTTGCTTTAGACCTATATAACGGGTGATAACTAAGAAACGAGACTGGATTTAAAGACACATATCTCTTTAAAGAAATAAAATAAAACAAAAAGAAAAAATGTTCTAGATAATCAGTTGTTCTCAATTAAACCATTTCTTCTGAAGTTATCAACTAGGCCTGGTATAGGCTGAGCTAGTCTCCGTATGAGCTCAATATCAACTTTATTAAGGCAATTCTTGATTCTAGAACGCAATTTTTTAAGATTTTCTGCATGCCAATTATTCTTGTAGACAAGGCCTTTCAAAATATTTCAAAAATTTTCGATAGGGCGACATTCTGGCAAGTTTGCAGGGTTATCCACTCTCTCAACATAATGCACGTTTTCCTTATTTAGGTACATGGCTACTGTTTTTGCATGGTGAGATGATACTAAATCTGGCCATAATACATATGCACCATCTGAATGATACTTATTGATGAATTGAATACGTCTATTCTTAATACATTTGTTTTAATAGATTTTTTGATTTACAGCCAGTCCACTTGATACAAAATAAGGTTGAGAAATTCCATTTTCAGAAAAAGCAATCTATTGAAGTAATTTCTTTTGAAACTTTTGTTCTGTTTGGTATTTAACTGTAGATGGAGTAGATTTTACATCACTAGTATAAAATATATCATTTCCATTGATACTGGAGTGATTTAATGTGAAATAAGACTCATCGTCAATGATTGATTTACGATTTTTGAATTTCTGACACAATCGACTGCACTTCTAGCTACTGCTTTTTACTGGTCAGAGAGTTTTGGAATCGTCATTTTTTTTCTTGATTTAATACTTGTTCTTTTTTTTTAATGTTTTACTTAATGTGTTGCTGAGTTGAACTTTTATAATGTTTTACTAATGTGTTGCTGAGTACAGTTGAACTTTTTAGCTGCCTGTCGTTGAGAAGCCCCGTCTTTATTGTCAACATGAATTTGGGCCTATAAATGTTTGTTCTGGTCATTTTTTTAACTTTTACTCCGCTTCCTTGAACTCTTTGGTACCCAGATTCACTTTCAGCACGTTTATTATCTTGTAGATAGTGCTTTTAGATATTCTCAACTTTAGAGTGGTCATAAGTGAACTTTTTACCTGCATTTTTGTAATTTAAATAAAATTCATACACACGTTTTCTGATCTCTTCTTGTTTTGAATTTATTTTTTTATTCATTTTTCTATAAAAAAAAACAAAAAAAAAAAAACATAAAATATTTAAAAACTAGAATAAAAATATCTTCTAAAACAGTTTTCCTATTTTTAAAATTTTATTCCTTTAAGGAGATATGTGTCTTTAAATTCAGTCTCGTTTTTTTAGCATTTTTTAACAGTTCATCGGAGTTTTAGTCATCGGTTATTTAGTGGACCATTAGTGGTAGTTAGCAAGTCGATGGCTTTCCGACAAGTTAATAGTGGCGAGTCATCGGCTAGCCCCTTTTGGCGGCTGCCACTAATGGTCCACTAAGTAATTGATGAGCAAAACTACGGTCCGCTCAAAATGCCTATTTAGGTCCACTGAGATTCCGCTATAGAATGTTTGCTGGGTATTAGTAATTATCAAAAAACTAAAAAAAAATTATTATTACTAAAGTACTCATTACTAGTATTTTTAACTGAACTAAAAAACTTCACAAAATCATTTGTTAATAACTTCTTTTTTAAGTTTCTCAGCTAACGCCCGTCGTATCGCAACTTTCTTCTCATCTTCTTCCGAAAACTGCTTCTCAAAATGACCAGATACAGCATTGTTTGCCGCTTTAGACGTAATTGGATGTTCTGATTGTGAATTGCTAGTATAAAGAGAAAGTTGCTTCTTGCGTTCTTCATTTTTCATTGCTAACAACCTATCACGTTGTTGTTTTAGATACAACTCTCGCTTTTTCATATCTTCATTAGATTTCTCATGCTAGTAAATAAGTTTATGTATTATATACAAAAATATAAAAATTAATCTCAACGTTAAAGAAAAAAACTAGAATTAAATTAAAAAAAGAAAACAAACATTTATATTTATTTGTTTGTTTAATGGAGTTTGACTAATAAGTTCAGATTCTTGCTTAGCATTTGAAATCCACAGAGCAGCAGCACTTTCAGGGGTTTCACATTTTTTAGATGTGGACTCTGCAAATAACAGAGATTGTGGTGTTGAAGAAGGTAATGTCATAGTTGTCGGTAATAAAGTTGTTGTTGATGAAGATTCTAGTGTAGAAGCTGCTGATGTTGAAGTAACTGTTTTTGAAGTTGTTGGTATCGATGCACTTTGATTTAGATATGGCGTATTTGTTACTTTAAAGGGAAGTTTCTGCAATAAATAAATTTTTTTTATTTTAAATTTTTTTTTTTTAAAACAAATTTATTTTGATTTTGCCAGTATAATATAAATAGAAAAACATTTTTTCTGTCTATTAGAAAAAAAGACAATTTAAAAAGATAACTGTAACATTACTATATTATTACCGATTCTTTTATTACTAATTGGCTATCAACTTCATCACCAGATCCTGATTTATCATGGTCATTATTTACTTCTATGATATTATCAACTCTGAAATGAAAAAGTAAAGCAAAAAGCTTAATTTTAAAGGTTTCTTGATTCTTGCATCATTATATAATTAAATAACATTACAATATAGTTAAATAACATTATATAAGGGGTCGTCCTTAAATTAAGTCACACAATTTCTGACCATTTTAGACCCTCCCCCCCGTAACAACACCGTAAGACTTTAGTAACAACTTCCGTATAAAATTGTCACAAAACCACTAGCCCTTCCCCTACAGCGTGACGTAATTTATGGATGACCTCTAATTAAATGTCATAAATAATGGTAACTAAATCTGATTTTAATTTTACATTTATCACTTAAATTCATAAAATTGCAAATTACGCTTTTATTTTAGGAAAATAACCATCAACACTAACATCACAAGATGAGACAGCCGAACTCAAATTAGTCTCACAAAGAGCAAGTAGGTATGGTGAACTTTGCAAGAGATAAGACTTGACAGAAGAAAAGTTACTTCAAAGACCACGAATATTAGTGAATGATAGGTTTAAAGAACTTGGTGATGACGATGGTTTTTTGTGCTTGATAGATTTTGGTACTTTAGTCATTTATAAATTTCTTAAAGAACTTGACTCAAAGCATAGATACTCAATAGACTTTTTAATAGTTCAAGCAATTACCTCATTACTTATAATAAACTCTAAGCCGTAACAAAGGGTTCCAAATGTGGCCTCAACAATGCACACCAAAAGTATGAACTTTAGGGACACCATTTGCAACATGGCACTGTTAATACTCTTATATTTTTCAGCTGTTGATGAAATTTGCCTCTCTGAGAGCTTACACAGAGTTTGGGAAACCTGACTACCAACCGGCCTCAGAACCATAAAACTAAGTTTTAGAGTTGTACCCTCATTAGGAGATAATAGAATGAATTGAAGTGTTTCTATGTGTGTTATGTGTTATAATATTACATGTTTATAGTTTGTAAGTGGTTTAATGCTTCGATGGTTTTAGAGTGGTGAGACTAAGCTTAATTTACAGCAAGAGTGTTGTCCTACTAAAGTAGAAATTTTAGATAAAACAATAGAATTTGGAAAAATCAAACTGAAACTACAGATGACACTATTCATCTAACTAAAAATTGTAGAAAAACTTGACTTTATTTTAGTAAAGAGATGTGGAAGAAAAAAACCACCCACAAATGCTTTGATGTAATAATAGGAAGTTATGGCGGAGCCGAAATTTGAAAATTTGTTGGCTTATATATTTTAAATTCCCTGGCTAAAATAGTTCATTTTAATCAACTAGGTTTTTATTGTGATGATGGTTTAATAATAATGCAAAAAAAAATCAGGGCCTCAACTTGACAAAATCAGAAAAAATATTATAAAAATTTTAAAAAACATTGGCTTCCAAATCAAAATAAATATATTAATTTAAAAATTGTGAATTTTTCTTGATGTTTTGATTACATTCAACCATTCGGAAAATTCTTATTGGACTTATAAAAATACTAATAACATCCCTCTCAAATCTAAAA